>JANIJH010000006.1:9287791-9300312 GCA_024520975.1 Erythroxylum areolatum
TGAGACTGTAGGGGACTGATAGACTTGTCTATATTTCTGATTGGTATTGTGAAATGAAAGATTATTGTGGTTTTAAAATCTAGTGATTTTTATAATTCAGTTTAATTGTATTGATGCCATGCGAGTATTTAGTGATTGCTTCGTTAGTAGCACTTCCTTGCTGTGGGATATGCGTCGGAACGACCCACGGGCGTCCCGGAGCGTACCCTACGATAAAGGGGCGCTACAATCAAGACCGATTAACAAGGCATGGAGAGATAGAAAAATATCTTAGGAGTCCAACGCTTCAAAAATCAGGTCGATCGGAGGTCGGATGAAAACGTTACGGCCAAAAGAAGGAAGAGAGGTCGGTCGGCCAAAAATCGACCCCGCGAGCTGATTGACAAGCGCGCGGGTGCCTGCTCGCCCGATCGGGCGAGCGGCCGAGCGCTGCTCGCAGATCATGCGCTCAAATTGAAGGCATCGATTAACACAAAACTTTTTCCCTTGTTGCCAATTAGTAACTGTTCGAACCTTGTTAGCCATTATTGCCATCAAGAATTGACCATGACATCAATTTTGATGTACAAAATAACTTTTTACATGGTGATTTACATAAGGATGTCTATATGCTCTTATCACCTGGCCATCCTCGAAAGAAAGAGAAAGATCTAGTTCTCAAACTTAACAAATCCCTCTATGGCTTAAAGCAAGCATCTCACAACTAGTTTGCAAAATTCTCTTCTGCATTATTATCTATTGGTTTTTCCCCAATCTCATGCTGATCATTCCCTTTTTATTTTACAAAAATGGTTTTTTATGCATTTTTATTTTAACATTGATGATATTGTGATTATAGGTAATCATGATCAAGTTCTTCTTAATGTAAGAATTTCCTTTTTAGCAAGTTCCATGTCAAAGATTTAGGACCTCTCAAGTATTTCCTTGGCATTGAAGTCACTTGCTCACCTAAAGGACTTTATCTAAGCCAATGAAAATATGTGGTAGATCTACTTCACGACACTAGTCTTACTGGTTCTCACATAATTGAAACTCCCATGAGGCAACACCTCAAACTTGATAACAAAAACAGTGCCTTGCTTCCTGATCCTTCTCTCTATCGATGACTTATTGGTCTACTCATTTATCTCACTATTACAAGAACAGACTTCACTTTCACTGTCAATATTCTAAGTCAATTCATGCACCAATCTCACAAGCCTCACGTTGACGCTGCTTATCGATCATTACGATATCTGAATAAAAGTCTAGGCCAAGGGATTTGATTATCATCCAAAATTTCATTACAACTATCAGCTTACAGTGATTCAAATTGGGCTAGTTGTCTAATGATGAGAAGGCGTTCCACTATAAACTTTTATATTTTTGTCAAGTCTAGTCCGACCTCATGGAAAAGTAAAAAGCAGTTCACTATTTCTCACTCACTTGCTAAAGCTGAATATCGCTCTATGACTATGATCACTCGTGAAATTGTATGGTTTAACACATTGCTTCAAGATCTTGGTCTTACTTCCCTTACTCCTACCATTCCTTACTATGATAACCAAGTTGCTTGGCACATTGTTGCTAACCCCATGTTCCACGAACGGATAAAACATATTAAAATAGATTGCCACATCATTTGTGAGAAACTTCAAGAAGGGATCATCCAACTTCATCCTATCTCAACTCACGATCAAGTTGCCGATTTTCTTACTAAATTCTTAAGCAAAGATTAGTTTTCCAAATTACAACACAAGCTGGGCATTTTAAATCTACATGCTCCAGGTTGAGGGGGAATATTAGTTGTACATGTAATTGTAGATATCCTGCATATATTTTATTATATGTAGTATATTTGACTAACTTATTCTTTTCATGTCCATAGCACAATTTCAGACTTAGTTTTAACTTTTACCGTTTCAACAAGCTGTATATATTTGGGTTTCGTGAGTAAGAAAAGTAGACAACCTTACCCATTTTAACAAAAAATGATTTAAAAAATTATGACTGAAGAAATTAAAATAATAGAAGAAGGCTAGCTTGACCCAACAGGTTTGAATCTAACGTTAGTATTCGCATAATAGACTTGTCAATCCTCCTTAAAAGAAGCATACCATTTTGACGTGTACATGTCAGTTTTGAGATTTCTTTAGTATTGGGCCCATAAGCATAATGTAGCCGGGTATATACAAAGAAGGCATGTTCATAAACTTCTTAAGAAGCCCAATACGAAACTTGTACAATCGTACATATAATACACCTCAGTATACGATTGAACACATATTGAGTTTACATAAAACTGCATTTCCTCTCCAAGCAATGAGCTGGTGGTGGTCTGGTGCTATTGGCGCTGCCAAGGTACTTGCATACATACATACAGACTAATAACCTACAGAAATTTAATGAAATTTCTTAATGTGTTGTTTTGCAGAAGAAATTCGAAGAAGACGAAGCACCGCGAAGCTACCAAAGCGTAGCCCTAGTGGTGGGCATCACCGGGATTGTGGGCAACAGCTTGGCCGAGATCCTCCCTCTCTCTGACACTCCCGGCGGGCCATGGAAAGTTTACGGCGTGGCACACTATCCACGTCCGTTCGGGAACGCCGACCACTCGATGGAGTACATACAGTGCGATGTCTCTGATTCAACCGACACCAATTCCAAGCTCTCCCGCCTCACCGACGTCACGCACATCTTCTACGTGACCTGGGCCAACAGGTCCAAGGAGGCAGAGAACTGCCAAGTTAACGGTCGTATGTTCCGTAACGTACTCAACGCCGTTATCCAAAACGCCCCCAATGTACGTCACATCTCTCTCCAGACAGGGTCCAGACACTACATCGGACCATTCGAGTCGTTCGGCAAAGGCGTGTCCCACGAACCGCCTTTTACGGAGGACTTGCCTAGGTTAAGCGTGCCAAATTTTTATTACACTTTGGAAGACATCATGTTCGAGGTGGTTGAGAAAAAGGAGGGAATGACTTGGTCCGTGCACAGACCGGATCAAATATGGGGGTTTTCTCCATATAGTTTAATGAATATTATCGGAACGCTCTGTGTGTACGCTGCCATATGCAAACATGAAGGGAAACCGTTAGCGTTTCCAGGGACAAAAGCTGCATGGGAAAGTTATTCTATTGCTTCGGATGCGGATCTTATAGCGGAGCACCAAATATGGGCTGCGGTTGACCCATATGCCAAAAACGAAGCGTTTAACATCAATAACGGTGACGTTTTTAAGTGGAAGCATTTGTGGAAGATTTTGGCCGAGCAGTTTGGGATTGAGGAGTATGGGTTTGGAGAGGGTGTTGGGAGGGTAAGTCTGGTGGCGACCATGAAGGGTAAAGAGAGAGTGTGGGAGGAGATTGTGAGGAAGAATCAGTTACAAGCCACGAAGCTTGAGGACGTTGGGAATTGGTGGTTTGGGGATTTGATATTGAGTGGGGAGGCGCCGATTTCGACTGTGAATAAGAGTAAGGAATATGGGTTTTTGGGGTTTAGGAATTCCAAGAACTCTTTCATTTCTTGGATTGACAAGATGAAAGCATACAAGATTGTTCCTTGAAGTTTGGTTGTGTTAATTTTCAGATTATGCCCTTTTTGTTTCTGTCTTGTAACTTGTTTTGTTAATAATTTTTAATTACTAATTATGACATTAAACATAATCGTCTGTCGTGTTTAACAATAAATACAGACTTGTTTAGTGGGGGACCCCTTGTCTGCATACCATAAATAGTGGGACCGAAGAGGATCAATGCGGTATGCAATCGTAAGCACGCGCCCATTTAGATTTGGGTTTAATTGATGGGCTTGGCTCAATTATTCTGGGGCACTTCGACCTATGACATTGGGGCCCCACCCCAGTGTCAATTCGTAATTCACTTGACCTTTCTCAGGCTCAGCACAGACACTATCGTGTGACAACCGAAATGGTTCTTACGAATTTCAATGGAGCTGGTGTCGGATTTGGTATTTGCCTGTTTAGGGGTGCCTTTCTGGATTGTAATATCTGGGTAATATTGTTTATTACAAATTGAATCTTTTCTCTTCGTTGATTTCAGGTTTCGGTGTTGGTTGTGGATTCGGCGTTGGTTGGGGTTTCGGCGGTCAGTTCTTTTTCTGTTTTCGTTTTGATGAATTTTGAAAAGCCTAGTGGTACTTATGTCTGTAACTGAAGGCGAGAAGGCTGGTTTGTTATGGTAATTGTTGAATTATGTTAGGGGGCTTTCTTAGGTGGGGCTTCTATGTTGAAGAGGAATTTTCTCTTTCCGTTAGCTGTGTTCTATGATTGTAAAAAGGCAATTCTTTGGTCCAGTTGCAGTTTATGATATTGATCTCAATTTCTTGCGCTTTCCTGCTTCACTTATGCAAATGCTCCCGTTCTTTCGATCCTTATTTTATGCTTGCTGTTAGCTTTCATTCAACTGATGATAAGAGTTCCCGCTGGATAATAAATTGATTGAAGAAAACTTTTCTAATGTCCTCCTCGTTGCTCATAAGTGTTTCTGTACTATGTTCCTGATAGAACAAAGGCTTTATCCTATACTATGTACTGAATTACCATTTTGAATGAGTATTTACTAATTAATATAGTCTTCTGCTGCAGGTATGCCTTTGAATATCTTGGGTCTTGGTGCAGGTAAAAACTTGCAAAATAAAGCAGCTTATATGCGTATGCAACTGGTGCTTTATACTTCTTTATGTCCAAGGACTGATACTGACATGAGTTTTGGTTTGCAGGAGGAGGTTGTGGGGTTGGCTTAGGCCTTGGCTGGGGCTTTGGCACTGCTTTCGGTAGTCAATACCGAAACTCTCGAGTCACATTCCAAGGTGTTGAGTTTCACAGGAAGGATGACGGTAGTAGTGAATCTAAAGAGATGCTGAGAAGTAAAGAGTAAGTTCCTGTATCACGGTAGGTCTTCATCTAGGATGTAAACATTGTTTACAATATTGTGAAGCTCTGATGGTGGGAGTCCATTGCAACTTATTCATAGGAAAACTTCTGAACTTATGTACCAGTCTTGGATTTGAGTTAGATGCCGTGAAAGCAAAGAGAGAGGTAGCCTTTGCACCAATTTTTATATCCGTTGTTGAGCTATGTATTAGTCTATTATTCATACAGGCTCAAAATCTATGGAAATTGATAGTATGAAAACGTAATTCAGTGCTGAAAAGTAATTCGTGTTATTCCCGATTCAACATTGGTTAAAACTTACTAATACTTTGCACAATTCAGCCGTTCATACTTAAGAATCTAATAGATATCTTGCTTACATCACCACATCTCCATATTAATATTTTCGTATTTAGGGAAGAAGATGAGGAATGTGCCTTCTGCAAAACAGAGGGCTAGGAAGAAAACCGGGCTAATTTCCAAGTTACAGCTTAAAATTAAGCCGCCGACTTCATAAAATGATTGTTTCCATTAATAAATGCCAAGTCACGTCAAGTACAAGGCATTTTTCACGATCTAAAACTTTTACCCAGTTCAGTTCAAGAGCCCTTTATCAACCACCGAATCGTACTAACAAGGTTCAGAGGTTTTCTTTTCTTTTTTGGTCAATAAAGGCTTGCATCTGACAGTTTAAATACGGTTTTTGAGAATGCTTTTTGTAAGAAATTGTATTAATTAAACTCGTTCAAACTGCAGCTTACATATGTTACAAGATCGGGTGAGACATCAGGGGACGTTCTTGATCTGTTATCTGCCTTGTTGGCTCCTACATTGGTACAACATATTTGGTCTACATGGATCAAATTTTCCAGGAAAACAGAAGCCAAAAGCAGAAAGGAACTTGGATTCCTCTGTCGTTCACGGAGGGAGCTTGTTTTAGCTTAAAACCACGTTCTCCATACTGCAACCCCTTCCTTGGAACTTAGTGACCCCTGTCCTACGCACAGGATGAAGGGTCCGCATAGCCCCTCATAGTATACGCAATGCTATCAATACTGCAAAAAGAGGCCAGAACATGAGTGTCAATGAACCTAACAAGCTCATTTTATAAAAGCAGTCGTTCTTCTTTACTCCAAAATAGTGATCAGTAAAATATAGAAACATCCCGTTTACTCACAAAAAGTTAAATGCTCCCCAAAACAACAGGCATTCCTTGTGCCTTAGACGCTCAAGTATATCAGTGAAAGCATAATCTCCACATACCTAACACCTAAAGTAAGATCTCCATATATATAGGTCAATGTGTCTTAACTTGATCCATTCAAACGCCTAAACATTCTGAAATTGTATTTATGCCAATTTAAGCCTGGCCCAATATCAAATGAACTTAATTATCAATTAGACTGAAGCATCAGTCGATCAACATGATTGACTATTTTACTTGTGACATTGGAATATGTAGTGCACAAGAAGTAAGCCATCCACGTCTGTCTTTTCCCACCAAATTGGAAATGATATAAGCTAATAACCACTATATGGAGTATGATTGACTTCAAAGCAAAACCAGAAAAGTTCAACAATGTTCAGATAGTGACAGGCTGTCAAAGAAAAGCTGATATTAGTTTCTAAATTCACCAACTAAAAACACCAAGAAAAGGTCAATTTTTTTTAGTCGAGAGGAAAGATTTTTAACATCTATTTTCTATATGATCAGGATAAGTCAAGAAATATTAACTTAAGTGAAAAAACAACACCCACAATCTAGAAAACAGAACACAAATGCATACAGCAATAGACTTTGTAACAAACAAGAAGCTCCAACATGATGCCTTTAATAGTCGAAATCGACACATGAAGAGTACTGATTGTCAAGGCATAGTTTCACAATAATCATGCTCCTCAGTCTAACCGCCAGCATATAATTTGAAATCCTGCCTTAGTTGGAAGTATGCCTCATGTGGAAGCACTTAAATTGATAAACAGAATCATACTCGATGTTCCAGAAAACTACATTGGTATAGCAATCAATCAGTTTTTGAACAATCTTCCTATCTTATTCCTGCACAAAGGCAATTACCAAAACCCTTTATATCAGGCTCAGGCAACCAACACTCACAAGACAACCACAGATTTATGTGACACGGGCAGTGGAAGGAGTCAAATAATGAGATAAAGGATGCTCACCAATCAAGCAAATAAGAAAAACTATTGAAAAAGCTACTCGAACAGGTCGACTATATTGCATTTGATACTGAGACCGTTGAAGCTGTCTCTGCATAGCTCCATAGCATCCATAAAGTTGCTTATTATAGCATTCGTCATAGCCATCAAGGCAACTCTTACTCTTTTCATAACATGCATCAATGCCCTGCAAGAATATTAAGACAAGCATCAAGTAAATATAATACCACCCAAACATTAGATAATGAAGTATATTCCATTTAAAAGAATGAGATATAAGATTCCGCAAGCTACTAAGCACACACCCTAGTCAATTCTGAGGATCGCAATGGAGCAGTATCTGATTCTTGATGACGATCTGTTGGCTTCCACTTTCTAATGCCATTGTTTGGCCACTTAAACTTGTAAGCTAATTCCATAGAATCTAAAACTCCAGATAAACTGGGCACTTTTCGTGGGGGTTGAGGAACATGCCTGGTAGAAGAATTCACTTGGAAGCCATCATCAGCAATTGCAATCTTCCGAGCACCAATGTCAGCACTAGCACTCGCAGTCCTTCTATGGCCATGAAATTTCTCCTCCCTAGATTCCAAGGAACTGAGACCAACTGACTGCGTAGAGTTCTTTGAACATTCTGGTTCTGACATTTTTTCCATTTCTGGCAACTTATCAAGATCCCTATTGTGAATTTTCCAAGTGGTATTATCTTTAGGTGGTCCAGACAAAAACAAAGCAAGTTCATTGCTCTCTCCTTCGTCCAAATGCACCCAAGGCAGTGATGTCTTGCCTTCAGAAAGTGCAGAATCCCTTAACGCACTTTGAATTTTTAAAATATGATCCTCAATTGCAACTATAAATTCATGATGCCTGTCTTTTGCATCATCACGGGAGCTTTTAACGTAGCTTGACTTGACTGCTCGCTGAAACTCCTCTAACTGCAATGCCCAATCCAGAATAAAATTGAATTCCACTAACTAACAGTGTAGAACCACTTGAACAAGAGAAAGAGACCGGAGGAGAGCAAGACAGAGAGAGTTGACCTGCCATTTGGTGGTGCCAAGAGAGGTGCGTAGGTCACGTTGAAGTTCCTCGCAATTCCACAAATTAGAGGTGTCCTTCTTCGCATGAACCCATGTTCTATAAGTTGATTCCATCCTTCAAACATTACCCGCAAACGCCAGAAGTAAAAAACAGGAACATCAACATTCCAAATCGACACCAAATTGTAACCCCAACAAAAAAAATATCCACCAAACACAAGTCAAATAAAGTGAACGCTTTTGTTTCATTAAAAAACCCAATCGCTGTATCTGTGTCCTAAAGCAATTAAATCGACAAGAAAATGTCTTGTCCATAAACGGCAGGCCTAACCAGATCTCAGAAACATGATCCAAGATTGTCATTGTCAAAAATAAGCAATGCAATTAATTTAAGGACAAAATATTAAAAGAAATAGAAAGTGGTAATAATAATTACGCAAGTGGAACAGGAATACCTGTCGGCAGATTCTTGAACTTCCTCAGCCGCAGGGAAAAAGGGATCCTTCTCCCACCGATCAAAACTCGATGCCATTGACACCAAGCCACGCAAAACTCGAAACTCGATCACCAATCAACAATACCGAACCCCTCAATGCTTGTCTTTATTTTCTGAACTTCTAGGTCCTTCCCGCAACAACCTCGTAATCAAAACAATATATGAGAGGATGACTCGACAGAAAGCCTGGACGAGGGAAATTTGGACTTTCTGTATTGGAGATTGGGCGAGACAATTAAACAGAGAAAGAAAAGGAATTAGGCAACCGTATGATTGTTTCTAGTTAGTACAGTTATGTGATGTCCTAAAATGCTGTCGTTTACAAGCAGTAGCACTGGTGCCTCATTAGCAAAAAGGCAATATGTCACGTATTGTATATTTTGTGTTTTTTATATAAACTAAGTACAAGTAAAATGAATAATTTTAACTACCAATGTACGGAATACATTTGATATATGATTTATCTTTACTTTATAGATGTACTAGATTTTTATTTATGCAAAACAACAGTTTTAAATAAAAATCTCATATTAAAATCTACATATACAAGTAAAATATAATAATAATAATAACAATAATAATAATAATAATAATAATCTATTTGGACAACTCTTGACATCAATCTTATCAATTTCATTCCGTACCAGAGAACGGTACAAAATAGGGGTGTTAATATACCAGGTATAAATATCAATCGATACTGATCTGTTTTGTCTGGTACTGGCCAGTATCTATAATACCGACCATATATTAGCTAATACCGAAAATTTTAAAAAATATAGGCCTAATTGAAATTATAATATTTTAAATACTTTGTATTGTTTTCAATTTTATATTTATATGATGATTATTGTATTTTTAATAAAAATTGTGGTTATTATTTATATGTGAAATATCTAAAAATTATTATTATTTCATATTAATTGTGATTATTACTTATTATTATTATTTTAGAACAGAGTTAAAAATATACAATACAACTGTAAAATATGATAATGGGCTATTTTGTAATTTAAAAAAATTCAGGGCTATTTTGTAATTTAAAAAAATTCAGGGCTATTTTATAAATTTGAAAAATTACCTGAAACGGTACCCAGTATTGATCGGTACCAATACAGTACTATATCAAAACTTAATTTGATAATAAGTCCGATACAGTATTCGTAGCATTGAAATTTAGAAGTGTTGTAAATGACAGAACACAAAACTTCACAGAGTTGGGAATTAGAAATAAAAATAGGAATAAAGATAGAAAGCAAAGATAAGAATAAAAATAAAAATTTTAATTAATTAGAAATATCGGTTATAGATATACTACCTCTCTATTACATTTACTGGTGAAGCCATCATGTTGAGTCGTCATCATTTTCTTTTCGAGTTTCTTGACTAACTCCATATACTCCATCTGGCAATTTGTCTTTTCCTTCCACAGAAACAACACAAATGCCAAATTGGATACATTTTCATTTTAAAAACAAATATTAGATTTCAGTGAGAAAGTTTCCTAACTAAGAAATGTTCACTCATTTCACTTTTGTTTCCTCTTGTAGTTGCCAAGGTTAAATGAGCAGTAAACCCAAATATGTCATTCATAAAATTTTGCACAATTATAACTTATTTGATGTCAAAAGAATCAATGGCCACAAAAAAGTAATCAACAAAATTTGAATGGAAAATGCAGGATGTGTAAGTAGTAGATTAACCTTTAAGGCTTCTGCAAAGTTTCTTTCCACCTCAGAAGTTCGACATTGTGCTTCTTGGTTAATTCTTTCGACTTCATCATCAAAAGCTTTCTGCTGTTTTTTTTTTCAGCAATAAGCTCGTTAACTTGTTTCTAAGCTTTCAAGACAAACTTTTATAATCAAAGTCTTCCTTTATTTTTAACATATTCTCAACCTTCAAAGCCTACAAAAAATGATGTTGCAAAACAACCACAAGCTAGTTAATCTTATAACTTGTACATAGACAACAAGAAACTGCAGAAATAGTAATCTTATAGCATATTATAAAAATCATCAAGTTACGAGAAGCAAAGAAAATTAGCAAATGAATTCAGGCAGCTAAAGATTTATATGCATAAAAGTTTGGATATTAAATTAACTAGAATTATTGAGGGTACCATAGATGATCTAGATACATCAAATCATTTAAACTCTCACCCTTTATGTAAATAATATAGTACTCTAAGTCTCTCATATATGACGTGGTGAAGGGCCTATAGTCACAACTAATGAAGTTCTTGCTAAATTTGAAATATGATAAAATGCTAAAGTCATTAGGTGTAAAACATAAACTTGTAATAGTGCTTATTACACCTTCATTTATACACTAAACCATCTCAAATTCAAAAGAAAGGCATCTCACCTCTAAACGAATCTTTAAGCAATCTTGTAAGTTTTGAATCACAAACTAGAACATGAGTACTATTCTTTGCCAGTGCATTTATGCAGTTCCTTAGTGCATTAAGTGATAGATTTATCAACTTTGCTTCCTCTAACATATGCCTCTCACTCCCTGCAAAATACAATGGTTGATTCACATTACATGGAATGGTAACTCCTAAAGAACCATGAAAGTTATGAGTGTCAAAAGTCATATCGAATGCTCATATTTATAAACATGTGGAATAAAGAATTTGAAGCAGAAATGAAAAACTATGTAAATAATTGAAGACTGTATTGTAGTCACAATGACCGTTATCCCTTTTCATTAGGAAAAAGGTCACAAATATACAGAGACCAACATAAACTTGATAGAGTGAACACCACGATTAGGCACACATGTAATACTTAGTTTGAAAATGAACAACTCTTCAAGTAAATGAACCTAATGCATGCTTAAATAATTTAGGAAATGCTTAAGTTGTGCAAAGACCATTTACATTAAATTCAACGCCATGTTTTCGAACAAGTACCTCTACATCCAAGCAAAGAATTAGGTCATATTTGAATTCTATTTAGTATTTATAATAAAAATTAAAGACTCAAGTACTTGCAAAAGGAAAATCTTGAAATGCAAAATTTTAAGAAAAATTGTCGACATGAAACTTGCATTAGTAAGCCAAATTAAACTAGAAAAGTAGTTGAAGAGAATACCTGGATCAATGGCACCAGTTGTAGGCATAAATCAACTCAATGCACGATTAACTAATTTAGGAAATGTTTAAATTGTGCTACGAACATTTACATTAAATTCAACGTCATTTTTTTGAACAAGTGCCTCTACATAGCTACCCAGACTAGCAGTTAAACAAAGAATTAGGTTAGATTTGAATTCTATAGTATGTATAGTAAACATGAAAGATTCGTGTACTGGTAAAAGGACAATCTTCAAATGAAAATTTTGAGAAAAATTGTCATTATAGAACCTACATTAGTAAACTAAATTATACCAGAAAAGTAGTTGAAAAGAATACTCGAATCAATGGCATCAGTTGTAGACAATGTGATATGTAGATCTTTACACACAATTTCAGCTTACAAGACTCGCCTAACATCAAAAGGCTCTAGAGCATAAAATAATTTTGTAGCTCCTGTATTAACAGATGCCAATAAATTAGTCATAGGTTAATGTTGTTATCCATAAAAATCTCACCAGAAGTAGCTCATAATCAATCATGTCCATCATCACACGAGATGATAATATCGTCTTCAAATCAATGAATATAATAATCACTCACAAATGATATTTTATTGTCAATTGCCATGCTTTCAACTACAACAAATACATCACAAAATTGATAACCTAATAATGCTACGTCTTACTGGTAATATTATGAGAATGATTAAGCTATATCTTACTGCTGGTATTGGGCTAAACTACTCTTTTATAGCAACATTACATTAACTACAATTGCTGAACTTCCCCTTATACTCCCTCCTCAACCCCTCTACCTTTCATTTGCATCAAACACCTCTCTCATTGGTTT
>JANIJH010000006.1:9305885-9338442 GCA_024520975.1 Erythroxylum areolatum
GTAGAGGTGACAATCTGGGTTTGAGAGAGGGAGAAAGAAAGATCCATCACATATGATGGTAGGGATGACGATGATGCCGAAGGTGGTGTTGCAGCTGAGGCTAGGTTTGAGAGAGGGAGATCGTTGCTATGTTTCTAGGCTGTTTATTAAGAATGACAGAGAAAATATCTCTAGAACTTTCAGAGAGGGAAGGAGAAAAAAGGACGTTAAAGTAACCGTTAGATTAAATGGACGAACGGGATGGATTGCGTGGTCGTCCTTCCCGTTCGCCCTTAGTATATATACTTAATGATAAGGAAGCAAATATGTATCGACCTTGAGTTAGAAAAAGAGAGTGTGATTATCAAAGGGGCATAGGCATCAGAATACTTGCACAAATTCATCAAAGCTAGCAACATAATGTTGGATTCGGGTTTCAATACAAAGCTTAGAGATTTCAGTCTGACTCGTACCATTATACTAAGCAAATAAATTCACCGTTTCACAATAGAGCTTGCTGGAACAAGTTATGGCCCAAGAGCAAGAAGGTAACGTCGTGCAAGGGACTGATGTGGATTATGATGATGCATCAAGCGTAGGAGTAGACTAGAATGTTAGTGAGCTGAGGCGTAGCGTGCAGATTCCAAGGCCCACGTGGAAGTTGAGAGTGGAATGAAAGGACATGAGATGAGGGGAGGCGCGGGGGTGATGAATTTGGAATTTCTCTCTAGTGGATATTCTCTCTCTCTTCCCGTCTCTTTCTCTCTCTCCTATCATGGTTTCTTCTCTATTTTTCTCAGTCCCATACTGCAATTCTATTATTTGTGCTTGTAATTCTGAGAGGACAATCATTTCCATATAATATAATTGGTTTGAATAGTAAATCATTGAAACTTTTGTTGTTAAATTCATAACAAAAGGTACTTTCATTGAGAGAATCGAAATGGCAAAGAATACACGACAGAAAGAAATCACCAGTGACCTTCAAAATCTGCAAGAACATGTCACCAAGAGTGAATGCAAGTCTTGATGGAGAAGTTGGGCACTACTTCAAACAATCGGATGAATTGACTTGACTCATCCATTGAACAATTAACTCGAGTTGTGGATGCACTAGGTCACAGGGGAGGTCAATCTGCTTCATCGGGAAACTCAGGACTACTACATATTAGTTCAGAAAGCACTACTAGTGGTTCTGAGGATACACTTAAGATGAAACAGGTAAAAATTGATTTTCCCAGATTTGATGGAACTGACCCACTTAACTGGTTGTTTAAAGCAAAGCAGTATTTTGTTTATGACAGGACCTTGGATGCACAACGGATAGTTTTGGCAACTATACATATGGAAGGTATGGTGGTCCCTTAGTTCCAAATGATGTAAAAAGCTTAGTTGATTCCTAAATAGGTGATACTAGCACGAGCAGTTAAGGAGCAATACGGAGCATCACAATATGAGAATCCTAGAGCTCAGCTATTTAAACTCGTGTAGGTGGATTCAGCTTCTAAGTATCATCAACAGTTCACAGTTCTAACTAATAGAGTGGAAGGGGTGTCTGAGGATGCTCTTAAGGATTATTTCACTATTGGATTGAAGACGAATGTGTGACTAGAGGTGGTCTCTCGAAATCCTTCAACACTGTTGGAAGCGGCAACGCTAGCCCATTTATATGATGAGAAGTTCAAAGTTTTTCCCAAAAGCATACTGGGTCGCGCTAAAGTGAGTTCGACGCCTGCATCTGCTCTAAAATATATGGGAAGCACTACTAGCTCTACAATGTCTACTACAACAACTCCAACTACAGGCAAGGTGAACCTCCCACCATTATTACCCACACCTTCGCTAAAATCAGCATCCAATGTACACAACCTGTTACCCTCTGAGCTTCAATTATGAAGGGAAAAGGAACTCTATTTTACCTATGATGAGAGATATTCTCCTTCTCACCGATGTTCGAATAAACAAATATCTATGGTTAAATGAAGAAGAGTCTAAGGATACAGGGCAAGAGACCCCTTCAGAGACTAAGTACAGTGAACCCAAGGGAGAATCTTCGACTACCCATCATCTATCTCATGAAGCTTTTGAAGGGTTAGGTTGGGTTGTGATGATATGATTTACGGGGTTTATTAATATAATGAAGGTCCAGATCTTACTAGATGGAGGAAGCTCCGATAGCTTCATTTAACCCCAACATGCAAAGCATCTACAGATTCCAATAGATACCATTGCCAACTTCAAGGTTATTGTTGAAAATGGGCAAAGGATGCAATGTGAGGGATTTATTAAAGAGATACCTGTGACTATTTGTGGGCATCTTTTGGTTTTTCCTGTTTTTGTATTACCTATAGTGGGGTCTGATATTGTCATTGGTTCGGATTGGCTCGAGACTTTTGGGTCTCAAATTGTTGATTACAAGATATCGAGGTTGAAGTTTCATGACGATAACTCCTTTATTACTTTACAGGGATATAAAGCTGCCATAGTAAAACCAGCTTAGTTTCACTACATTGCCAGGTTACACGAGACGGAAACCATTTTTGAAATGTTTCTCGCTAATGTAGATAGGACCAATGATCACGTAGAGCAAAAAATTATATTACCCAATGAGGTACCTGAGGATTTACAACAGGTTTTACAACGCTTCTAGTTTGTTTTCGAGGCTCTTAAAGGACTACCCCTTGCTCATAACCATGACCATGCTTGTATTATTGGAGCCATGCAAGGGCCCTGTACAAATATGAACCAATAGATACTATTTAGTCAAAAAACAGAGATTGAGCGCTAGTAGATGAAATGCTCCAAGAGGGTATCATACAACCAAGCCTTAGTCCTCACTCTGCTTCGGTATTATTGGTCAAGAAAAAGAATGAAACATGGTAGTTTTGTGTGGAATATCGGGTTCTCAATGTTGTCACTGTTCGTGTTTCATTTCCTATACCCACGGTTGATGAAATACTTGATGAATTAGGAGGCTCCCTGTTTTATTCAAAACTAGATCTTAGATTCGGATATCACCAAATCTTGATGAGGCTTGAAGATCGTGAGAAGACTGCATTTTGAACATATCAAGGCTTATATAAATGGCTAGTGATTCCGTTTGGTCTTACTAATGCTCCATCTACTTTTCAGGCCTTGATGAATGATATATTTCACCAATTTCTTCGAAGGTTTGTCCTTATTTTCTTTGATGATATTTTAATATACAATTCAATTTGGGCTTTGCATTTAGATCATCTCACTCAAGTTCTAGAGCAATTATCGCAACACAGATTATTTGCCAAACTTTCAAAATGCACCTTTGGGCAAACTCGAGTGGAGTATTTGGGTCATATAGTCTCAACTTCTGGGTTGAAATGGATCAGAATAAGGTCCAAACTATGTTGGAATGGCCTAATCCTACCAATGTGACCCAACTCTAAGCTTTCCTTGGACTGATTGGTTATTATTATCAGTTCATTAAATGTTATGCACAAATAGTGAGCCCAATAACTCAGCAACTTCAAAAATAGGGATTCCAATGGAATGCAATAACCCAAAATGCTTTCGAAGCACTGAAAACAACAATAACACAAGCACTAGTTCTTTCCCTACCAAACTTCTCTAAGTCATTTACTCTGGAGACGGATGCCTCAGGCATTAGCATTGGGGCAATGTTAAGTCAAGATGAACACCCCATTTCCTTCTTTTAAAAAAAGCTCAATCCTCACATGCAAACAAAGTCTACCTATGTTCGAAAATTGTATGCAATTTTAGAAGCTGTCAGTATATCTTTTTGGGCACTTCTTCATCATTATACAGACCATAAGAGTCTTAAGAACTTGAATAATCAAGTGATTCAAACACCTAAACAAGAAGTTTATTTAACTAAATTGATGAGCTATCGATTTCATGTTGAGTATCACTGTGGTAAATCTAATATGGACCCCGATGCAATTTCACAAGTCCATATGAGGGTTGTGTCTATGCCCACACATACTCTTATGGATGAGATTTTACAAGAGGTTCAAAATGCCTCTGCTACAAAACAATTGATTCAAACTAGTCACGATCAACCTTCTAAATGGCCACATTACCATGTACATGATGATGTTTTTTATTGGCATCAAAGGTTGGTGATTCCCTCCAAAGAACAGACCATCATTCATAAAATTCTTACTGAATTTCATAACTCTCGTATAGGTGGACATGCGGGTTCCTTACGCACTTTTCATAGAGTTGCTACTCTATTCTTTTGGACATCCATATGACGAGATGTCAAGGATTTTGTTCGTCACTGTGTAGTCTGTCAGAGAGCAAAATCCTCCCAACTACACCATTCAAGATTACTGAATCCCCTGCCTATTCCACATCGCATTTGGGAGGACATCTCTATGGACTTCGTTATTGCTCTGCCATTAGGTCGAGGGTGCTATGTTGTGTTAGTGATGGTTGATCGACTCTCTAAATATGGTCATTTCATTCCTCTAATGTCTGATTATAATAGCCTCCAGGTGGCTAACACTTTAATCCAACACATTGTTAAGCTTCATGGAATTCCAAACTCAATTATGTCGGATAGGGACAGGACATTTACTAGTGCTTTCTGGCATTACCACTTTCGATTATAGGGCACATAATTGAAATTGAGTTTGGCATACAATCCACAAACGGATGGCCAGATGGAAACTTTAAACAAATGCCTTGAGATGTACTTGCACTGCTTTATATTTGATTTCCCTCGAAAATGGCTTGAATTTTTACCAAGGCAGAGTTTTGGTATAACACTGCTTTTCAAACATCCATCGATTTGACTCCCTTTAAGGTTGTTTATAGTCGAGACCCGACATCGCTTCATAGGGCCAATCGCATTGATGATACCCCGATGGATGTATTCCAACAGCTTCAACAACGTGATATTGTCTTGGCTCAGTTACGAGTTAATTTACAGAAGGTTTAGTTCAATATGAAAAAGTATGCCGATTGACTTCGCACTGTTGTTACTTTTGTTGAAGGTGACTTGGTCTTAGTTAAACTTCAACCATATCGCCATCATTCTGTTCGATTATAGAAGCATCACAAGCTTGGCCTGCGATATTTTGGTCCTTTTCCGATGGTGGAGAGGATCGGGTCTGTTGCTTATCGCTTAAAGTTGCCCCCTAAAGCTCGCATTCATTTAGCTTTCCACGTTTCACTTTTGAAACGCTTTAATGGTGATTTCACGACTCCCTATTCTCCTTTTCCCTTAACCACTGCTCCAAAGGGACTCGTGCTACAACCTACTGATGTTTTGGACGCTCGCCAAATTAAACGTGGCAACCAGTAGGATACTGAGCTCTTGATTCAATGGGGCAATCTAGCCTCTCCATCATGGGAGTCACTATCCATAATTCAAACCCATTATCCTTCTTTTGACCTTAGGGACAAGGTCCAATTTAAAGGGGATGTTATGGTCCAATTTAAAGCGTGCGGATCCGAGGGCCCATGTGAAAGTTGAGAGTGGAATAAAAGGACATAAGACGAGGGGAGGCGTGGGGGTGATGAATTTGGAATTTCTCTCTAGTGGCTAGTCTCTCTCTCTCTCTTTCTTCAGCAATGGTTTCTATCCTACTTTTCTCGGTCTCGTACTACAATTCTGTTATTTGTGCTTGTAATTTTGAGAAGGCAATCATTTTCATATATCATAATTGATTTGAAACCTTTGTTATTAAATTCATAGCAAAACATCGAGCTTCCAATTACGGAGACAAATGTTTATGCCTTTGATGTGCTCGTCCATTAAGTTGCTATTGGAAGGAAACTTAATAACAATGACTATGGAAAAAAAAACTCAGAAATATGACAGTTTGGTTTTTAATTGTTTAGGTTATTTGTCAAATAGCATAAGCACGTGACAAGAGGCTCACAAGAAATTAATAAAATATGTCACTATATTTTTTAATAAAAGATTAATGTAAATATTAAATCAGGATTATTATCGAACGTTTTAAAAAAGTTTAAATCTTTTTTGAAATGAGTTAAAATTTAAATTTTATATTTGTTATTGCCTACATGGTATTTTAGGAGGGTCCCAATTATAGAAAAGTACCTTTAAGCCATCCACACTTAGACTAATCCCTGCTCAAGTCAGGTAGGTCCCTTGTAGGAAATAAAACTCTAACTTCAAGTCTTAAACGGCTGCATATATAAATACGGTTCGAACTCATAACTTTACTTAAATTAAAGAGCTTTTTACCAACTAACCTATATTAGGTTAATTTAAAATTTATATTAACTTGACCTGATCTCGGCTTGTGCCCGACCGGATCAAGTAATTTTAGCTCATACATCGATTAATTCAGGCTAAAATTGACATTCCGCGCTTTACACGCGCGACTTTAAGCACCAGTGGACTGCAGGGTTACACATGTACACTCAAATAACACAAGCCATGGAAGATTGCCAGCTACTGTGCGAGGCGGCGAGAAATGGAGACGTCGAGAAGATTAAAGCTCTCGTAGACAAAGGCGTAGACGTTACATTCTTCGACAGTGATGGGTTTACTCCGCTTATGCTCGCCGCTAAGTTTGGTCGCAACGCTGCCGTCAAAGCCCTTCTCGAAGCCGGTGCGCCTTGGAACGCCCTATCTCCTTCCAATCTCTCAGCCGGTGATTTAGCCATGGAGGCCGGTCACCAAGAAGCTTTCGAAGCCCTCCTCAACACCGGTATCAACATAATTATTATCATTCATCTTTCTCAATTACATACTCTCTCAATCCAAAAAGCTGCGAACTTTAAGCACATAAGGGAAATAAGCAGCGAACTTTTTCTAAATATATAAGAAGGAGGTTTCTATCTTCTTCTCAATGTCGATTAGTTTCGTTAACTGTGTAGGGATTCAATCTGAGTTGATATTGGGAACCATTGCAAGGAGGGCTAATGAAAGCACTCACTGTAATGAGGAATACTTGGAAGATAGAGTTAGTTTTAGTGAGGATAAGTTGATGGACTCTGAGAGCAAAGCTATAATGATGGCTTGGGAGAGGCCATTGATGGAGGCTCATGCGAAGGCTGTTTGCTCCGGCAGTGGTCACATACTGAACATTGGATTCGGAATGGGACTTGTTGATGCAGCTATTCAAAAGTACGGTCCGGTGTCACACACCATTGTGGAAGCACACCCGGAGGTTTATGAGAAAATGATTCGTTGTGGTTGGGGCGAGAAAGATAACGTGAAGATCGTATTTGGGCGTTGGCAAGATGTTCTTTCCCAACTTGAAACTTATGATGGTACTTTAAAATCTCTTGAACTTTGCGATTCACATAAAAGTGCACGCTTTTTTGGATTCTGCAGTTCCATGAGTAACATTTGCTGTCTCAAAGAAATTTTAACTGATTGCGTATTGAATGTATGTTAGCTAAGTTAAAAAGTATTTTGCTTTGAGAAGTTATGTGGATTACATGACTACTTATTGTGTTTATATGAAAATTTTAAAAAGTTAATCCTAAAACTTCGTTCCTAATTTGTGGATTTTATATTTCTGCATAAAGCACCAAATGGCCCGTTAGCTGATTACAAAAGATGAACCATATACGTCCAAGTTGTTTAGCAGAAGTTGACACCTTGTATGATAGCTTCAGATTGATGAATTAACTACATATCTGTGTTCCCTGATGCTGTACATGAAGACTGGTGTATACTCATCTGCATCATCTCGTATAAAACACATATGATTTGTGTTTTAGCCATCAGTAATTTAAGCATTAATCCTTCACGGGGCAACTTGTTTCAACTCTAAATTTTGAAACTCCGTACACATTTTCAGGTATTTTCTTTGACACTTATGGGGAGTATTATGAAGACTTAAGAGAGTTCCACAAACACCTTCCAAAGTTGTTGAAGCCTGGAGGAATCTACTCATTCTTTAACGGACTTTGTGGAGGTAATGCATTCTTCCATGTTGTTTACTGCAACTTGGTTTCTTTAGAACTCGAGAATTTGGGCTACTCCACACAGTTAATTCCATTGCCTGTTAAGGATTGTTTAGGAGAAGAAGTTTGGGAAGGCGTGAGACACAAGTACTGGCAGCTTGATACATACTATCTCCCTGTTTGTCAGTCGATACAAGACTCTGAATAATGCTTGATTTTGGCGTAATTTTATCTTGTTACAGATGTTGAAGACTTAAAGCACTTTGTTTTATTCTCTCTGTTTTGAACTTCGGTTGCATGGCATTCTACTAGGTTTGGATGGGTAAGTGCCATATGCGAGGAGTCGTTCAATCAACTAGGTTATATTTGTAGGACAATTTTGTCCTACAATATAAATTGGATAATTATTAATTGCATTTTTTATTTTTAAATAATTTATCAGTTAAGTTACATAATTTGATCATAATAAAAGTAATAAAGCGACTCAATAAATGATCTAAATTAATGTATCGAAGTTTAGAAAGAAAATAGATCTCAATTAGTATGGATCAGACTCATATGAAGCTTGTGATGAGAAAGTCCGATTTTAAAGCTATATATAAATGTTAAGGTCTCCTTCAGTTACTTATGTAATTTGTAAGCATGCGGATCTTATGATTCGTTAGGAGTGCTTATGTCTTAAGGAAATTGAAAAAAGACGTTAATCGAGTGTTGGTAATCAACTTCCACAAAAGTCCGAGAGAAATTGGAGCTCGTTTTGACATTGGAAATTGCTTCGGGACATTTGATGGAACCGAAATAAGGTATTCTGCGTTTTCTTCGTTTTTAACCATTTCATGAATAATTTGGAACACATAATAAGGTCTATCCTATGTGTTACATGTGGTATCAAAGTGGTTACGTAATCGGGTTGTCGGAAACAATGGTTTTTTTATTTCCATTCATTATGGTTTTCTTTAGTTTTTAATTCAATTTTCAATTTTTTTATGTATATAAATATGTAAAAGTGTTATACATAAGGCTAGCTAGAAAAATGGGTCAAAATAGGTTAAAAAGAGTGAAAAATGAGATCCTAGGATGTCAGAAATCGTCCTCCCCGTCGGAGGGCGATACACCGTTTAATGTGTGCACCACTGTGCCTGATGGTGCTACAGTAGCGGGCGTAGCTGTGGTACAGACAACACACATTGAGGGCTGCATGTGGCGTGTGCACCGCACACGACATGCTCTCCCATTAGTGCGGAACGGCTAACGAATGTGTGACATGTGCTTCATCTGGCCCAACACGTAGATCAAAGGATTCAAGACACGTGTCTACGTGTGCAACGCATGCGTCGTACAGTACAAGCGAGTGTGCGCGTGGGGGTGCGTGCACATCAAGCACTCGTCTATCCGAGCACGTGCAATGCATGCGTGCCTCTGTTACACGTGCTTGCTGATGTCAACGTATAGTACTGCGTTGACGTCAGCTCTACAGGACAGCTAACGTCAGCATACAAAAAGGAAAATTTTTAGAATTTCGGTAAAGGTGCCTTGGGTTCTTTTGAATCAGTTACCGAGTTCGGGGAATTTTTTAAGTGGTTTTTTAATTTTTTTACATTGGTAATTGGATTTTGTAAACAGTTTTTAAAGCCTTTTTAAGTTAATTTTGAGTGCATTTTTGTACTCCAAATTGCACATAAGGGGACACTTAAAGTTTTATGTCGTGCAGTAGATTGGGCATTCGGAAACGTACGATAGACACTCTTCTTGAGATTTTTATTTATAAAAGTCTCAAATAAAATTTTGAAAACAATGTTTTCAATGATGATATGTGATTATTTAATTGTGAATCTATGTTTTACAGTTATAATTAATTTTCACATATATTATGCCCACATAGAATGCAAGGATGACATAAAGTTGTATACCTTATGTTTGTAGGCTTTTTAGGGTACTAATGAGAATATAGTCACTAAAGTGACCTTTGAAGTCAGTATTTTGGATTGTTCTAATCACATGTTGGGGATGTCTCTAACTTTATGTTTGGTTATTCTGCCCAAAAGTGTTGGTCTTAAATAGAGTTTTGAAATGTTCATAAACACATTAGATAGAGAAATGTCATTGCTTAAATGATCTATTCAGTCACAGGTGATAGTGTCATGAGAGTTGATGATTCGTACTTTAATCTCTTTTATGTGGGGATCTAATTACATATATTATGTATTTAGCTCAAATATGTTTCATAATATTTGTGATCGGATTCTCAATAGAAATATTACTTTAATGCTCTAAGTATCATTGTTGTCCTGCATTTAAACTGATTTTTTACATTGTTTTTTCTATTTTGCAGTCACTTTTTCAATAAACAACAATGTTGTCACAATTGAGACCTTAAATGGTTTCAATTTTAAGAAGTGGAAGAAGGACGTGGAGTTTGCATTGGAGATAGCTGACGTCAGCATGGCAATGCACATTGAGAGACCTTCTCCACTTACAGATATCAGCTCAGAAGCTGATAGAGCAGCTATGACGGTTTGGGAGCGGTCAAATAGGATATGCTATTTGACCATCAAGAGGTCGATCCCAGATCATCTGTTGAGTGGATTACCGGATACGACCATAGCAAAAGAGTTCATGGATAACATTTCCCAGAGATACAAAGTGTCTTCTCTTGCAGAGCAGAGCACCTTGATTAAAGAACTATTCTCTATGAGGTACATGGGAGAAGGAGGCGTTCGAGAATACATTATTAGGATGGTACACCTTCAGACTAGGTTGAAGGCGTTTGATATACTAATTCCTGATAATCTTATAGTGCATCAAGTACTAAATACTCTCCCTCGAGAGTTTGAGATGTTGGCTATCTTCTATATTTCTCAAGATGAGGACTGGGACATCAATGCCTTGATTCTTCGATGTGTTGCAGTGGAGGAAAAAAATAAGAATTCTCCTCATACAGCTATATTTGCAGTTGCTAGAGGTAAGGGCAAAGTTAAACTTAAACCCCAACAGCCTAAGGGTAAAAGTAAAGGTAAAGGTAAGAAACCCAAGCCCTCTTTGAAGATTCAGACTAGACAGGCCAACATTACAAGGGGACCACGTGACTTAAAGGATATGAGGTGTTTCTTCTGCAAGAAGAAGGGGCATATGAAGTTTAATTGTGAAAAGTACAAGCTATGGAAGGTTAAGCAGAAACTGTTAGGTAACTCCTCGACCTTTATTATTCATGAATTCAATGTAGTTATAATAACATTAAGTTTTTTGTAGTTAGATAGTGGAGCTTCTGACCTTGTTGCTTTCACAATGCAGGGGTTTAGATCCAGGAGAAGGCCGATTAAGGGAGAGAAGAAGTTGATGGTTGGCAATAATAAAAAGGTGAATGTTTTATATGTAGGAGATATAGGATTAAACCTCGATACGAGGTTTATATTAGTTTTACTATACACGTTTTATATATCGTCTTTTAGACAGAACTTAATCTCTGTATCAATTTTACATAAAGAAGGTTTTTATTTTGTATTTTGTACATTAGTTGTAAATATTTCTATCAATACAAGACATATCGGAATTGCCTTCTTATTCTATGGATTGTATAGAATGTGTCTTACTCTTAATAAAATGCATATCTCTTTTTATGTTACCTAACCTATTATTCGAAAGAGAACTTTTATAAAGGAAACATCGTACATGTTGTGGCATAAACATCTTTACCATATTTCTAAAGAGAGGATTGAGATATTAATAAAGGATAACATTCTTCTAACTCTAGACTTCAGTGATATGGAAACATGTATTGATTGTTGTAAGAGTAAGTTGACCAAGATAAAGAAAAATAAGTTAACTTGTACTTCTGATTTATTGAACCTCATACATATAAACATTAATAGTCTCCATACAGTCACGTTATGCAATGTTAGATATTTTCTGACGTTTATATATGATTATTCCTATTATGACTATGTGTTCTTGCTTAAGAAAAAGCCTTAAGTTCTTGATAAGTTCAAGATTTTTAAGACTGAGATTGAGAACCAATTGGAAAAATCAATAAAGATAGTCATATTTGACAGGAGAGGGGAATACTATGGTAGATATGGGGTTGCGGGATAAGAAAAAAGGTTCATTTGCTAGGTATTTGAAATCAGTAGAAATAGTGGCTTAGTTCACTATACCAGGTAGTCCTGAGCAAAATGGTGTCGCCAAAAGGTGCAATCGCACCCTAAAGAACATGATAAGGTCAATGCAGAGCATAACTAATCTATCTGAATACCTTTGGGGCGAAGCTGTTAAGACAACATTGTATATCTTGAATAGAGTCCCAAGTAAGTCAATACCAAAGACGTCTTTTGAACTCTGGAAAGGACGAAAGTCAAGTCTTGCATACATTTGTATGTGGGGCTGCTCTGCTAAGGTAAGGTTGTATAATCCTTATGAGAGCAAATTACAACCTCGTGTCACTAGTTGCTAGTTGGTAGGTTATCTCGACCTTTCAAAAAGGTACAAATTTTACTGTAGAGAAGGAGTTAGAATAGTAGAATCGCAGAAGGCTAAGTTTTTAGAATACGATGTCCATAATAAAGGAGGATCTTCACATCCTTCAGGAGATAGTAGGACGGATACTGCAACTATTTTGTATCCGCTTCTCATATAGTTAGGTTCGGTGGATGTAGGTTCAAGTACCGTGCCTATGCAAGCACAAGAACCTCTACCTATTCAGGAAGAGGTTTCTGAGATATAAGAACTTATGCAATTACGCAGATCCAACAGAGAGAGGCGACTTGTCATCTCATCAAATTATATAATCTATTTGAGTGAGCAAGACTATAACATAGGATATATTATGGATCCAGTTACTTTTACATAAGTCGTTTCTGAACCCCCCATACGGATATGTGGTGGGAAGTAATAAAGGATGAGATATAGTGTATGAGATATAATAAGGTATGAGAGCTTGTTGATTTACCTCAACATTACAGGCCTGTCAGTTGCAAGTGGTTATTTAAGACCAAACAAGACACACAGGGTCAAGTTGAGCAGTTTAAGGCGTGTTTGGTTACCAAGGAACTTATTCAGAAAGAAGGAATTGACTTCAATGTTACCCTCTCTTCTGTATCCTTGAAGGATGCATTTAGAGTGATGATGACAATAGTAGCTCATTATGACATAAAGCTACATCAGATAAATGTTAAGATCGCTTTTCTAAATGGAATCCTTTATGAGGAATTCTATATAGAACTTGAAGGATTTCAGGATCAAGATGCAACTAACAAAGTTTGTAGGTTAGCTAAATCAATATAAGGCCTGAAACAAACTTTCAGACAATAGTACCTAAAGTTTGATGAGGTTTTGACCTCATTTGGCTTTGTAGAAAACAAAGTTGAAAGATGCTTATACTATAAGGTCAAGAGGATTAAAATTATCTTTCTATTACTGTACGTAGATGATATCTTGCTTGCGCCAAATGATTTGACCATGTTGTATAATATAAAGCAACTTTTGGCCAAACATTTTGATATGAAGTATTTAGGTGAAGCATTTTTTGTTCTCGATGTGCAAATTCACCGAGACAGATCTCAACTCATTGAGCCTCTCACAAAGAGCATATATTGAGTGAGTGCTACAGAGGTTTAATATGGCTGACTGTAAACCTATTGTGGCACCTATCTCTCATAATGAGAGATTATCTTTGACACAGTATCCAAATAATGAAGTTGAGAGAGAGGCTATGAGAAATGTCTCGTATTCTAGTGCAGTTGGTAGGCTGATGTATGCCCAAGTGTGTACTAGATCAAACATTGCATTTATTGTCGGACTGATAAGTCGATATCTGACTAACTCAAATATGGACAATTGAAATGCAGTTAAGCAAATGTTGATATATCTAAAGGTACTAAGAATTATTCGTTGACATATAGGAATTTAAACCTCACTGGGTATACAGACTTCGATTTCGCTATGTGTCCGGATGATCGTAAATCTACATCAGGTTACATTTTTATTTTGGTAGATGGTGTATTATCGTAGAAAAGTGTCAAGTAGACACAAATAACTTTCTCAACCATGCATGTAGAGTTTGTTGCATATTATGGAGCTGCTACACAAGCGGTTTGACTCATAAACTTGATTTCTGAGTTGTTTGTGGTAGATTCAATAGCTAGACTCATTCAGTTATATTGTAATAATCTTGTTGCAGTGTCGTTCAGTAACAACAACAAGAATATCACAGAGTCTAAGTCAAATACTTGACCATAACGGAGTTTATTCAAAAGGGTGACGTTGAAGTGAAACACATCAAGACTGAGGAGATACTAGTTGATCCATTGATTAAAGGACTTCGCCCATTAGTGTTTTTTAGGCATGTATCTAATATAGGAGTGTTAAAGTCTTTAGACAGCAGTAGTTAGAGATCATTGTATTTGCTTCTTAAAAGTTTGTACATTTTGATGTATTATGACATTATAATTATTTATTAATAAAGATGATCATCTTTTTATCATCAGTAATAACTGTTCTTGTGTATGGTTATAATACATATGAAAGCCTTAAAATTTGTATCGATCTTAAACATTTAAAGGTCATAGGGCATATATAAAGATTGATCTTGAGCTTATGTCATTTTGACACATACAAATTAGTATAGATATCCATAAATTTAACATAACATACGGGATATAAGTTTTTTAATCCAATAAAGGTTCTCTAATGCAGTTTAACATTCAGTTGAAGAACATAAATATTTTCTCTAATACTGTTTAGCATTCGATGATAAAAACAAGATTTTTCTGCTGCAGTTTAGCACATGTAGTTTTAGCATAAAGTTGGAGAAATGGAAATCTACAAATAAAAATAATACATTTTATATCATACATGTATCATCTTAGTTTATCACACTCTATTTTCTCATTCATGTTAGTAAGGTATTATATATTCGTGATTATATTGAACCTATGCTACACATGACACATGTTTTTGATATTTGTCAGTATTGAAATCCTTACAGGATTGAATGTTGGATTTTCATTACCTTTAGATCGAATGCTTTAGTTTCAAAATTTGGCACCAATATAGTAGCATGACTTAACCGATTTTTTAAACTATTTTTAAACTTGAGTCATAACTGCAATTAATGCTTGTCCAAGGGGGAAAATGTAGTACAATTTTGTCCTTCTCTATAAATTGAACAACTATTAATTGTATTTTCATTTTTTAATAACTTATCGGTTAAATTACGTAATTCGATCCTAAGAAAATAATAAAGAGACCCAATAAATGATCTAGATTAATGGGTCGAAGTTTACAAAAAAATGGATCTTAATTAGTGTGAATCGGACCTATATTGGGTTTATGATGAGAAAGTCATATACGAAAGCTATATGTAAAGGTTAAGGTCTCCTTCAGGTACTTGTGTAATTCGTAAGCATACAAATCCTCTGACTTGTTAAGAGTACTTACATCTTAAGGAAACTGAAGAAAAATGCTAACCGAGTGTTGGTAATCAACTTCTGCAAAGATTGAAGTTCGTTTTGACATCGAAAACTGCTTGGGAATATCGAATGGAACCGAAATTAGATATTTCACATTTCCTTCGTTTTTAATCCTTTCATGAACAATCTGAATTACGTAATAAGGTCTTTCCTACGTGTTACAATGTTTGCTACGGTGAATTTTTTACTTTTAGTGTGTGGTGATGCTTGTAAATTACTCGATGGGTCAAGAATGAAGTTCAGCTCATCATGTATAGGAAACTTTGTCGGCAAAAACAATTATTAAGTTCAATAATGTAACCGAGAACATTTTTCAATCAAATTCTTAACAGAAGTGGTGTTTTGGGACATTCTTTTTTTTTCTGTCAAACCATTTCAGAGAGATATGCATTGATAAAACCTTGTTAAAGCTTATGAAGTAGGCCTTTCTGCACCATTTAGTTAAGGTAACTTAAGCAGTTTCGAAATACACTGTACCTAGGACCGATCCTATGACAAATTATTAATATATCCATCTCGAAGCAATTGCTCTGGGGAATTTCAACCTTCTTGATGAGTGATTGTCAGTCTCATCACATATGAGGACAATTAAATGAAGAAAGTTTTGTGGGACAAAGGATCCTCACGAAAGTTCCTGATTTTTTGTTGTATTTAAAATTCAACTCCCGTTCAAATGCAGTAGGAGGAAAAGGATGATTTAAGTATGGTCATAGAGGAATAACCAATGTTTTAAATTTGATCATCATCCCCCAACCTGTTTTCATTTGGTAACGGATTGTCTTAGATGACAACTTCTAAGTTCCAACGTAAGTTGTTGATCTCCTTAGCTGTTGAAACTAAATGTAGAACATAAATTACATCACACTAATTATGTAAACCTTATCATGAGAACAATAGAAACTATACCCAACTGAAAGCTATTAGGCTGCGAAGGACGTGTTTCCCATCCAACCATTCAAGATTTGTGAAGCGCTTTGTTCCAGATGGCATAGAATTTGCTATGAACATAACTGTAAAACTCTTTTTCTCGTTTTGTTTACCGAAAGCTAGTGATTCCGGAACAACTGACATCTACACTGATGATGTAAGCGAGGAAAATGAAACCTTATATGTCCCAGGAGTGCCCACGTTAGTCAAGGTCCTAGAATGCTTCACGGTTGCTATTGATAATATCCACATATGAGTGTTCCATATTGAAAAAAGAAGAGAAAGAAGACTAACATATAAGACTAGTAGGCTACTTCACCTATTGCCAATTAGTTTTAGAATGAAACCTCACTTTGGCTTGTGTGTGGTCTAACTTTCTGTCTCGTGTGAACCTGTATGTAACATTCCGTTACCTGCGGGGAGTTTAAAATAGTAAATAAGAGTGTTCAATGAGAGCTTAGAATTTGCATTTTTCATGCTCATGCATAAAATGGCACACACATACACATGAATAGTGAAATTGTTGCACATAGAAATAATTGTACATGCATTCATGAATAATTTCGGACATATTTGGACTGAGTTGTGATTTTGAAAATTTTGTGAATTTACAATTTATTTATATTGAAAAATTTATTGATTAGTGGAGTTATAATATTTTTTAATTTTGATGTTAATTTTCAAAATTTATGGAGAAAAATGGAAAATAGGAAAAAGGAATCAAAAGAAGATTGGAGATAGTTATATTGTGTAGATGGGATTAAAGGAATTAGTCAAGAAAGAAACTTAGCTTAGGCTTAGGCATTAAGAAAGTGACAAGTGTCACTTACTTAAGTTGCTTCTATAACCTTGTAGAAGTAAGTTATCGATATCTAAGAGTTAAAAAGGGGTTGAATAACATGTCTTAAGTGTCATTTTCCAGCCACCTTCTTCGAATTTCCTTTCCACACACAAAGTTTTTCATCAAAATCCTTCAGAGGGATTTCTTTATTTTTCCTCATCCCACATCTCTACCCCCACTGTTATTTATTCTTCCACTCTAAGAAAAACCAGAAGCTGGTCATTTTGTACAATAATACGTGAGTTTTGCATGGAGTTAGGGCTTGAAGATAGCTGAAGCTTTTGGAGTTTTTAACAAGTAAGTAGTGAATAAATTCTTTAAAGTTATAGATTTATGAAATAAATTTGATGAATTCACTGTCATCTACATGAACATGAGATTTACGTGATTCATAAACATTGTGTTAATGGGATAAAAATATGGATATGGTGTTATTTTAGTTTTGATGATTATTAGTGATCAGATGTTGTAGAAATGAGTTTTGGAGTATGAAATAACAATAAAATGGTGTATAGGATAAGTGTAGAAAATTAAAGAATGAAAAAGTGGTATGCTCTATTTTCTGTTTCTTCATTGTGCATGTATATATATATATATATATATATCTGTGTGTGTGTGTATACGTGAGTTAATGAATTCTTTAGAGATGATTAAGAAAAGGGCTTTTGAGTTAAAGAATAGTTGTAAAATGATGGTCTGAGATGGGAATGAGTGCTTAACTGGAAGTTTAGAGGAAACATGGAGATTGAGAGTGAAAGTTGGAAATGCACAAAGTTAACAGAGCATGAATAGGTTGAACCTGAATTTTTGGCTTTTGATTGTTCTTGACTAAATTTGCATCTTTTTGGAGTAGTATGAAATTATGATGAATGAGTTTAATGAAATGGAGTGGAAAAAACTTGAAATAAAAATTTGAAGTGTTGGATTTTGGAAAATGGAAGTCATCTGGAAATTTTCTGAGAATAGATAGTTAGAGAGTTGAATTTTTGATCTGAAACTTCCATAAATTTTCTGTACTGATATAGAGAGATTTTGACAAAGTTGTCTATATAAAAGTTGTAGATCTTCCTTTAAACTTTCCATTGATATAAATTTTGTAATTTTTGGAGTTTTGGATCGAAAATTATGGAGTTTGAAAGTTGAGTTTGTGGGTTCTGTCGTAGGTTGGAACAGTCTGTAGTATTTTTAGCATAACTTTCATAATATCAAACCAAATTGCATGAAATTGGTTTCATTTGGAAGTTAAGACATAAAGGAATAATTGTTCAGAAGAATGTTTAGCCTAAATCCTTCGTTTTCATTGTCGAAATGATCAGGTAAAAGTGAGCCGAAATTTTGATTTGGGAAAAGCTAGAGAAAAAAATGGAAGAGAGGAAGAAGGAGTCGTAGGTTCACTGGAATGTCGCAGTCATGTATGTGCAAGATCTCGACTTCCCTGTTTATCCAAGGGAGGTTATTTTCTAAACATGCTTTGATCGTTTTATTATAACTTCTTCATCCGATGTCCAAATGATCTGATTCTTAAACCAATGGATTCCTAACACATTTTTCTATCCCTGCATAAAATTTTGTAACATTATGAATTGTTTTGAAAAAGATTGATTAAACGAAAGTGAGAGAATCTGTTGGAATGGTATGAACTGGTATTGTTTTACTGAATATACTTCGGTGTTTTGATTATATCTGGATCTATAGGATTCCAAATGAAATGATTTTTTATTTGGAGTAAACTAGAGAAATAGAACTACAAATCATATGAAAAAGTCTAATTTTGATTCAGTCTCTAAGATGTTCAATTTCTAGGTGGAAGTTGTACATAATAAACTGTTTTTGAATAAGAACAATTTGAAAAGTTTTGAGGTATATCTTCCAAATTTCTGAACCAAATTGAGTGATTTTGGTGTCAATACAAACTTAAGACATTGGAAAATAACTTTGTAGAGGAAGTTTTGCCTAATTTTTCCATGTGCTTTATTAGATTTATTATGTAAAGTTGACCCGTATGTATATTGGAAGAAAATCTGAAGTGGTCAATGAAGTTGTGTAATTGGTTTCACATTGCTTTTTATTGGTCCAAATTATAAGTATACATGGTATTAATGAGGGCTTTGATATCTAAATGATTTCTTCATAAGGATCTCGATAAAGTACCCCAGAATTGTCATTGAATATGCATTGTGCATATTATATAAGTACGTGTGCATTAAGGAATATTTGTACAATTGTGCAAAAGTGTGATATTTGTAAATGTGTTTTGTATGATATAGAAGAACTCATTAGATGTGAGTCCGACATTGCCAGACCATACAGGCAATGTCGTTTTGGAGCGTACTGTGAGTCAACCTAGATGATTTCCTAGGATTTATTTGTTTTGAATTTATTTGATTTGTTAAATTTTCAAAACAAAAAAAGGAATTACTGAACTGTTTGGGAATTGTTTCTGAATTCCGGACTTGAAGTCCAAGGAGTTTAGTAGTTGGGCATGTATTGGAAGTGTTTTGATTTGATATGAATTCCTGATTAACTTTAATTCTCAACGAAAGTTGAATGCCAGACTTAGGTCCGATGAATGTGAAAACTTTATCTGAGCATTTGTATAAGATTGTGATATATGACATATTCAATATTTGATGCATTTCATAAAATGCATGCTCAGATAAAGGCGTTGTGCCTTGAGTAGACAGTTTGAAGCGCTTCTATGTAGAGCTTTGCTCTGTGATTTCTGATTCTGCGTGTAAAGCTGTGCTCCCTGATTCTGTTTGACTGAGCCCTATGGGCCAGTATTTGTATAAGTTTGTGATAGGCATTCGGTCATAACAATAAGAACAAATATGAGTCTCATGCATATAGCATTCATATAAGACTGAAATCTATGAATGATTTGCAAAGCTGTATTGAGTGATCCTATGTTGTGCTATGTTGTGTGAGTTATGATGTTTTGAATGAATATTCACGCATATGTGATGTATGTATGTGATCCGGTGAAATCATCAATGATGATTCGCTCATAGAATTTGCAAAACTCATCAAAAATTGCAATGTGATTTTTCAGGCTTAAAGAGTACCTCGTTAGACAAACGGAAGTATGCCTACGGCATGCAAGTAAAAGATAGAGGTCGGGTTAGTTGACGTCTGCATTAGTATTTCCTTTATTTTGTATCAAATAATGTCTTTCGCAATTATTGTAACTTGTGTATTCGAATATTTCTGTTTTGAAATAAATTTCCAAATCGGAAATGTTTGTATATGGTTTTTGCAATGTAATAAAATTTTGACAAGTATTTTGTATTTGTAACAGGCCCAAATAGCTATTGAAATTTTGATGATTATATTACTATGATCGAAAATGTTTATGAATTAAAGTGAGCTCGATTTGGTTATCGATTTCCACACTTTATGATTATATTGAGTTTAGAATGATCTAGTGCTCTAACATGCCACCCTCGCAGGGCATGGACTCAGATATCCCTCAAGATGTCGAGCACGAGTCTTGCAGGAGTGGGGTGCTACACTATAGGCCCATTGCAAATTTCGTATGGTATCATAGCATATTTGGTCCGGATTATTAATTTCCTGGTTGTCCGTTTAGATGTCCAGTCCCAGTGGCCCGACTCGATTACCACTGTGTTTATTTCAAGTGACAACTAGATGTTCAGTCTCAGTTGTCCTTGAGGAATAGTGTTGATAATACCCACAAGTGAGTGTCCTATATTGGAAAAAGAGGGGAAAGATGACTAACATATAATCCTAGTGGGCAACTTCACCTATTGCCAATTGGTTTTAGAATGGAACCTCACTTAAGCTTGTGTGTGATCTAACTTTTCATCTCATGTGGACCCGTAGGCCCATTGCAAATTTTATAGTTGTTGCATAGGAATCTCCTATTCCTAAAGCAGTTTCTAGAGGAACAATAAAAGAAGGGTAATTAAGGTTTCCAAGATTGTATTGCTTGCTTGGATCACAAGTGAAGACAGTATTGGTAACTTGCCTAATTTCATATGTACCGTAGTTTAGAGCACAAAGAAAGGCTAAGTAGTCATTTACAGAGGCGTCATATATAAGGTCAGGATCGAGGGCTGCTACTAAATTGACATGTCCAACCCCATAATCAAATGGTGTTGATGGTTGTTGATAGAAAGGTCACCTTGGAATTCGAACTTTCACCCAAAGTTTCCCGCTCACACCCTCTGCACGGCAATCTCACTTAGATCTGTTTAAGTAAGACTTCAGCCTTTCCCAACCCCGAGTGTTTACCTCGTACACTCGAAGAAACAACACTACGGATGCAATAAGAAAACAAAGACAATCATAAGATAAGAGAGATACGGTCAACAACCAACCTTTATATTACTTTCCCTCAAAAGAATATAAGGAATGCTCTCTCAACTTGAATAGAGAAAAGTAGAGCTCGAATGAGCTATATATAGGCATCTAACTTGGAGTCCAAGTCACATTCAAATTCCCACTAAATTCGAACTACCTAAGATCATGCTAAGATCACGTCTATCCCTATAAGATAATATCACGTGAACCAGTTGGATGACACCCCCATCTAAGTAGGACTTTAACTGATAAGATAGAATTACATTTGTCTAGAACACTAACATCCTTATCTGTGAAGATCTCAACTATCTTCAGATGTTGAGTTCCATTATAACTCTAACTTCCAATCATCGCCACATCATCCAAGATCTCCTCGTGATCTCTATCCACTGATGATGCAGTGTGATCTCGCCAAAACTCACTAGCATACTGGCCTGATCCAATGCTTCCTATAACAAATCCATTAGTGGTGGTTTATCCATCAGAGCATGGGCTAAGTACTTAGTCCATTAAGACCTTAGCCCAGGTCAAGTCAATCTCTATAAGGTTCGAGACTCTACCAAAATTTGTACCAAGTCCAATCCCACTCGCCCACATTTTTCTTAGTATTTTTGCATGCCTCTTTTTACGTGAATCTAGCTAACCTTCCTCCTAAGGCTCCCTATGAAAGTCGCTGAGAAGTGCTTTAGAACTTAGGAGTCCAACAAACCACCCCCACTAGAAGAATTCGAGGCCCTCGTCGAAATAATCTATGGGCACTCCTCTACAAGCGGTTCCTTTGAAGACTCCTTAGTCAGCTCTCGAAGATGGTAGCAAGTCTTCATATTGATTGTTATTTCACCCACATACCAATTTCCTAATCCATTGGGGTTGTCTTTGTTTCCATTTGGACTCGCCTTCTCAAGGCTTACCGCGCTCACCAAAGACATGTTGAGAAGAGCTCCATCCGCTGAGCTTTCCCTGTCACCTTGATCCTTCGCGATCTTGGCGATGATATGCTCCTTGCCTGTCTTTTGTTTCGGGTTTTCTCGAGCATAGTTCGGCTCTTTTCCTATGATCATAGCCGACACTTGTGCCACTGGTGTTGTAGTCTCTTTTGCCCCACCAACGAATCCACAACAATTAACAAAGAAGGATTTCTCATCATGCGTAACCATCATACCTCCCAAACTTGGGTACAGCACCGTTTTTGCTACTTTAAGGAATTTGATCCCTAATATCATCTCAAAATCTTCAAGTGGTACAACCATGCAATTCATTTTGGCACGCTAACTCCCTATGCTTATTGAGACGTTGTAAGCAACTCCCATCACCACTTGTGCCTTACCCGCAAGGGTATTTAACTTTGTCAGGGTCTTGAACATTCTAAGCCCCAACTTGCGCATCATCCTTTCCCCCACCAAGGAATGTGACGCACCCGTATCTACCATCACGGTCACCTCTATCCCATTAACCTGTATTCTTACATACATTAGATCATCATTGGGATTAGGTTCTTTACTAACTGCATTCAACAACACAATCGGATTTAGCACTGCGTCATCCGAAGATTCTCCTTCTTCTTTGGCTATCAGGACATTTAACTTCTCTTTTCACGGACATTCTCTTGCATAATGTGATTTACCACACAGATAACAAACAATCTTGCCCTTTTTGGAGGACGTCTCCCCACTCTCGGAGCCACCATTTTGCTTGCTTTTCTCCTTGAAGTTTCCTTTCTTGGAATCCTTTTTCTTTTTCTCCTCGATATTCTCTTGTTGGGCGTGGCATTTGCCCTTAAAAGAATTTAAGAAGCTCGCCTTAGAGTCTTTCGCTAATAGAAAATCTACCAAGGCATCGGCAACTACAATTGCACCAATCACGTCTTTCACATTCTGCCTCCATAACTCCATTTGAGCCCACGGTTGTAACCTGAATAGGAAATTGAAGAGCTTGGCCTCTTCTGACATATTCTCAATATCCAACATTAGAGAGCTAAAAGACTTAACATATCTCTTACTGATCCATCTTGCTTGAGCCGCTTCAAAGCATCCCTCGCGAGCCAAGAAGTATTCATGGGAAGGAACTGATCCTTTATCTCATTTTTCATCTGCACCCACATCTTAACGGGAGTACTACTTGCGCTGATCTTCGCAGAGATCCTCATCCTCCACTAAAGCTTGGCATCTCCATCCAAGTACATGGGCATCATATTGACCTTATCAGCATCAGATACTCTAGCAGCCGCAAAGTACTGCTCCATATCTGACAAGAAGTTCTCCAATACCTTGGGGTCCCACATGTCTTCGAATAACCTTGGTCCACACACCTTCACCAATGAAGAAAGCTGTGGTGTGGAGCTTTCGGCCCGATCCTCGTCTATCATTGCAACGACACATCTTAGAATAGAGATCTCGAATTGAGCATCCTCCTGTGCCTTCAACATATCCTCCATCTGTGGTTGTAACTATTGGATCCGCGCTTCCAACATCTCGAACCAAGTACTGTGAGAAGTGACCTCTTCCTCCTCCTGAGGAATAGGACCAATGAGTGCCTCCGTTAGGTAACTATTTAATGCAATGGACTGATGTGTTAGATAACAGGGCAATAGCTCAATATTAGTCAAAAGAACCAGAAGGTGGAACCTTCTGCACAATGGTGAACTCCCTTATAATCTCAAGAAAAACTTTCAAGAATTATTCTCAACACTAATCTCTCCCCTCTTCACTCGTAAACTCTACTTTTATATCTCCTTATCCTAACCCACTTCTACGAGTATCTATCTCCTATCTATCTCCTGCTAACAACCTGATATAGTATATCACTATCTAACTAACTACTGTCACTATTTAACTATAACTCTACTGCTCTACTGCTTTTTTCGTGTGTAAACTATCCATTCTCCTTCTCTATGACCTTTATTCCTAACAATACCACCCGTTGAAGAATTAACCTTATCCCCAACGTTAAGCTCTGGGAATTGGCCCCGAATAAGCTCTTGGTCCTCCCATGTAGCTTCCTCCAATGGCTTGCCTTGCCAATGAATCAACCATTGATCACGAGTAGCTCCTCGATTATGAAGTGTCCTACTACCCATCACCACAGCTGGTATACACACATCAGGAGTATAGTCTAACTCTAGAGGTAATTCATCCTGAACATGGTGGTGCCCAATAACCTTTTTCAATTGGGACACATGAAACACTGGATGTATACGTCCCTGAGGGGGAAGTTGCAGTTGATATGCAACGGCATGTCCACCAAAAACGGTCCATAATATCATACTGACAGTTTCAGATATGGCCGCTTAGGCATGGACTCTTGCCAATGTGGACGAATCTTTAAATACACCTAATCCCCTACCTAAATTTCATGAGGATGCCTACGTGCATCCGCAAAAAGTATCATGTGATCACGAGCACGTTCTAAATGATGTTTTAACTGTGACAGAGCCTCATCATGGCTCATTAAATCTTGCACCACCGCTTCCACTAATGTTTCTCCAGGAATGAAACGTGTGATTGAGGGATGAGGTCTTCCATAAACTATCTCGAAAGGAGAGCATTTAACTGCTAAATGATAGCTGGTATTGTACCAATATTCTACCCAAGGTAAATACTCTAACCAAACCTTGGGTTGTTCCGAACTAAAACAGCATAAATATGTCTCAATGGTGAGGTTAACTACCTCTGTTTGACCATCCGATTCTGGGTGACAAGCTGTACTGAATTTTAGTTGAGTCCCCTAGGGTGTAAACAGTTATTGCCAGAAATTACTTAAGAACGTAGGATCCCGGTCACTAACAATGGAAAGCAGAATGCCATGCAATCAGACAACTTCCTTGGTGAAAATTTCAGCAATAGAGCGGGTTGAGTAGGGATGTTTGACAGGAATAAAATGCCCATATTTGCTCAACCTATCCACTATGACCAACAAGGTATCATAGCCTTTCGATTTGGGAAGTCCCAAAATGAAGTCCATGCTCATCTCTTCCCAAATGGCGTTGGGAATAGGTAATGGTTGGAGTAAACTTGCTGGGGACATAGCTTGATATTTGTTACGCTGATAAGTGTGACAAGCTGCTACAAAATCAGTTATAGCCCTTTTCATGCCATGCCAAAAAATAGATTGAGCTATCCTCTTATAAGTCTTGTAAATTCCTGAGTGTCCCCCAAACTCTTGTAAAAGCTTGGGAATCCATTCTGAGGATTCTAATACTACTACCATCCTTTATAATATAGCCTCCCATTTTCCAAGGTATAAGAAGGATGAGACTCTGGTTCCCTCTTAATTTCTTCAATGATTCGGCTCAACTGTGGATCTGCCTTCACCTCCTTATCAATCTATTCCGGATCTTACCAAAATGGCTTAGAAATAACGTGCAACTCCTTGTCCTCAAATACTCTGGAGATTGCATCAGCTGCCTTGTTGGAAATTCCTATCTTGTACACAATATCAAAATCATATCCCAGCAATTTTTCCAACCAATTCTGTTGATTTTGAGTTGTAATTCTCTGTTCTAGCAAATTTCTGAGGCTTTTTTATCAGTATAGATTGTAAATCTTCTTCCCACCAGATACGGTCTCCAATGTTGATTGGCTAACAATAATGCCATGAGTTCCTTTGATAAATGGATTTATTCAGCGATGATTCAACTAATGCTTTGTTGAAAAACGCTACTGGTTTTTTTCCTTGTATCAACACAGCTCTAACACCTTTACCTTATGCATCACACTCTACCGAAAAGGGGTTACTGAAATCTGGTAACATCAAAACCAGAGCACTAGTTAGAGCGTTCTGGAGTCGCCTAAATGTTGTTTCTACAGAATTATCCCATTTAAAATTTCCTGTCTTCAAAAGATTAGTAAAAGGTTATGCTATCTTCCCGTAATCCTTCACAAACCTTCGATAATACCCAGTTAGACCCAAGAATCCTCTCAAAGCTTTGAGAGATGCTGGAATAGGCCATTGTAAAACGGCTTCAATCTTCTTAGGATCCATGGCCACGCCATCTTCGGAAATGATGTGTCCCAAGTATTCAATTCTTAATTTCCCAAAAGTGTATTTTTTTGTATTCGCATAAAAATGATGATGCTGTAACGTGTGTAATACCTTCACCTTCCTTAAGTGAGCAATGTGGTTGTCCCAATCAACGCTATAGACCAATATGTCATAAAAAAAACTAACACAAACTTTCTGAGGTAGGGTTGTAAAATCGAATTCATGGCGCATTGGAAAGTGGCTAGTGCGTTGGTCAGACCAAACGGCATGACATGTAACTCGTAGTGGCCATGATGTGTTCGAAAAGTCATCTTAGGAATGTCCTCTTCGTTCATGCGTAATTGATGGTATCCTGTCCGTAAATCAATTTTTGAGAAATACACAGCTCCGAACAATTCATCCAAAAGTTCTTGAATTACTGGTATGAGAAATTTGTCCGGTATTGTGGCTTTATTCAATGCTCGATAATCAACACAAAACTGCCAACTGCCGTCCTTCTTCTTTACAAGAATCACCGGACTTGAATATGGGCTATTGCTAGGTCTGATAACCCCTGAAGCTAGCATTTCCAAAACTTGCCTCTAAATCTCATTTTTTTGTTGATGAGGATAACGATAAGGTCTCACATTTATTGGATCAACCATAGCCTTAATTGGGATTTTATGATGAACTGGTCTGTTGGGAGGAAGGCCTATCAGGTGTGAAAAAACTGACTGAAATTCAGCCAACACCTGCTATAATTGCTGCTGTTGGTGATAGTTGAGTGTTTCTCCTATGTTGTTATACCCGCTGTCATCCTTCTCGAGTTTCTCTAAACCAAAAAATACCATAACCGCTGCCTCAATTTTAGCCATCTTCCTTAATGCCTTGCTGGAAATTAGAGATCTTGAAAGATTAAGATCCCTTTGAACAGTGACTGTTGATCCGGAATGCAAATAACTCATGGAAAGATCTTTCCAATTGTGCTGCACGTCACCTAAAGAGATCAACCAAGTCATCCCCAAAATGATATCCACTCCCTGCAATTCAAAGAGAAAGAAATCTCCTTAATACACATAACCTTGCATTTCCAGATTTAACCCCTTGCAGCAACCTTGAGAATCTTGTTTCAGCCAATTTCCCATCCTCACTCCAAAGCTCGCAGTGGCCTACACTTTCCAACCTTGTTTCAAGGCCACCTCTTTGGACACGAAATTGTGACTTGTGCCACTATCAATCAACACCACAACAGGTGTTCCATCAATCTTCCCCCAAAGCTGCATGGTTTTGGGTTGTGTCCATCCATTAGCTGAAACTTGTGAAAGCTCCATCCAGTCGCACTAAACTTCTTCGACAACCTCCCTTGTTCTTTCATGGGAGTCCAGGCCTTTTTCTACCTCTGTATCCACCTCTTCGTCTTCTCCTAAAATGTTCAATCTTAAACTTTTCTCTGGGCATTTATGTACCGGACCAAAAGGCAATCCACAACGAAAGCACCTCCCTTCTTCCTTCCTCTTTAAAATTTTTGGGTAGGGAAGCTATCTGGTCCCACGGTTATTGCGTGACCCGGAGTTCCTGTAAATTCCATTATGAGAATTAGACCTCACCGATGACCCACTACGGTTTGGATTGAATGATCTCCGCTCCATTCCTCCCTTGACCTTGCCCTAGTCATTACTCGTTGTCCCATTAACCGACCATCCAATGGTCGTTATCCCTTGAACTTTGGAAACTATACTACTGCATGTCTATACGCGATTCGTAAAATTTCCAGTCATAGAAGTATTTCCTCCATACATTACCTGCAGTTCATCCTTGATATCGCGAGCAATTTCCATTGCACGTAAGATTGTAGTAGGTCGCATTGATCAAACTCAGCAACTCACTTCCAGTTTGAGGCCACCCAAAAAATATCCTAACAGCTGCTCCTCCCACGCCTCGGGTATTTACGCCACCAACATTTTGAATGCCGGCAAGTATTCCTCCACCGACCCTACTTGTTGCATGGACGTCAGTCTTTCATATACGTTTCCTTGACTGCCTTCTCCGAAATGCTGCAGCAGAGTAGGAATGAGCGTGTTCCACGTCAACGTCGGGCTCTTCTTATGCAGGAAACGAAACCAATGCACCGCCGCTCCTTCCATGCTGATGAAGGTTAGTCGCATCTTTTCGTCCTCCTTGACGCGGTAGACCTCAAAAAACTTGTTCGCTCGAGCCACCCAACCCAACGGATTCGTTCCGATAAAAATAGGGAATTCGACTTTCTTGATCCAAGGGCGACTCTCGTGGTCCTTCTTGCTTTCAACGTCCTCCTCTTCGCTGGCCTCCGAAGATGCTTTGTTGCTCGACCCTTATTGTTGCATCAAGTGGGTCAAAAGGGCTTCCAAACGACCCATACCGTTTTATGACTTCCGTCAAGTTTGCAACTTGCTCCCTCATAGTTTTCTCGATTCTGGCCACAGAATCTTCCAGCTTTCCCACTTGTGCCTCCATTGAATTACGACAGTTTGGACCAAAATTGTTAGGTAACTATTTAATGTAATGTACTGATGCGTTAGATAACAGGGCAATAGCTCAATAATAGTCAAAAGAACCAGAAGGTGGAACCTTTTGCACAAAGGTCAACTCCCTTACAATCTTAGGAAAAACTTCCAAGAAATATTCTCAACACTAATCTCTCCCCTCTTCACTTGTAAACTCTGCTTTTATATCTCCTTATCCTAACCCACTTCTACGAGTATCTATCTCCTATCTATCTCCTGCTAACAACCTGATATAATATATCGCTATCTAACTAACTACTGTCACTATTTAACTATAACTCTACTGCTCTACTACTTTTTTCGTGTGTAAACAATCTATTCTCCTTCTCTATGACCTTTATTCCTAACAACCTCCACTCGAGTTACTCGCTCTTTCAGATTTCCTACTGTCATTCTGAAACTCTAGCTCTGATACTAGTTGATACAAAGGTCACCTTGGAACTCGAACTTTTACCTATAGTTTCTCGCTCACACCCTTTGCATGACAATCTCACTTAGATAAATTTAAGTAAGACTTCAGCCTTTCTCAACCCTCGAAGTTTTTACCTTGCACACTCGAAGAAACAACGCTACGGATGCAATAAGAAAACAAAGACAATCACAAGACAAGAGAGATACAATCAACAATCAACCTTTATATTACTTTCCCTCAAAAGAATACAAAGAATGCTCCCTCAACTTGAATAGAGAAAAGCAGAGCTCGATTGAGCTATATATAGGCATCTAACTTGAAGTCTAAGTCACATTCAGATTCTCATTAAATTCAAACTACCTAAGATCGTGCGAAGATCACGTCTATCCCTGTCAGTTAATATCACGTGAATCAATTGGATGACACCCATTCCAAATAGGACTCTAACTTATAAGATAGAATCTAATAAGCTAACATAAAGATAGAATTTACATTTATCTAGAACACTAACATTCTTATCCGCGAAGATCTCCACTTCTTCAAATGTTAAATTCCACTGCAACTCTAATTCCCAGTCATCTCCACATCATCCAAGATCTCCTCGTGATCTCTATCCGCTAATGATGCAGTGTGATATTACTAAAGCTCACTAGCACACTGGCCTGATACAATGCTTCTCACAATAAGTTCGTTAGTCGTGGTCAATCCATCCAAACGTGGGCTAAGTCTTTAATCTGTCAAGACTTTAGCTTGGGTCGAGTCAATCTTCACAAGGTCCAAGACTCTGCCAAAATTTACACCAAGTCTGATCTCACTTACCTACGTTTGCCTTAGTGTTTTCGCATGCCTCTCTCATGCGTGAATCCAGCTAACCTTCCTCTTAAGACTCCTCATGAAGGTTGCTAAGAAGTGCTCCAAAACTTAGGGGTCTAATAGTTGTCCAGTAGTTGCGTCTAGTATGATTCTGCCATTTTTGTGTGTTGCATAGGCTGTGGTCATGAGGGCTGATCTAATGGTTGTCGGGCTGCAGGTACGAAACGAAGAGAAGTGCAGCCACTCCACTTAGATATGGACAAGACATGGATGTACCAGAAATGACGTTTAACCCACACGCCAATTATCTCTTATTAGACCAGGCAGTCCAACTGTAATGGGCCAAGCAGATAGGATGTTGAACCTTGGTGCTATAAGGTCTAGTTTGAGTACTTTCGGAGTGATCGAATTTGGACCTCTAGAACTGAATGCCGCAACCATTGGAGAGGGATCAACTCCTAGTTTTGTACCCCCAAAAGTGATCGTGGCCATTGGTTTTAGAACAGTGAAGGCGTAACTTTTAAGGATGATCTCAACTTTTAGGGTCACAGCAGTTGTAGGTAGAAGCGTTGGCAATAAGTTCATCACCATACACTTCTGTGTTGCCAAAATCATTCCTAGTCCATCGGAATCCTTAACGACTAAACCCTTTTGTACCTTACTGTTGTCACCTCTATCACATATGACAATTTACCAGCAACTTTTGCTAAAATCAGACTACCAGTCACGCACAGATAGTCGCTTGTTGAGTTATATTACCAGCATATACTAGGGGTAAAAAATCCTGATAAAGGCTTTCCATTGTTAAGTGATGTTTCAGAAAAGTTCTTCCCATTACCAAGGGTCACATAGGCTGAGAAATCACGGTCCAAAGTTCCTGCACCCACTGTTGTTATCCAAGGTGCAACATTTAATAAACTGCCTGAAGTTGTACCTCCATTTCCTGCTGAACATGATACCAGAATCCCACAAGACATCGCTGCTGCGAAGGCTCCAATAGAAACGGGATCTCCAATGTAGGCCGAGAATTCTCCCCCAATGGACATGGATATGACATCCACCCCATCGCTAACAGCCATGTCAATTGCTGCTAGGATATCAGAGCCAAAGCATCCACAAAGCCAACACACTTTGTACGATGCTACTCTTGCTTGAGTTGCCACTCCATGTGCCACGCCAATTGCATAACCAAATAGACTTGCATCTGAAACTGCAGAGCCAGCTGCAGTAGTTGCTGTGTGAGTTCCATGGTCATGATCATCTCTCAGAGATTTTGATTCCAACGTTTCATCTATAGATCCAAAAGAAGCTTCATAACCTTTGGAGAAAAATCTTGCTCCAATTAGTTTCCAGTTGCAGGTTGCTTTATTAAAGTTCTTTCCCACCTCACACCATCCTTGGTAGCGACTAGGAACTGGACCAAGCCCCGTCTCATTAAAGCTTTTTGCCTCTAGCCAGATGCCGCTATCTAGAACCCCAATGATCATTTCACATAGAGAGGAAGATGCTTGGAGTAGAGATTGACTTTTCCCTAGTCCAAGAAATTCAGGTGTTCTTGTTGTAAGCAATTCGTATTTTATTTATGGTAGGATAGAAATAACTCCTCGCTGCTTTTCAAGTAATTCAACTTCCTGGAGTGTCAATCTAGTGGAGAATCCATGGATAACATGGGTGTAAGCATAAAGCACGTCAGCAGATTTGGATACTACTTTCAAAGATGAATCATACCACTGGAGGTGATCAATGAAGCTTTCTAGCATATTTAACTTGTTCAAGTGAATTATGTAAGTCTTCTTTAGTTGCTAATGCTTCCCTTCTGCTACCACATAGGTGTAGCAGAATCAAAAAAGTGTAGTTATCAAGGTTGGTGTCTTCATCTGTACAACTTGCCAATCCTGCGTTGGAGACTTTAAAATGAAACTGAACTACTTGGAACTGTTGTTTCTTAGAGAGCGGAATGGTAATGCAAATCAAGATATACATAGGTGATAGAGAGCATTTTCTTTGTGGCAAAGCTAGCTGGTGTGTTTCCAATATAATGCTAATGCGTAGGCCAACAATGTTTTAAACACAATTTACAGTATAACCCTGTATATAGTTACTGTCTCCATTGGTGGAGACAGATAACAAAACACAAAAATCCTATGCCTCATAGTGTTTGGTAGTTGACTCAACTTATTTTTGTTTTGACTCCAGGTCATAGAAATATAAATTTTTTGTTCCTTCCAAAATCGAAGGACAAGATTTCTTGTCCATGTGACAGAAACAAAATAAATAAACTACTATCAGAAATACCCCTCCCTTCGTTCCCCTCCCCCATCAAAATCTTGTTATTCTTATTATTATTAAATATTGTTATAAATTTTCTACTTATTATTAAATTTATCAAATTTTTATTCTTAATTAT
>JANIJH010000006.1:9347637-9364939 GCA_024520975.1 Erythroxylum areolatum
TACCAAATTAATAGACACGGAGTCCATAATAGATTCAGTGTCTTCTTAAATGTTAATACATCCTTCTTCCAAAAAAAAAAGTTATTTTAAAGAAATTTTAATTATTCAAAATAAATCTTATTCACAATTTTTCATGCATATTTATAATTTTATTTTTAAAATTATCTTTTATTTTTTTTGGTAAATCAGAAAATAAATTAATGGACAAAATTATATACAAAAAGTTCACAGGTAAAGCCAAAGACTCAACATATCCTATAACAGGGGAGGCCTATGAAAAAAGAAAACACCAAACAATGGACACGCACCTTAAGACAAACACTAGGGTTAGAAACTGGATCAGTAAACAAACATACATGACCTAAGGAGAAACCAATACAAACAAGGAAAAATTCATCTCGGAATCAGCTATCCGTAATTTTCCTTTAATTTTTTATACATCCTAATTATACACATTATATTGTCAAAACAATTCAATATACAATTAATAAGGGTATATCAAATATTTCACTAATTTTTTAATAAATGTGCATCTTTCTAAAACGACACTTCCTCTAAATCGAAGGAAGTACTATGTTTGTAATTTATCTAACTTACGAATCTTCTTTAACAATCATCCTTTAGAATTTAATACCGTTAAAAGACTCTCTCTATATTCAAAAGTCGCTGTTTCCAATACAATTAATGTTAATTAAATCATAAATTTCTTTTTTTTGCTAAACGCGGGAGTAATTAGTAGAACAATTATGAAATTATTTAATAAACAAAAATATGAAATTGGGGATTGGGGCAAACTTGCTCTGGCTTCCACTTTGAAGGTGTTTATATAAACAAACAAGTTTCTTTGTATAGAAGACGAGTGGCCGTCGTCTCCCTTCTCTTTTCCGCGTCCACTACTTGCTGTGAGCCACAGATATCCCAATTCCTATTTCTCTTCTTCATTTCCTCGAAGAGATGGGAGGCGGCAATGGACAGAAGTCGAAGATGGCTCGTGAAAGAAACTCGGAGAAGCAAAGAAACGCTGCTAAGGGTATGCTGTTAACTCATCCTATCCTAAACTTAAAAACCCAAACTGATTATGGTATTTTTCCCCGTCAATTCAGCGTTCTATTAGTGTAATTTCTCTTGGGTTTTTCAAAAAGATTGCATCTTTTTAAGTTATTCGTTTGGCGGAGTGAAAATTATTTATGCGATGGATGATTGGAGGTTTCCCCTCTTTTGTTCGAATTAATTATAAGGAATCAAAAACTTGTCAGGTGGGTTTTGTTGATTTCTGCGGTGAATTGTATTGACTGTCTGGTCGAGATCTATGGGTTTGTTTTTGTTGTTTGACTATATTATCTCCGATCTCTATATAGGAAGTCAGCTCGATTCGAACAAGAAAGCGATGAACATCCAGGTATTTTTATTGTTTTCTTTCTTATTTATTTTTATGTGTTTTCTTTTTAATCAATCGGAATCATGTCCTTAATATCTGTGCAATTCGTCTTCATAATGAAATATGTAACTGGGAAAGGCTTCTTATAATCATTTTTATGTCATCTCTCCAAGATGAAGAAAGGAACCAATAGTTCAGGGCCTGTAATCAATTGAATTTCACTGGAATTGTATATTGATTTAATGCTTGGCTATACTTTAAAAGAAGTTTAGGTTCATTGCTTAGATATGTTGCTAATGGATTGGTGGGGGTGCTAATTTCTGCGCAGTGCAAGGTGTGCATGCAGACATTTATGTGCACTACTTCGGAGGTAAAGTGCAAGGAGCACGCAGAAGCCAAGCACCCAAAATCTGACCTTTATTTATGTTTCCCACATCTCAAGAAATGAAACACTTATGGGAGAGAGACTTTGTAAGGATGGACCCAAAAGCAACCATCCCTGTTTATTTTATGGTGTGTACCAGTTTGGAGCTTTTGCAGAACAATCCATACAAACTTCTTGTTTATGTTGGGATCTTGTTACTGTAATCTGTTTATATTAGCGGTGCTCTTGCTTATATCCCTATTGCTGCTATTTGCATGATTTGTCTTCTTGGCCGCTGAGGTGTGCACATCCAATGGAGAGCCGCCTGAAACTGAAACTGCGGCCATGAATGACCTGTTTGAATTAAGGCAAGTCAATAGAAAAAGTTAAGGGACAACGAATCAAAATAAATGAGAACTGACGATTAATTAACACGAACCTGTTTTGATAGCCTTGAAAACAATCCTTTGTTTCGCCATGCTCGCCTTTGGTTCCTTAACCGTACTGTAGTCATTCAGCTAAGGCGTATTTTGCTGCTGTTGCTTTGCAAGAAAGAATCAATTCTTTTAGGAATCACATTGCGTTCCTTTAAGATTGAAAGATCAGACCAGACTAAGATTTGATTCTACGGCCTTATAGCAAAGTCACGAGCCACCCCTAGTGTTGGGAAAAGCACATAACAAGCTGATATTAAGTAACTAAATTAGTTATACTTCAGAGGAAGTCAGGCATGGTAACATTTAACAAATAATTTGGTATGGGGAATAAAAATTGCGAATTTTTTACTGTAATAAAATAATGGCTAATACAAAATGTTCTTCTCTAATATTATTAGAGGTCAATAAAATTAATTATTGGTTATAACAAGATAAAAATTATTGAGATTTAACCTGATTGAGAACATCCAAAAAATTTTGGCAATTAATTTTTAATTGTTGCTGTACTAAAAAAAGAAGTGAGGTGACTATTTCTTCTCCCTCTACGAATTTTTATTATTGCATCAAAACTAATGCCAAAGCTACCCATAATTGCACCAAAAAAGAAAAGAAACCTTTGTTATAATCCATCCATCCTTATATACATACATACACACATATATAAAAGAAATATATAGGTTCTCAAAATATTTAAGTTAAATATAACTTCTAATATCCAATTCCTAATTGGATACCACCATCACACACACACACATATATATATATAAGAAATATATAGGCTCCTAAAATATTCAAGTTAAATATAACTTCTAATATTCAATTCTTAATTGGATATATCACCATCATCACATGCACACACCCCATTTTAATTTATTTATTTTTGTGGCCCAGTCTTTGTTAACACATTCATACCATTATCATAAATGTGAACCTTCCTAAGTTGCAACAACTTGATTTCTTACACATCTCTTATCCAATGATACCTCACATCATTATGTTTATACCCAAAATGAAAAAAAGGAATTCTTATCAAGGTGGACAATAATCCGACTATCACAAAATAGGGATGGCAAAATTGGCCCAACCCAATCCAATAAGGAGATTGTGTTTTGTTTTAGAAATATTCAGTTTATTTTTTAGTTGTATTTAATGTAATGAGACATATTAGAATTTGTATTTTGTTTGATGATTTGTAATAACCTTAATACAGGTTGAATTTGGATTTAAGGCTTGTATGTGATAAGTACCATATGTATGCTATATTCTAAATATGACCCAACCTATGAAATCAATTGTTTGTTAATTGAGTTTCTGGAAATGCTTTAGCATATTTTAGATTGTTTCAGTACTATTCTGTGTGGCATCTGCATATCTTCATATGAGGTATATGGGTGTTACAATCAAAGTTTATTGTTTGTTTTAATCCATTAAGGTTATTTAAAACATTATTGTGTGAGCTTGTATAACGTTTGCATCTTCTACTAATTTGATTGCCTTAAAGTGTTGATTAAATTCAACGAATTAAACTATGAGGATTGGTTCAAACAATTCTAATTTTAACTAGGCTTTATAGATTTGGACCTACCAATAGTTTTGAATGAAAAACTTGCAGCGATTAGTGAGATCAGTATAAAAGTTGATAAATCTTTTAATAAGGCTTTGAATCGGGCAAAACATGCTAAGCTTGAACTTGATGCAAATGACGATGGATGAAAATATTAAGTTGTCAACGCGTAAAATGGATAGTTCAAAGGAATTTACGATGAAAATTAGTTAGTACTCTCAATTAGACATAGTTGATTGGTCACAACCCATTCATAATCATGTAGTAGGCATGGAAAATATATGGGTATTGATATGATTGAGTCCTTTTTGGTTCCTAACTATAGGACGAGAAGAATGGATTCTGGAAATGCTTGTTTCATTCAGAATGGCCAATTATGTGGAAGTGGAGAATCATAAAAGTTAGATATTCGAGAGATTCGAGTGGAAATTCCTACACTCGGTGCTTCTCCTAAGTTTATTTTACTTATTATTATATCATAGTCTTACAACATGTTAGAATAACAAATTAATTTTGAAAATCCATAGGACGAACATGTAGGTGATGAGCCGATTAACAATATGCAAGTCACAAATGAACAAGTGCTAAACGAACTATAAAAATAGTATTATGAAGTTCTATAAGATAGACAAAGACCAACTATTTCAAATAACTATATAGTTATTCACTTGAGCAAAAATGTGACTTGAGTATTGACGAGAATACAGTCTTATTAAAACAAGCCATGGAATGTAGCAAATCCAAAAAGCGGTTCAATACTATAAAAAAAGAGTTAAAATTAATAGATGATAACAAGTTCTAAGAGCTAGTCCAGTTTCCTAAAGGTTCAAAGTGAATAAGTTATAAATGGGTCTTCAAGATCAAATAAGACTCAAAAAGCAACATTAAAAGATACAAGGCCAAACTTGTCACCAACGATTACACCAAAAAAGATGGCATTGATTATAAAGAGACCTTTTTTTCAGTTTCAAAGAAAGACTCTTAAAAAATTACTATAAATTTTATGGCTCATTATGATCTATAGATTCATCAAATGGACGTAAAGACCACCTCTCTAAATGGTGATTTAGAAGAAAAAGTTTATATAAACCAACTAGAAGGGTTTTTAACCATAAGAAAGGAAAACTGGGTATATAAGTTAAAGGAGTTGATATGGGACTGAAAGAAGCTCCCTAAAGGTGGTATCTTAAATTCAATGATACCCTTACAGTAAATTATTTTGCTAAGAATACCATTGTTAAAATATATCTACATAAAGTTGAGTGAGCGCATGTTCATTATTTTGTTGACAGTATCCTTCTTGTTATTAATGATGGTGGCTTGTTACATAACGTAAAGAAGTGTGTTTCTACAAACTTTGAAATGAAAAATATGTGTGAGACATCCTACATTATAAGAATAGAAATATTCCATGATAGATCACTAAAACTGTTAAGATTGTCCAAAGCAGGCTATATCAATAAAAGAAAGAGAGATTTAGAATAGAAAAACTCTTCGTAAGAATAGTTCACATTTAGAAAGGAGTCAAGTTTAGTGAAGGGCAATGTCCTAAGAACATTTTTGAATGAAAGACAATATTGGAATCTATTCCCTATGCATTAATTTGTAGGAGATTAATATATACTTAGAGATGCACTCGACCAGATATCAGCTTTGTTATTAGAATGTAAACCGATATTAAAATAATCCTAAAATAGATGACTAGAAAGCTATAAAGAACGTCTTTATGTATTTATAAGGCATAAAGGATTACTTGCTTACATACAGAAGGTTAGATTATCTCGAAGTGGTTGACTACTTCGATTCAAACTATTTTAGATATGTGGACTCAAAAAAATACATATTCGGTTACATAATCTTGTTGCTAAAGAAGTGGTTTCATTTAAGTGGAAAGTAGTTTGAGATTGCTACTTCTACTTTGGAGGTTGAATTTGTGTATGCTTTGTTATATTTTGGTTGTGAAATCTTGTTATGGGACTTGATATTGCTGATAATATAGCTAAGTTACTAAGAATTTACTATAATAATTCTATAAATGTCTTCTTCTCTATGAATGACAAGTACTCAAAAAGTATAAAATATATAGATTTGAAGTATTTGTTTGTCAAAGAAGAAGTGCAAAAATATAAAGTTTTAATTGAGCATATTAGTACTGACTTAATGATAGAAGATTTATTAAGTAAAAGATTACCGTCCAAAATATCTTTTGGCCATCCATATGGTTAACTTGCTCGTATTATTATAACATATGTTAATTCAATTGAAGTTATGTTTATGCTTATTGCTTGTTATCCATATTATATTGCATACACGTGTTATTTTGGTGTGATACATGTTTTGTCTTTTGAAAGATAATAAAGTTGAGGATTATAGTATTCCTTAATTAATGTTCCAAGTTGAGTACATTATGTAATGCATAGAAGGAACCATATCTTAAATGACTTATAATTGTGACAATTTGATCATTTCAATTTAGTTAAAGATGATAACTTGATAGATCCAATATATGGTGCATGCTTATGGTTTGTTAAATCACCAAATCATATCATGGGCTAATTGAGAGAGTCTTAGATTATTTTAATAATCAATAGTGGTCAATGGAATTGATTAAGGCTAATTCTAATAGAAGCGAGTCTAATGTGATGGTTATTGAACTTAAGAAAATTAGAATTATAATGGATTTTAAATCCTTCCCCTCCCTTAAATTTGGTGGTTATAAAAAGAAAAAAATTAGAACAAAAAAATTAATGTATTCTTGATCATAAAAAAAATCTCAAAAAAAGAAAGGAAAAGAGGAGAGAAATCACAAGTAAAGTACTTTAGATTTTTCACGCAAAAATAGACTAATGATTATGGATGAAGTTGAGTTTCTATTATCGTTATTGGTTATATAGAAAAATAATATTTGAACTTTTTTAATTAAATTAAAATATCTTGAATTTTAAGATTAGACTATCATAATGATCATCTCTCGCATTATAATTTGTTTCCAACCCCTTTGGAAATTTATTATTCACGTTTTAGTGACTTTAATTATTGTTTCTAATTGCACCATTACGTTTCTACGTAGTTTGTTACGCTTAAAATTATTCCTTTATATTCAATCTTTTTATTGGTTCAAATATTGACTTTCAAATCTTGATTGCCCTCTATATTTCAAACTTTACTAAAAAGTTAAAACTTTATTTATACAAAAAAATTATTATCATAGATAATCTAATATAGAGCCTTTAAATATTAATCTATCTATTAAGTGACTAGTTGCTTACTTAAAGGAAAGAGGAATTCATACCTTAAATTAACTTAGCCATGAGATATCCGATCTCACTTATCTATGTCTTAAAAGATTTATAGAACTCTATCCCTTACCTCATTCCAAGAAAGATGACGTATTCTAAACATATTTGAGCTGGATCAAATTTAATTACAATTTAATTAAAAATTTAAAAGTTCTTAGACTTATATCAAAGGATTTAATTTTTAAAATTCATTGTAAAAAATTAAATTTAAATCAAAATACATATAAACTCATATTTTAAAGATTTTTTTAAATATTTTTATATATGGAACCATCAAATTTTAAATAAAGAACAGATAGAAGCAATTATTCATCGGACACTAAAACCACAAATTAGATCATCAAGCATTTATTTTATTATTTGTATACGTTTGAAATACAATGAAATATGATATTTTGAGATGACATATTATCAATTAAAATAAATTAATATAATCTTAATTTTTTAACTGCTTATAAACTAAAACTCATTTGATTTCACTTTATTTGATATTTTTGTTGATATTAATATAAAATATAATTTAGAAAGAAAATATTGTATAAAAAATAAAAAAGAAAAATTATAAAATTTTTTATGTTTTCTATTCTATTTTTCAATAATTATATCAATGAGAAACTATTGAAAGAAAATTGTAAATTAAATTAAATTAAAGATAATTATTAATATACATTTGGACTTTTTTTTATAAATTCAAACTGTTTAATTTTCATTTAGTTAATCGAATCAAATCTATTAGGTCTAGTGACTGCATTTTGGAAGGTCAATAGGTAGACCCGAACTGAAAAGCCTGAGGCTCGATTCGAGTTAAAGTTGTCCAAGGCCAGTCAAGACTGTACAATATTATGAAAAATGACATCGTTTTTTATTTTCTAATTTTCAAGAAAATTTAAAATCATATTGGACAAGATTGAGTGGGGCTCAAGCTTGGACCCAAGTGCATCAGACGGACCTTAAATTGGGCCCCAATCTTAGCCCTAGGCCCATCAGAAGTTGTTCTAGACCTGGACTCAGACCCGGCCTAACCCATCGGCAGTCCTAATGCCTATCATACACAAGGGGAGCTGACACCTGGACCAATGGAAAATTATCTTTGCTTATGTTAGATTTATCTATAAGCCTGCGCTGACTTCTCGGGCAAAGGAAGAAATTCTAGTGTTGCAGGTTTGGGAAACAAATCACTAGCTGTTGGAAGACTCTAAAGCCGAAGGCCCAGTAGAGAGCCCACGAGATTAGGAAAGCATCAAGTTTACAACGAGTCAGCACCTACCAAATGTGTCGAAAACAATAGACATTTTATGGCTGGCTAACGAGAAGAGATTTAGAACTTGAAAGAGCAAATGGGTCCCTTGAGATCCTCACAGTACGTTTTCATGTAGCAATCTTGGCTGTGATGGCCTTAAAAGCCAATCTTATGACCCACCATGCTATAGTGTTATGTTCCTTAGGCATCAAGGAAAAGGGCATATTAATATTACTGCTACGACGGATGCGGCATAAGCAGAAGCTTGATAATGATGATGTTAATACCGACCTTGTGGATAAAAGGCTTGTTGTCCACTAGTTGGAGCTTCGTTGGGCTTCTCTTCAGATCTAATTTCCTAATACAACAGACTACAAACAAAGAGCCACTTCGCCATTTTGTCCTCCTTTTACTCTTGCCGGCAAACCTTTCACTTTACCATTATTTCTGTTACTTCTTCTAAAACATAATTTAACGATGCTGAAAAGATAGACTTAGAATTTGATGCTGAAAGGATCAGCTGCATGGAGAGTTCAACTTTCTCATCTAACAAATGGTGCTACAATTGAATTCTCATATGGAGACTAACATCAACATTACGATTCAACTTTTGTTTCACTTTCAATGTGTATATGAAAGAACGAGGGCTAAGAAAATTTGTATTTAGACGCAATCTAATTCTAAAACTTTTGGTGAGGACGATATGGAACTATCCCATTGCATAAAAGGAAAAAGGTCAGAACACGAAAGTTGCTATCACAAAAAATCATAATTTTGATTTGCTCTAAAATTGAGGCCCACCAACATTTCCACACGGAACGGGTTTTCTTTCGTCAGCCTTAATTTGCTCCTCTTTTGAGGGAAGATACAGGAAGGAAGGAAGTTGAGTATAAGAGAACTTTCTAACATGGCAAAACGGGAGGAAATTATATTCAAACGAAAACATTTGAGCTTTCCTTGTAGTTTTGTCTTGCTCGCTGAGAAGTGAAATGCCCTTCATAATCACTTAAGAGGTTCTTCAAATCCCCAAAGCCTTCTTCTACATCATGGGCGGCGCATCCGTGAAATCCACCGCTAAGCGCTGCGTCACAGCCAATATCCTCTCAAAAGGTTCGTGTACAAACCAACAGCAACAGAGATTCTGCACAAGCACTCGTTCGTCCCACAACATAAAGAAAACAAGAGACTCCAAAGCCTCTGTCTTTCCCTACGTACCATCACGTTCATTCTCAGAATCATCTTATTCCAATTCAAAATCAAAACTTGGGCTTCTGGGATGGTATATGGGCAAGCTTAATTCACACCCAGCTACCACCAAAACCATTACTACTTCCCTAATATATGCTGCGTCTGACGTGACTGCTCAGGTACACCTCTAGCTTTCTGTTTTGATTGATATTTATCTTCTTTTTTGGGTGACAAAACCGATTAAATGTAGCGTTAACTATACTGCACAATTACTTGAAAGTTTTTAAGATGCTTAAGTTCACGTGGGAATACGACTGTAAATATCTGACTATGGTGTGTTTGGAAGCATGTTTCCGCTACTCAAAGCCTTCTCCATGTATTTCTCCTGTCGTTCCCTTAGTTTAATCGTATGCTTCCGTTAATAATTGCCAAATCTGTGATCTTATAATCAAAATTTTGTCATAAGAATTTGGCATTTTTCCATATGTTTGTCCAAATCCAAGTTCCTAAGTAGTAGGCAGGAGACATAAACCTTACTTTTCATATGGCTTTACAAGTTCGTGAGGTATTAGGCAAATTTTAGTACATGTATGGCATAAGCATGCGCAGTTCCTGTCTTTTATCTTTACATTTCCTTTTACAAATTTATGTGTTATTCAGTTTTGAGCAACCTACTTATTAATGTTTGAAATAAATATCTTATTAGATGATATCTTCTCAATCATCTGATTCTTTGGATGCAATAAGGACATTACGCATGGCTGGATACGGGTTTGTTTTTCTGGGGCCATCGCAGCATTTGTGGTTCAATGCTATGTCAAGAGCGCTGCCAAAACGTGACCTGTTGAGTACGCTTGCGAAAATATTTTTGGGGCAGGGTGTCTATGGACCTGTGAATACTACTCTTTTCTTCTCCTATAATGCAGCTTTACAAGGTAAACAAAATGTTTTTCCTTTTTTAATGACAAATGCAGTTTGACTTCCTTCGAACATAGATGTCTACGACCACAAAAACAGAGCTTATCATTTGACATTAGCTGGTAATAAGTTGAATGTCAAGTCTGCGATTGTGGGTTTAAGTAGTTTTCAATCAGTTAATTACTTGCAAGGTTACACGCCCATAGAGCTGAACACCCTAGGCCTCCCGTTTGGAGTGAGTTATTGAGTCTTCTGTCACGACTTCTTCTTATATGTTGAATGTGGTAGCCCTCGGATATTTATTGCAGGCTCAAACAAAGAATAAGACAGTTTCAACTTCCTAATGCATCTGATCAAGTTTTATATTATTTTCCATCTCCCTAACTTTCCATGAAAATTTGTCCTCTTAACTGGTGTAAGGTGTCCTTTAGCTGATTTGGAGTTACATTGCATCGGAGTCTATAGTATGTTATACGAATGCTTTATTATGGTCTAAAATGCAATTTTAAAAGTGAACTATATGATGCTAAACGCAGGTGAAAATGGTGGGGAGATAACTGCTAGATTGAGACGAGACTTGCTACCAACATTGGTAAATGGTCTTCTGTATTGGCCAATCTGTGACTTTGCTACATACAAATTCACACCAGTTCATCTGCAGGTAGCCCCTTTTGGTTTATCTTATTCTATTCCTGCATATTTCGTGATATTGGCTAGAGTTTAGTGTCTTTGACCCTTGAGCTTGAAATCTTTGCATGATGCCCAACACCTTCACTAATGATGCACAATTGTTTTCACCTTGTTTCTTGTCAGCCTTTGGTGAACAGTACGTGTGCATATGCATGGACTGTCTATCTAACATACATGGCAAGTTTGAAGAAAGTGAGCTCTCCGTAATGTTATGGAAATCATGCTCGACTTGTCTGCGTTCTTCATCAGCTCACAAGAATGCAGCAGTTAGGCCCATTTTTACTGTTAATTTTCTAGCATTCTCTTAGCTCCACATAGGCCGTCATACGTTGCTTTGCAGCTTTGGCTCCTCCATTGAATCTCCTGTATCTCTAAAACCAACTAATAAACATAGAAATAACAAATTTCAAAGCCATCGGTCGGAATCTTTCATAATACAATTCCTGTTGTCTTAATATGCCCAAAGTTATTATTATTCCATCAGCAAACGGTCTGGCCAATTATGTATCGCCACGTTTGAGGGATTGTGTTCATTTGAAATTACCCACCAGACGTCACATCCTTTATGTCTATTATAATTGCCAACCGAAAACTCTTCGTTGCTTTTGTCCCAAAAAAACGTGGACCTCATCAAAAGACGAAACAAGAAACGGAAAATATCTTGACATGCCCGTACAATCACGAAAAGTGACAGCCTATTATTATTCTCCACGTAGCAAAGAAAATGTTTTGACCGTACCAATCAGAGAGCCGTCCCATTCTTCGGGATCTGAGCAATGAATTCGGACAATTTTAAACAGACACGTGTCGACCGTTATAACGTCAGCATTGCCACGTAGATTAACTGATTAATTCACTGGCGTTGTGTTGAGAGAGAGAGAGAAAGAGAGAGAGGAGTTGGTTGGGCTGTCAATAAGGCCTCTGCCTTTCTCCCCGTTCTGTTAGTTTCTAGTTGGGAGGTTACAATGTATTGTTTTTTATACAGGAGACAAATCATGCTCTCCGTTTTATTTGTTGCAAAAGAGGAAGAGTTATAAATTACTTCCTGCTTGTGTGGTGGGTTTTGGGTGCCCCTGCTTCTTGATCTCTCCATTAGAAGAAAGCGGCAGTGGGTATATAATCACAAATTATACGAAATGGAGGGGTCGGATAAGATGCGGCGTCCAGTGAATAGGGTCTGCAAAGCTGTAGCTGTGCGTCTGGGAATTCGAAAACCTGGTACGTTTGTCTTCCCTTTCGTGTTTTTACTGCCCATGAACCAGTTTTTGGTTCCAAAAGTTATGATTTTGGTGGGAATGTGTTCGAAAATTTTTGCTTCTGGCCATGTTTGTAGCTTTATTGTCGGTGTGATTGGAACGCCGTTGTTAGTTGTCAAGCTCCATATATAGTTTCGATTTTGATTTTCTGGGTTTTACGAAATGTCACACTGTATCTCCGTTTCTGTTTACATTAGAAATTGATAAGTAAAACGAAGGTATGGAATTTGCTTGATCTTACATAGAAGTGTGCCTTTCATTCAAAAAGGGAAACCCCGTAGTCCATTCAATTCATTACGTGGATACAGAAAACTAGAAACTATCTACAGTTTCACTAACATTTGTTACTGTCCTGAGTCCTGGCCTTCGAAAGGACTTTTTTCCAATGTACGGTTTTCCTGGACTAGCATCAGTCTCCTTCTCTTGTGATAACTAAACTTGGTAAACAATTGAGCTGGAGGCGTAGGGATGGATATTCTAGGATTATAAACTGGAGTAACCTAATCTCACATTCTTCCTTTTATTGAATCAAATTGAGAATTAATCTTCTAAAGGCAGTGCACTTAAACTAGTCAGACTTTTGTTTCTTTATTGGTTTTGGCCCTTAAGAACATTTGACTGAAAGTGAGGAGTAATCTTGGAAAGCAGGGTTGTTGAAACTGACGCCTGATATAAGGGCTTGCGAGTATGAAGATGTTCACGTCATGTGGGAGATGCTGAGGAAGAACGAAATCGAAAATGCTCGACTGTCCGGAAAGAGGAAGAAGCGGCCTTGTTGGAACTGCTTTGGATGGGCAAGGTGCGCTCCATATTTCCGCCGCAGCTTTTGAGTGAAATGAACGATAGATATCATAAACCCAGGAATGGCTCGGCTTCCTGTTGCTCTCCTGTATTTAGCATCTTCCCCACCAGCTGGATATTATCCATCTCTCCTTTTATGCCCATTGGAATAAACTTTTGTGTTGCTGTGTTTGGGATTAGCATCTTTATGCAATCTTCCTTCGTGGTTGTGTCTTTTAGCTATATTCACCTATTGACAACAATCTTTCAAAGCTCTGATGGTTTGGGAGAGGAAGAGATAAATGGCTACTTCAGAGAACATTTCTCTCCAACAGGCCATGGCCTAAAGCATTTGAGTTGCTTGAGTTCTTGAAGAAGCATTTTAAAAAATTCAATCAATTAAAAACAGAGGTATTTACCTCAAAAAAAAAATAAATTAAGCAGCTACAGTGTGTGTAGCCATTGGTGATCCCGTGATCTGTGCCGACCCACCAAAAGTTTGGGAGGTGCAAACCAAATGTCTATGTTACAGTGAGTTGACATTGTTGAAGACGAGTAGTAAGTAGTTCAACTAATAATTGATCTTTCATTCCTATGTTCCTCTGGAAGCATGCTGCTGTGTTTCCAAGAATTCTAGGTCACGAAGCTATCAGATTAAAATGCAACTCCTATCTCCTCCTAATTAATTTATAAAGAATTTAAAATATGATTGCACGTCAAATTTAAAGCTTAATTAAAAAAAATTATTAGATAAAATTAATTGATTTATTTTAAATTATAAAAACTTCTTAATTTACAAAAATTAATGATTAATTAATAATTAGAAAGTTGAAAACTGAGCCAAAAAATTAGAAGATTTAAGATTTTACATTTAAATTGACCAAACCGGTTAAGTTTTATAATCATTAGTATTTATTATAATAATCTAAAACCATAATGTAATTCATTTGTAATATAAATATGATATACAATTTAAAATTATACTTGTGATTAATTTAATTATATTGTTTATTTTTTCTTTAGTTAATAATTATGACTCTTTTAAAATAGTATTATTAATTTATTATTGTTCCTCTTAAGTAGTATTTATTGCTTCCTTTACTTATTAAAAAAACTCGATGAGTTGACAAAAAAAATAAATTTGGAGCAAATTAAGAAAAAAATAAAAAGAAACTAATAATGGCATTAAACGAACGAACGAAAACGGAGAATGTCAGTTTAATTGGGCCTTGGACAAACATCGACTTGGGCCCTTTCAACAAGATTACCGAAAACGATGCGTTTATTAGGGAGACGAATCAACTTCGCGGCTTGTTTTGCCTATTTCCTATAAAAACCTAGAACAAAGGCTTTTCTTTCTCTCATCTCGTAAACGGCGTGGTTAGGGTTTTTGTTAAAATTCCAAGCACCAGAGAGATTTGAAGCCATGGGTCACTCAAACGTTTGGAGCTCCCACCCCAAGACCTATGGTCCTGGATCTCGTACCTGGTATGGTGTTCGCTTCTTCTATTTTTATTATCCTCTGATTTATTGGTCCATTTTTTGTTTTCTACCCGAGATTGTGTTTACTACGTTTTGATATGTTCATGGTTGGTACTATGTATTTTTTTGTTGTTGTCTTGTACTGGTTTTGTGGCTTGATAAATATTCTTTCTCTGGTTTTTAGGCCCAATTTCTGGAAAAACTATTGATAGTTGGTTCCTTTTAATTGATGTGGTGGCGGACATTACATTATAATAGTTGATTGGTGTATTTTGAGTAATAAGTTGTTAATGGCTAATTGTGGTTTGGGGTTATGTTGAGCAGCCGTGTGTGTGGAAATCCACATGGATTGATCAGGAAGTACGGACTCATGTGCTGCAGGCAGTGCTTCCGTAGCAATGCAAAGGAAATTGGGTTCATCAAGGTTTGTTTTTCTATCTTTTCCTTTTTGGTAAAATGAACTTCTTCGAGAATTACTTTGGATCTTGACTGAAATTTGAAACTTTGTGTAATTCCATACTTCCATTGATGTTTCTTCCCTCCCTTTTTTTTATTCGTTGAGAATCATTCAACTTAATCGTGCTTCTGTCTATTTTTGCAGTACCGCTAATTGATTAGAGGCACAGAGGCCTCTTTGTATCAAGTATGATGGCGATGATGCGGAGGAGTTTTGCCCCTTTTAATTTCCTTTTGTCCTTTCTATTGTTCTGATAGACTCAACATAGTAGCTGGATGTTGAACATTTTAAGAACAAAAAAGATTGCTTTTTGAGCATGGAAGTCAAGAAAGAATTTATCAATTTTCTTATAACACTGCCAGCTACATTGCTTGAATTGTCTTTGCATTCATGAACACACTGAAAGTACAGATGCATTCATATCACATACTGAAAGTTTAGATGCTTCTTGTCTGATAGTTTAGATGCATTCATAACCGATACTGAAAGTTTACATGTCCGTCGGATCAGGAGCAGCGTAGATTGAAGTAAAAATACTGGTTGAAGGTATATTTTGCTCTTTAATGTGTCAGTCAAACTTTAAGTTAGACTTATAGAACATGGTTTTAACTTATTAAAAAACGATTAAAATAGTCTTTCATTGGACTGAGTTGTTAGGGTTCTATTAAATATGTTATGAAAATTTTATAAAAATTAAACTGTAACTTAGTTTGGAGATTAGAGTTTTTTTTTTCAAATCTTCGAATTCACCCTTCTCTCTGGTGCGATAATAGAAAGGCTTTGCGAGATAGTAAATTTGCTCTCATTTTGTTTGACTCCTCTCTATATGGGGTGTTGTACCCTCTTCTTCTTTGGGTGTTGTGTCCTTTCTTCTCTAAGTAACGTGTGTCTTCTCTGGATATTGCGTAGCTCATCCTTTATTTTTTTTGGCTCATCTCTGAAGTATCACCCCTCTTTCGCACTGGTTATCACGTCTTAGGTTTCACTCTTTAACCGTCTTTCTTTCCTGGGTTTAGAAAATTACTTGATCTTTTTGTGCTTCTACTTCTTACTATAACTTGGTTGTTACATATTCATTCAAAATGTACAGTGTCATTTATTGGTATGGGTTAAATGTTAATTGGGGATAAAAAATTATTTTATCGTAAAAAAAAACTAAAATTTTAAAAATTTTAGTTTCAGATATTAGTAAATGTAGTCATATGAGCTGTAATTGTTATCATGGGATACTTGGGAACTCATATAGTATAAAAATGGATATAGTAAACATTGCTATATGAGTTGACCTTTTGAATTGGAGTAGTGACAAGTGACAACTCTTGATTCCTTGATAGCTGAAGCTCAAGAGTTGAACAATGATTGCTATTTTTTAACTCCAACATATTCTTGTGGTTTCAAATGTTAATTCACACGCTCTGCAACTCTCTTCGCTTAATTTCTTTTTCACACCTTTACACATACTAAAATTAACAAAAATTTTCAACTCCTCATTTCTATTAACACCAAAATATATGTTCATCTTATCAAATATACTCATTAACCCTCCTTTGTAACTTATCTCATGACCATGTTTAGATCCCCGCCAAAAAATGGTTACTTCCATGTGTTGATTTTAGATCATAACTATAACTCAAACAAGAAATCTCACGATTTCATAACCATATAAGATCCTACGCATGTCACTAAGAAGGGTAGGATGATATACTAACTTGAAATGTAGCTAAATAACACCTTGTATATAACCATATAAGATCCTACGCATGTCACTAAGAAGGGTAGGATGATATACTAACTTGAAATGTAGCTAAATAACACCTTGTATGCTTGATATTTTGCTTCCCTTATGGAGATTCACTATGACTTCTCTTTCTGCTCCAACTCGTCAGGGTTGGAATAGATGGAGTAGACCGACTTCGTCACAACACACTAAGATTGGAAGAGTTGTTAACTTGTGAAAGTAGCAATCCTTATGGTTTACCCACAATGCTTTTAAACTAGCTCTTCTAGCTTATCTAATGTGAACATATTTATAGCTAGCTTCAATTCCCAAGAATTAAAGATGAGCGGGGTAATATCAATTGAGTCCAATTGAGCTTATCCCCAACTTTTTAGTTATTAACTAGTTTTAATAAGCTCTCACGAGCTTATCTTAAGTTAACTTTAAACATTTAAGCTAAAGGAAAATCATGTCAAGTCATTTATAGCTTACATGAGCTTTATTAAGCTGAGGGTTAGCTCTTTATATGAAA
>JANIJH010000006.1:9365039-9387276 GCA_024520975.1 Erythroxylum areolatum
TCGCAACCAAAATCGTTGAACTACTTACCTCAACCAACACTCTGACTGTAGACGACAGAAGGACGTCAACTCGTGAATCAACCTCCAACGATTCCAAGGGAGGTGGCTCGAGGGAGAGGGAAGGTGGCTCGAGGGAGAGGGTAGGTGGCACGACGGAGAGCTAAACGTGGGAGAGAGATAAAGCTAGCTTTTTCTTCATTCACCAGAAGTCACACGACGTCATCTCATCGGCTTGGAGGGCGGGAGTTGAAAATAAAAAAACGACGTCGTGTTGTACTGGTGGGCCAAACGGGAGAATGATTTTTAGCTAGCCTTTCCTGATGTCTAACTCTCCCCAACGTTGGGCTAAGTTTTTTGCGACGTCTAACTAACCAAACGACGCTAAACACTTAGTTTTTCCACGACATCTGCATACAACGTCGTTGAATCTTGGCTCCTTTCGTGACGTTTGGGAACATGTCACGAAATCTTCCTACATTTCGCGACGTCTACTGGGAAGACGACGCGAAATGCATGTTTTGTTGTAGTGACTCATCCATTATGGTCCTTGAAATAAAACAAATATGTTTTAATATATGCATTAATCAAAATAAGCATGAAAGTAATTGATGAAAGTGATAATGATGTACTCGAAAGAATATTTCAACTTCTTTTATAGTAAACAACAAAATAATGGCATAAATGAAATATTTGACAATAACTGAAATATTTGATAACAATTGAAATTGAAATATTTCATGGCAAAATAGCGAAAAAAATTCAAATGAATTGACATTCAAAGCATACATTTAACAATAAGCAAGGTGCCCCTATCTATATATTTGGGTATAGAATTAGGAGTTGGGCCTAGACTTGAGAAATATCATAATGAAAACATGCATATGTTCTTTCCCTGAATGTTCTAAAAAATCAAGGAAACACTAATTCATTATGGAGCTTTTAGATGTTCTAGTATTTAACTTAAAGAAATATGTTGACACTTTATTTTTCTGTTTTATAACAAACTGATAATAGGACTGCAATGGAATTTTGTTTGTTAAGAAGATGAAAATTCTTGGACCATAATGTAGTAGGGACTAGATATCCCTAGAATCCTCAAAGCAATAAACACACACTTAGTTAAACACAAAATATTCCTTAGAATTTTCAAAGGAATAAACACACACACTTAGTTAAACACAAATGTACAATAGATGAAAACGCATGCATAGATGGGAAACAAAAATAAGCATATAAAAATAAAAGAAAAAGGTAGATAATGCTCCCAAAAATGGAGACAAAAACATGCACAAAGCTCAATCATGTCTTCTTACCCCCAAATAAAAAGAATCAATTAATTTGTTACTCTTATACAAAATGAATCAGTTGATTTTTTATACCCACAAAAATGAAAGAGAAGAAGACGCCTGCGATAATCAAAGAAGAGGATGAATTGGAAAAGAATATGAGTAAAGATAGAGAACTTTAATCATAATAGCTATACACAAATTATTTTGTCATCACATTAGAGAGAAGAGTGAGTTTTTAAGTTATACAATCAATTGATTGGTTGTAATTTAGTGGCAATTATTTAAATGCATTCTTTAACTTGTATATATTAAGATATATATGATAAAGTTTATAAGATAAAAGTACAATGCTCATAAATTTATAACGAGATTATAATTATAAGCTTATTATTGCATTTATTTATTATTCCTAAATTATTTCTGGTTATTGTTATATTGATATTGGAATTTAATAGAGTGTAACAAACCTATCATATGTTATGTTTCTTCTTTATGAAAGAAGTATTCAATCTTATAGACTAAAATATGGAGATACTTAAACAAACATATGGATGCTTGTTAGAGAACAATTTCACTGAACTGACCTAATATGAGAATTTAACTTGAAACATTGCTTATATGTCTATGTAAATTTTGATTACATTGATTATATAAGTAATCATTTGACTTAAGATTTTTAAAGTTATCTCATATATGGATTGTTATATTTTGATATTAGTTATGACCTATTCTAGTCAAAGGTAACTCAGTCAGTAGTCATTTGATATAGTATAAATTATATAGAAGTAGATGAGTAATTAATATATGATTCATCACCTTAAAATGATTCAGAAAAATGTTTCATTGTTTTCGATTAATATTGATTCAAGAAAATTTGGAAATAGTTTTTCAAATATCAATAATTATATCAATTACTAATGATGAAGAACTAATTTAATTTGACTCAAAATATAATAGACATTAACTCTATATTCTATATCTAATCAAAATATTAAATGATAAAAAGTTTGAATTATACATAAAAATCATGTACGAAAAGATTAGTCAAAACTACCTTCACATTATTAAATATTTGAGCGGTTATGATATAGTACTAAATGCCAATCTTAATCTATAGATATAAATTTTTTAAGTAAATAATTAAAAATAAATTAAGGAGTTTAATATATCTAATTAATCCAAATTATGATTTAAAGTTATAATTTGTATCGATTGCTAACACATTTGAGAATATAATAGATCACATACAAAGAATGAGTTGAAGAGATAAAAGGTCTTTTAATCAAGTTAGATTTGGTTGTAAAGTTTGAGAAATTTTATGATTAAATATAAGATATTTAATAATTAAGGCCTATAATTTTCTCAACATATTTTATAGATATTATTAGAGGTCCAATATTTATGCAGGGGTTTGAGATGAGTTAATTTTAGATACAGTTCAAAAAAATCATAAGAAAAAGATTAATCTTTAGAATAAAGTACAAATTATGATCCATATTTTATTATAGTTTATATAATTTAAATAATCCTAACTTGTAGAGAATCAAATAAAAAAATTCATTATTATTGAGTTGCCAGTGAGATTGCATCATGTGCCTATGTTCTAACACTCCTTAATATAATAAGACAAAAGTAGGGTATGACCCCGTTATGTAGATCTCTTTTCCATACTTTGAAATGCATATCCATAACCTGTTAGTTTTAAATGTCAACTCACGTAATCTTTGACTAAGACAATTCAGTTCCATGGGCCATTGGAGAAGGGTTGAAATCTTCTATGCCATTTACTCAAGACCAACCCTTTTCTATTCATCCACAACCTACAAAAGATTTGGTTTTATTGGAGGGGTGGGATTTAGTTATGATTCAGCTCACAAGATTTTGTAACTTGGTTTATGTATGCCTCGTTTAGGTCTCTATACATCCATTTATATGGAATGCATGGAGCAAATATTTGTGACATACTGCAATTTAGATTGGAGCATGCACGTTAACAAAATTATGTTGACCGCTATGGATCAAGAGGTGTCTGCTCCACAAAATCTGCAAGGAATAGCCACAAGAGTTTCATTTTCCACGATTACTTTTATTACGTGTAAGAAAAAGAAAGAAACAAAGTGGAGTAATTGAAGTAGGAGACCTAAGAGGAGACCATATCGTGGCAAAATGGGAACAAAAAGCTGTGCAGTTGGCGGAACCGCAAAGCTCAAGTGTCAGTAGCAGTAGGAGGACGTGCCTAGCGGCTCGAATTCCACAAACTATAAGAAAGCATTTCAAATGAGCATTAAATCCTCTGCATTTGCTTTCTGCAATTACTCAGTTTCTGCATCTCTCCAGCAGTGCAAGACGAGGATGCCCACATGTCTTCTTTTACTGCTTCACTTACCACCTTAAAGACTCCCCCATTATTCTATACTTTCCTAGACATGGGCATAGGCATAGGCATAGGCATCGTACTAATACCCCTTCTCCCACCTCTATTTTCCCCTTATCTTTGCGGATTTTCTGGTCCACTTTCGCTTTCTCTCTATCTTCTCTGACGAAAGCCCCCTCTTTTGTTTCTTTTTCGATTTTTTTTTTGTAGCAGGTCTAACTTGCTTAAAAGGGGGTTGTGAGGTTTTGTGCATGTACGTTTTTGTTTAACACTATGAAGGTTTCTAGGTTCTGGGTTTTGTATTTGGTTGTTTGGGGTGCTTTAATTGTGTTCCCCAACTTAACGTGCAGTACAACAACCTTGTCAACTGCTGGTATGTAACACTAACTAATCTCATCACCCTTTTGTGCTTACATACCCACGATACGCAAGGAGACAAAGTGTATTGTTTCTTATTAGGAAAAATACTTGTCAGCTTCTCTGTAATTATCAATGGAAGTATTTAAAGGAGATTCCATGATTCATCATAGTCTTAGTCAGCTCTTCTTGTATCTGAATGTTGGATTGATGTTTATTTGCCTTGAACTTTTATAGTTAGTCATAAAGTGGGATCTAGCAATGTGCAGGAGTAACTGAATAAAGACTAGCGCTTTTGCAAAATTTGTAAGATTTTCATTGTTAAGGTTGAAATTTTCTGTTTTCATCTTGACATTCTGGGTAGGATCAGTTGTGCATGGTTTAGTTAGTGACTCTGTTAGATTTCATGCATGCCTTTCCATTTTCAAATTTCAAATAAAAAACTCTATGGCTGAGAAATCCTTCTTCATTTTCCTTTTAAGGATAGTTTGAGAAGTCGTGTTTCCTTTCGCGGGAGTCCAAGAGTTTTATAAAACGTTCTTGATGGAAAAAAATCTGACTGAAAGATCCAATTCTTGATCTCTCTCAATATGTCTCTCAATACATCCCATCGACTAGCTATAACCATGATATGTTGCTCGTTACAATCTTCAATTTAGAATGATTATGCGTTTAACTTAGGATAAAGTTTGGTAAGTCACTAGTTGCCCTTAATATATGTATTTATTTTGCTTGTTCAGCGTTTGGCTTGCAACAGAATGTATTAAGTTTACACTTCACTGTTGAAAGGCATCTTAAGCTTGCTAATTCCTACACTACACGAAAGTGGTATGCAGATTGTTGAGATCTTTTCAGTCATACTATCACAACTCTGATTATAAGCAGGAGGATTAAGGCTTGATCCTACAGCATGGGATCTGTCGAGTTTGATGGTTTACTTTGCTTTTCAAAAACTGATTGCTAATTTTGCTCCACTGCCTCGTAGTAAAATCAACTGTTGTAAGGGCCACCAGTTTTGAGTATTGAATATTGAATCAATTGTAAAAGAGGCAGTAACATGCGAGTTCGACCTTCTTTTTAGTCTTTTTTAGGCAAGAAACTAAGCAATATTTTGAAGTACTGGTTGTGCTAGTCCTGAGAAATACCTCAGTTATGTTTCTCTGTCATTCCAGGTGTGGACTTCAGTAGTAGTACAAAGATGGCAGATACAAGCAGGAAGCTTAAGGTACATCCCCCTTATAGTAATTTGACTCGAAAAGCGAGAGTTTGAAATCCGATATCTTCAGGTTTATGAAGTTGCTGTCCCTTTAAACTTGCAGGAGAAGGGCCATAATAGAGTTACTGAAAGCAAGAACAACCATAATGTGAATCTGGAAGATTATAATCCTATAGACCCAGTTCCAAGCTCAAAGGCTTCCATCAAACCTGGTCCAATTGAGCATGGGACTCCTCTGAACCCATACATCCCCAAGCCATCTCCACCTGCTCCTAGTCATCCCGGGAATGGTGGAATAGCTTAGGTAACATGTTATCTATGTCCTGAATGTAGATATCATTTAACCGGTTGAAAGAAGCGAATCACTTCACGGTGTATCTTATGTAGTTATATTTATTGTATTAAATTGTGTGTTACATCCAGACCAAATCCTCGAGTCGTACGTCTGCTTACGTTTCCGTCTGAAAACTTTGCTTGTAAAATTGCTGTGCTTTTCCAGTGTGATTTGTAATTGTTATCCCTAAACTGATATCCTATATTAGAATCTCAAGACAATTCAAGTTTTCTCTCCCACATTTTATTAAGGTGTCATTTCTTCCTCAGCAGGAGCTTTCGGTCCAAGTTGGTTAATATGCGTCAAGAAGGTAGTAGTAGTTGTTTGGTGAATTCTAATAACGTTGTTGGTATGTTGGCGCTTAGGACAAGGGTAAGCTTTGACCAAAGAAAGTAACTAACAAACTCCAAATTTGTTGGGAAAGTGAAAGACAAACTCTTGTTTAGTCAAGTAATTGAATGTCGTGGTCCTCGTTGTATGGAGAGATCATCAGCCACAAGAGGTTAACTCGTGAGTTATTATTATTATTATTACTGGAAACAGCCTCTCTACTATATAGAGGTAAGGTTGTATATTATTAGACTTTTTCAGACTCTCTTTATTTTATTGCGAGACTTCAAATTGGGTGTGATAATTATCAATTAATAGTTTGTTTTTTCTGCATATATACTAACTGAAAGATGTTTCGTACCTAGCACTATCAGAAACAAGCTAATAACACAAGGAGTGATGAACAATCATGGTGTGATATCCCAGAGGGGACCGATATAAATTGATTGCTAAACCCGCATGAACAATTACTTCATTCTCTAACATAATATCTAAAGGAAGGGCCGTGTTCAGAACCGTCAAGAAAAGTTCAACAACCTCATCAACCAGAGCCAATAAGCATGGGGGTCATGCACCTACCTTGTCCTGGAAGCTAATTGCGTTACCTCCCAGCTATGCAACAACTTTGTTGTAAACCAATCCTTTCATAGAAATTAGAGTCATCCACCAACACATCTCACCAAATAGCATTCATTTCTTGTATCTCTGTCCTTTTTTTTTTTTTTTCTCTCCCATTAATCCTATCTCTTTCTCCATAAGTTAGCCAGAGAAGGGAACATCATCGGTCGTGATCAGAAATGCAAAAAAGGCAAACTGAAAACATCTTTCAGTCCCCACTGTCACTCTGCTCCTTTTCTTTCTGCGTTTTCTGGTGGGAAGAAAGTGTAATACCCATCAAGCCAATGGGACCAAGTTGGGAAACGATAGAATATCATGTACCCAACCTTTCAACGTGGTTTATCTATGCTATTTAAGTCTAGACAAGATTACTAATTAAGGTTTTAGTTACTTTAAAAGCAATTATAATGTAAATTATTACTTAAGTCATGACGCTGTCCAACTCCTATCAGTGATCATTAACTGATATTGATGTGACTTCAACTTAATTTCATCTTTACTGTCGAATGTATTAATAGATGTCAGCTAGGACCCAGATGTAGCTGCAGTCAACTTTTCGACTTTCTTTTTCACCATTTTATCTCTAACATATCGATTTTCCAATTGCTCTGTTGCAAGTTTAGGAGTTGATGATGTATTATTTTTAAAATTGTATGCGCTATGATCACGCTACACTGAATGCTTGATCATGCCGTCTGGAGCGAAGAGTCAGTTTACCGTGTACTTACTAAACCAGAATACCTGTCAAGAACTTAGGAGAATTAACTTTTTAAGGTAAAATAAACTCTAAAGTCATTCACTAATTTGTCTCTCATGCGAAGAGACCTAATTTCCAGGACCTTTCGTTCGGATGGCAGGTTTCGAGACCTCCAAACATTCTCCATAAAAGCGGGCTCAATCACATGTTTATACTAGTGATTGTAGATTCTCTGTATCGTTCTCTACCTCATGCAAGCTGCACATAGATCATAGCGAGCTTAAAGTCTGAACCACCGTTGGCAACGCATTAAAAATGGACAATAGAAGATATAAACTTGGGAACTCCGGGAGTGACAACCCTTGTGAAAGCAAAAGGGAAATAAAAGAAATCAAAGCAGGCATTATGGGACGGAGAATACTAGAAAGAGCTGCACTTTTGGATATAACCTATAATCTCGTTTATGAAAACTATGATAGTTCCTAACTGCTCTGATCCTCTTTATTAGGTGACTAATACCGGGTTTAGGCTCTTTCTACTATTGCCAACAAAACACAGTACTTGGTTCATCATGTCACCAGTTCCTGTTTGAGATTAACGATTTGGTCAGGTACTCACGCTCTTTTCATTTATTTGTATGTGAATGATTGCTGGAATCGATTCTGTTATAAAGCAATTCCTTCAATTATATCTCATTATAGATATGATTGCACATATCTGCTTCTTCATTTAATCTTAAAGATTAGTGCAGATTAACAAAAGTTAGTGAATCTCATCAACAAACTCATTCTTTTTGGTATGTATGAAAACATCAGAGGTCACTAGTTAGTTATATCGTTGTTGTGATGTAACTTGTTAATTTGACAAGTTAAATACGTAGGGTTGAGACTACAGTGAGACAGAGGAGTACGGAAGAAATTCACTGCTACTTAGCCTCTTATCAACTGTTAGTTAATTTCCTTGAAAAGAAAGAAATATATACTTTCCTTGTAGATGATAACAGGAAAAGGAACATAGATATCCTTTTTCTTAACTTGAGAGCTGGAGAAGGAAGTAGCTAACTTTTCTCAAGTGGTCCTGTAATGCATTGATTTCCCATGATGTGATTCTCCAAAACTTACCATCGTAATATAACCTGTAATCCTGTATGAGTAACAACATTTTACAATAAGTTTGCCTCTTAACATTGCATAAGAAACTCATTCATTATCATATCATCACCATAGTCAACACCAGAAACCAGGAAGAGACTTGTTTCGGTGATTCAAACCAGAAACAGTTCACGTGTGACTAGTCAAATTAATGAAGCAGAAGCGACTATTTTTTGCTTGGTTACATGGCAATTACAGAGCAGTAAGTGGCATAGACTTCGACGAAAGTTTAGGATTGTGCAATCCAGAGAGACAGCAACATGAATGGAGTGAGACATCAAAGTTCTTAGCTTTTGTCACCTACCTATCCATACCTTTTTCAATACGGTGGTTGGAGTAACATATAGCATTGAGTTTTTTAAGGCCTAAGAAGCTTAACCAATATCACACTCATACGTAAAAGTAATAAAAAAGAAGACTTGAGATTTAACTTAAGAGATTGTTCAGTTACGAACACTTTTGAAGAGTTTAGTTAGGACCATATCACTAAGAAAACCATCTTTTCTTCTTTTTTTTTTGAACTTTTCGTGAATGGAGTTCATGTCGGAATGTCTTGTCATTACAAGTAGGATATAGCTCCATCCAATAACACATGTTTGCTTTGAATTGAATAACACTTTCGATTTGGTCATAAAGCCAAGTTACAAACCCCCGCAAACTAATCATGGACTAATAAGCTCTAATTCAACTTCCTTCTTGTTGGCCAAATACACCCAAGATTAGGACAATCAAATTATATAATATGGAAAGTCCAGTTTCGTTGGCCTAACGTCTCTTCTCCAAGATTCACATAACTGAAGCTTTCCTCGTTCAAATTTAAACACACGCACTTCTCTTAGCGTGTACTCGCATCATCGTCTCTTGATTTCTTATTTCCCCGTATTTACTCTCACGTTTGAATACGTCACTCTGTCACCTGCCCCAAAAGGCCGAGTGCGTAAGTTCACCACGCGTAAACGCGAGTGGCTTCCACTTTTTGCATTATAAATATCAAAATGCTGTCTTAGAAGATAGTTAAAATTAATAGCTCTCCTAGTACGACAGTTATTCTCCAAAATCACGCCTCAAACAACCTCCCCCTCCCCCTTAAGCACACTCTCTCGCCGGCAACCATAACGGTCAAATTTCGCCGTCACTCTCTCTCTCTCTAAAATTTCAAAAATAAAACCTCACCCTTTGTTTCTCATGCTTTTACTATTCATAAATTATCTACTCTTTATTGTCTTTAAAAATGACTTTGCAAAGTGGAATTAGGGTTTTAGGAGGATGAGACTTGAATTTGATCGTTGAGCATTCCTTTCAGCAATGGTAGCTGCTGTTTCTACTCCGTTGAACACCAAAAATGCGTCAAATCAAAATCCCACGCGTCGGCTGCTGTTATCATCAGACCCTGACAATGCTCCACGCCGGCCAAAATCACGAGAAGTCACTTCTCGATACATGTCTTCAGTTTCTACTTCGCCTTCCAACGCCAAGCGGTCTCCGTCTCCTTCGATATCAAGACCAACGGCCGTGATGACCCCCTCCGCTCCGTACGCAGTCAAACGGTCACTATCGGTCGAGAGGAGGCGACCGGCGACGCCGGTTTCCAATCCTTTGGATTTGAAGATACAAAATGGTAATGGAGTGCAAATGTCGAATGCTCATAGGATGTTGGTTAATTCCACGAGAAGCTTGTCGGTGTCATTTCAAGGACAATCTTTCGCGTTTCAGGCGAGTAAAGCGAAACCAATTCCGTCGCCGGTTAGTTTGAGGAAAGGAACTCCGGAGAGGAGAAAAGCAACGACTACATCGGCGAAGGGAGAAGCCGCAGATCATGTGGAGAATTCGCCGGCGGAGAAGCAGCGGTGGCCAGGGAGGTTACGGCAAGCGCATTCGATGGCTCGAAGTGTGGATTTCACTGATGATAAGAAGAGATTAAATGGATCTGAAGCGAATGTCAGTGTCATCAGGTCGTTGCAGGACTCTATGGCTGATTATAGGTCCTCAATTGAAGGCAGATTGAGCTCTGATTCTAATATAGAGAAGCTAGTTGATGTTAACGGATCTATTGTACAACGTGAGCCTAATGCTTCCGACACAGAGAGTGTGTCTTCAGGAAGTACTTCAGAGAGTAACAGCAACTACAATGGTGGTCAAGGACAACGTGGACCCCGAGGAACACTGGTTGCTGCCAGGTTCTTGCAAGAATATGGTAGAAAGCTCCGACGACAGACTGAGCCTGGGTCTCCGGTTAATAGTGGACTTAATGGGCCTGTGCCGCCTAAACTTATTGCACCGAAGAGAATTGGAATTGACAGTCCAGTATCTTCGCCGAAGGGTGTTATGCATAGCAGGGGACAGTTGTCTCCTATTCGTGGTGAAACTATGCGTCATGCGTCGCCAAGTAAGATCAGTACTATGCCTGCGATGTCTCCGATGAGGGGAATGAGTCCATCGAGGATGAGAAGTGCGGTGGGAGCTGCAGTGGGTGGTAATATGAGCAATTTAAGTAGTACGCCGTCCATTTTGAGCTTTGCTGCTGATATCCGGAGAGGCAGGGTTGGGGAGAATCGGATTGTTGAGGTGCACTTGTTGAGGATCTTGTATAATCGTTTGTTGCAGTGGCGTTTTATCAATGCTAGAGCTGATACTTCCCTGCATACACAAAGAATGAACACAGAGGTACGGTTACTGTTTGCTGAACTTGGTATTTTCTTGCTTTTCTTGCATTGAATTTATTTTAGTCAATACAATTTCTTACTATTGTCAAATCCTTACTTCCAAAGATGTTATCCCTTTACTTTGGTGCTGGAATGCTACTTTGTAATGAAATAGAGGGAAGGGAGGAGAGTGACTGAAAAATGGATCATTGCTTACTGTAGAAGAAAGAAACTCTTAATCGTTTAACGAGGCCTTATTACCACCTAGTTTAAAACTTGGAATTTCGGAGTTTCAGTTCAGACATGCAGAACCTTCAGTAGCCAGAAACTTTAGCACCAGGAGAGGGAATGCTTTTCATTTGACAACAGAGTTTCTGTTGTCTGGAGTTGAAGGAGCAGCTCCTTTGCTTGGACAATACTGACCACATTAGATTTATTGTACAAGGTGGACTAGTATCATTTTATCCTTACTGATTATAAGACTATTTGCCCTTTTGTATTTTAGTTTTGCCTATTTTCTCATCGATCAGCGCATTTGTTGTCCGTGTGAACATTAGTGCAGATGTATTATATGAGGATTGTGAAATTTATTCATCACTATAACTCATGCTGTTGAATTGTGCAAATTAACCTCGAGTTCTGCCTAGAGACATGATGGTTGGACTAGGGATTTGGCCATGGGAAAGGGAAGGTAGTTGAATCTTTTGTGTATAATAGACAGTGGCATGCTTTAAGAAGTGATGTAAGAAAAGTTAGCATTAGTGATTATGCTGGGAAAATTATGAGACATAGGATTGTGTCAATTGGAGGAGAAATTGAGGCTGTAAATTGTGTTGTGTTGTCAAACTGTTTGAAGTTTAGAAACTTTCAGTTGTGTTGTGGAATGCAGTGTGTGTTCAATGATTTTGGTTGATGGGAAACTGGGAGTGAGTTTTTGGGCTGAGGAGATGTGAACTCAAGAAATTAGTCTTTAAGGTATTAGTAAATTTTTACTGTTCTTGAAGCAAACTTCATCATATTCTTGGATATAATCTGCTAACAACATATCAAGTATTTTTTAAATGTGAGGGTATCGTTTGGTGCCTAAGCTCTGTATTGAGAGGACAAGGAAAAAAGGATAAAAAAGGGAAAGAGAGATTGAAGGAGAGGGAGGGAGATACATAATTGAAATAGAAATGCATAAGGTTTAGTATTCATGTGACTGTAAAAGCAGTAAATTTAAAACGTTTATAATGCTTGCCCCCCATATTTGCATTTTGATTACTATGTTCTTGATGTGTTGTTTTTAATTTATCATGTTGACTACATGGAGGAAACTTCTATATCATATGCATTCTTTTTCTCTATCAGAAAAGCCTGTATAGTGCGCATGTAACAATCTCAAAGTTGCGGGAATCTGTTGAAGCAAAACAAATGGAGTTGCAACGGCTGAGGCAAAATTTGAAGCTAATTTCCATCCTCAAGGGGCAAGTAAGATATTTGTCTGCGTTTTGTTGATCTTGGTGTGGGCTTTAATTTGTGGCCTTTCTTTTTGATCTTTTTTTTCCTCTTTATCCTTTCATTTCTTTCTTTCTTAAGGCATTCAGTTTAGCATTTAACTTCGTAGTTAGAGTGAATGCTTGTTTCTGAAAAGAGTTTTTTTCACTGCCACATTGTTATGTTCATGGCTACCAAACGTCTGATCATATCATCCTTGCTGACTGCAGATGATATATTTGGAAGAATTGGAGCTCACGGACCAGGATTACTCTAGGTCCTTATCAGGGGCTATTGAAGCTTTGTGTGCTAGCACACTCCGGTTACCTGTCGTTGCTGGGGCAAGGGTTTGTCAATTTCCTTCTTTTGGTTTGTCACTAAAAACACAATGGCGTGAACTAGACATAATGATTTTTCTTTCTCTCGTTATCCTTCAGGCAGATGTCCACAATATCAAGGATGCCATCTATTCAGCGATGGATGTGATGCAAACGATGGCTTCTTCAGTAGGGTTATTGTCAACTAAGGTGCTTTCTCTTTAGCCTTTGTTTTTTTTCCCCTCTCTCTCCCCTTATATGGTCTGACGCCATGATGGGAGATTGTTCAAAACGTTTTGCAGTTTGAACACTTATTTTCCATTAAGCTGAAAGTACAACGCGTTATAGATAAAAGTATTTGTACTGATTTGTTATGTCACGTCCTGGAAAATGTACATAGTATTTATTTTAACTTCTTATATTTAGTAGTTAATGATAGTTATATTAATAAATGATTAATTGTTTATAACTAATTACATTATTTAATTGCAAAAGACTGTTGAAATAACACAATAAATATTTTTTTAGTTTTAAAATTGAATTCAATTTTGTATAATTTTGACTTTATAACTCATATTCACTATTACATTTTTCAAAATTTTATTTAAAATGCTAATTCTAATTTATTTTTCAAATCAAGAAGAAAGACAATAAACTCATATTTAATGTTAAAATATTCTCAAATTTTGTTCTATTACCTCTCTCTTTCTTTCAGGGTTTTAGTTAATTCTTCATATATTTTCACTTGAACTTACTTTCTCCCAAATTTACTTTACGTTTGATTCTATATATATTCTTCAGTTTTAGCATTTTGTTTGTCGTTTGTGATTATAACATTCTCTTTTTCCTCTTCCAACTCGTCAAGTTGACCATTTAGGCTCTTTTCATTAAACATAAAAAAGAAGAATTACTTCAATTGAAGAGTCTACTGAATTTTGTAAGCTTATTAAACCAATCTAATCATTATATAATTGTTGACGTTTCATCTTCCTTGAAGCAATTTATTCTTTTCCCTGTTCGTGAATGCATTTTTAGATATGGATTGCTTCTTTCTCCCGCCCTCCCAGAACAGTGCAGGAAGACATATTTGAATAATTAAAGGTACTCTTATTTAATATTCCTTACTTGTCAAATTATCTGCCGTTGATAGGTAAGGGAAGTAAATTCTGTGGCGGGTGAACTTGTAAATACAACTTCAAACGAGCATGCTTTGCTGAATCAGTGCAAAGATCTCTTATCATTAGTTGCAGCTCTGCAGGTAACCTTATGTTCAACTTGCTTGTGATAAACGTTTGCAGTTCGTTTGTTGTTCTCCGGACTTGCATTGTTCATAGGACTTGTGCATAATCCAATGTTCAGTTTACAAAACATTTCTTGAACATTTATCGTTTTCGGCAGGTGAAGGAATGTAGCCTGAGAACACATCTTTCGCAGATAAATCGTGTACCCACCGACCTGCCAACAACAGAATAAAGCTTATATAATTGCTCAAAACCGCTAAATGCTAACAACAACAACAGAAAACCCTTTTCCTTGGGATTTAATGAAGCAGAGGTAATATGAATTGGTTTTATTAGATGATTGATTAGTTGCAACATAAAGCTGAGGCATATACAAGGCAGCACATGGTGATTCCATGTACCAGGTTAGACTGTATAGAGGTGCTTTATCCGTAGGGAATAGCAAATGTATTTGTAAATATGTGAGACAATTATGTTTCATATAATTTTCACCATTTTTCTTGTCCTTGATGAAGTCCTTGTTTACCAATACAATGTTTACACCTGTATCTTCTAATCTTGTATTTGTCTGATCAAAGAAAAAATAATGACCAGATTTCTTACGTCCAGTCCTGGAGTCTGCTATTACGAGTCTTATTCTCTTTTGTTTCGTATGGAACAACGGATTCAAAGCAGAGCCGTACGTTGCAAAAGCTCATTATTAGATAATTCTATTTTACAGTGCCAACCTGCCTTTAAAAGTGTACTATTCTTCTATAGCACAATTACTAATGTCATTATTGGACTTCAAAGTGAATAATGAAAACTTTAAGATACAAACCTCAATTAGTACCTTAATTTTCTTGTTTAACTTTCTAGCTTCATCTTTATCCAATTTATACAAACCTCAATTAGTGGCTCTTTTTCGATCAACTACATCCATTCCTTCATAATCCTCTAATATATCATCTACAGAATAATTAAATATGACGGTGTATCTTGCCATATAAACAAAAAATACACCTAAAAACAACTTATAGGAGCCTGCTTAGTGCATTTTTTGACAATGGTCTTGGCTCATACGAAAATAAAACGAAAATATGACAATCTTCACACTCTCAGTAAGAATAAGAACCATGAATTTGTAAAAGCAATGTCTCTTTAGCAGTTAAACATACAACTTTCCCAATTATAGTGTGCTTAAACTGCTTAACATTTATCATTCCATCTATGGGGTGTCAACTAGCCTGTAATATAAAGAATCTTTTTTTTAATCTTTTCTATCTATTAATTAAAGTATGCTTGAATAAAGCATCGTCATGTATTTGACTTTATTCTCTTGTATAAATAATGTGATATCTAATATTAAAACTAATCAAACACATAAACACAATAATTTTGCTAGGATTTTTTTAGTTCATCATAGCATTAATTATTTATGATATGGAATTAATAGGTTGCTCGGTCATAGTGAGCAGTAAATTATTACTACAATAGGTTTTGACCATAACTAGAAGATTATAGCAAGTAGCTCGTCTCAATAATTAGGAGAATGCTATTGTTATATGATCTAACAAGCATAAACCATAATAGTCAAAATTAACCTAAATTGTTACTAATTCTCTTAAGCTTTCAATAATAGTAGCTTGATCAATATGTTGTCTTCTTTCAAGCTATTTTAAGGCCAGTAAGAGTCCTTATCTTCTACCTATATAGTCAAGTTTTTGATTGACCATAATGCACATGTCAACTTTTAACCCATTAGTGCATACTAGTTATGTTTAACAAACGCTTGCAAGCTTATCATATATTACAAAGTTGATTATGGATTCATTATATTCATTTATCTTTATAGGATGATAATAAATAGAAAGGCTAGTATAAGGATACTTGGTAGATGAAGGCTAAGAACCTAAAATTTTTGATAATATAGACCTAGATTATATTATTTTGAGAGAGGAATGTAAAATATGCGTGAAATTAGGCTACAAAAATATTATTAGTACATGGTATTTGATTTCTAAGAAGTAGTTAGATGATAGTTTGAAGAGGTCAGACTTCAAATAGAGTATATTAGATTTGATTAAATTGTTAGAGGTGTAGTTGATGTATATTTAGACCATGCTAATGAACCAATAACATCCTTAATTATATTAACGTGGTTTGAGAACATGCATAAAATGAGGCTATTGATGCTAGTGATTTATAAAATGATGGTGATTCTAGTCATAATGGTGATGTTGGTGATTTAGGAGATGTTAATGATGTTATTGATTTTAGAGATACTAGAAATGTTTATGATTTGGGAGATGATGAATTATTTGGGATGCTGGTGGTTTTGGGTGATGTTGGTAATGCTAATGATTTGGGAGATGATGAATCAACTGGTGAGCAAGGTGATGTTATTCATTTAGAAGATGAGGAATCAAATGGTGATGTTGGTGATATTGGTGATTCTAGTGATATAGGAGATGATGAATTAGATATACATTTGATTTAATGTTGATGATAATAAAAAGGAGGATGAAGGAAATGTAAAGCAACATAATTTATATTATTTTGATTTGAATTTTAATATTAATAATGATACAGGTCATGATACCAGATATATATATACTCCTCATATAGGAATTTATTGGCTAATGATGAATATCACAATGCTAAAGAACTAGATGTAGCTTTAAAGTGACCTAGTCAAACTAATAAACATGTTCCTAGAGTTAATATCATTAAATGGTTATTAGGGATGGTCTTTGATAGCATAAAGTACTTTAAGTAGGCAATTGTTGATTATACAGTTGCAATATGATTCAATTTAAAGTTTAAAAGGATTGAACTTTATAGGATTAGGTATTTTTACCTTAAAGGGTGTCTATTTGAACTATATGCTCTAGTGCTTTAAGTTAAAAACTTACAAGCCAACCAATAAGCCAAAATTGGTTACATCCAATTATTCATTAGACATTTTAAGGAAAACATTCTAGACAAACTGAGCATTAAAATCAAAAAATGGTAGAAGATTGTAGGGAGAAGTTGAATTTGTTAGTTAATTTTAGCATGTGCAAGTATATAAGAAGAAAGGTTTTAAAATCAAATCTAAGGAGAAAAACAATGAATATGAAAAGCTTTATGATTACATTAGTGAATTAAAGGAATTGAGTCCAAGTTCTACAATTAAGCTTCAACTTAAAAGAAGTGTTCAAAAAGATAAATTGGTATTTAAAAGCATGTATTTATATTTTAATTTTATGAAAAAGGGGTGAAAAGGGTTAAAACCTATAATTGATGCGAGTGGATGCTTCCTAAAGATAAGTTATTTGGCACAACTTCTAAATTCTATAAGAATTAATGATAACTATTTCATGTATCCCAATGCATGAGTAGTTATTAAGATGGAGAATATTGAGAATTGAATATCAGATATTAACCATTGACTTAAAGCTTAAAGATAGGACTAGAATCACAAAGATATCAAATATGCAAAAGATACCATATCTAACTAACTAAATTTTGTATAGTTCATACTATAAACTCTTTAATTTGTTTTTATTTTTAACTTTAAAGAGACTTATGAGAGTTAAGACTGTTGTATTGCCTTCTGTTGCACATAAGATATGTATAAGACATAAATATAATAATTAGGTGGGAAACAGAAGGAAAAGAATATTATAAAAGCATTTTACAATTATATTTGAACAAAATTCTCACAAGAATTTAATAATAGGCTCATCAAATTAAATTAACTTGCACATGGTTGTATACAAGATTTAATTGAATATCTTAAGGAAACTTGGGGTAGGATTTGTCAAAGTATGAGTCCAAATTTCTAATTGTAAACAATAATATGAGTCAGACAATCAACTCTAAGATTTTGATAGCTAAAGATCACCGTATAATTAGCATATTGGAGACTATTAGGACTGTATTAATAAAGAGTCATTCAAATATTAAGGAACAAGAAAAAGGAAGGAAAAAGGAAAAAGGAAAAAGGAAAAAGGAAAAAGGAAATTGAATAAGAATAAATTGAATGCAATGAAATAGAAATTCATTTTGAATGAAGACTAGGCAAATAAGGTGGCAAATAGAGATGATACACATATTGTTTACTTGGGATGGGAGAACATATGCAGTTATAAGGTATGAAATCTCTTTGATTTCCTTTACAGTCAAGCCATTAATTCCATATTTGATGCTAAGAAATAACCTAAGGCATACGTAGATTAGTTCTTTCATACAAATAGGTTTATGAAAGTTCATGACAATCTCCTACAACTAATTAAGGGAACAAAATTTTGGTCACTTAACATATATAGGGAGATTCATCTACCAATAGAAAGAGTTATATATGGTATCCTAAGAAAAATTGGAGAAAGGATAAAGATGAACCAAAAAGATTGAAGACTCCTTATATGATATCATAAAAGGGAAAATATTAATTTTCTAACAGATATGGCAAATCTGGTCACAATAGGAGAAGCTGTAAAGGCACAAAAAGCACCCCATCCTTCTTATCAAGTTAGAGTTAAGGTTAAATTTACATTAATACGTCTTTACTTTATATATTTATTACATTAATATATTGTTGACATTGTACAAATTTTCTACAGTTTAATTATAGGAGATCTAAAAAAACAACATTTTCTTCTTAGCTTCGTAGCTCAATCTTTAATAAACAACCTTATGTAATAGGTAAAGATCATAACCATTTGTGTTAGCGATCATAACCATTTGAGTTAGCTCCAACTTTAAGGATAAAGTGAACATATGGGCCAATTTATATAAATAATTTTTTATTTTTATTTTAAACAAAAGGGATAAGGTGGAAGGGTATCTCAAGTATTAGATAATGATAATTATAAGAGTAAACTTCAAAATGCAGGATTATTGGAAATTTTAATCAACAAGCAAGTAACATTGACATTGGACATAATAAGTATGACACTTAGTTGTTGAATAGTTTTTTTACATTCTTTTAGGGGTTTAATTATTTATATCCAATTTATTTTGGTTAAATTAATTCTGGTTAGATCCATTTTTGTATTAAAAGTGTAATTTATAGATTTCAAACCTAATTTGTAGACCTAATTGTGTACATTTTACATTTACAATAAAATTAGTAGTTAAAAACATGTTTATGTTAAATTAAAATGTATTTAATAAGTGATGTCTATTGGTCAAGATGGCCAAATAAGTTGTATGTATAAAACTTGAAGCTACAAGAAAAACAACATTCTAAAACATCTGTTATCAATTTACTAATAAATTCATCACCTAATCTAAGTTACCTATGTCGGTTAAAAAATCCCATAAAGTACATACCTTTGAAAAACTTTCTCATACACCTTTTTTAATCTTTAATTATCCCTTTGTTACTCATAGCTAATTGTTGCTTTAAGTTAACAATTTCTCTTGTTAATATGTGAATAACATTAACAACCATATCTGTGAATGGGTCATTATGCCCACAAAAGAACTTACAAATTCAAACATCGCAATAATCCTTAAAATAAACATCCATTAACATATCAATTCAATTTATATCTTTAAAAGAAAAAATAACTTACAGCTAAGACTTTTTTCAATCCATAAAGTCCTTAAACAAACATTGTAGTCATATATACATTAAATACCACTTGAAGAATTATTGTTAATTGAAGACCTAAAGTATGATGACTCTAATCTTAGTTGTTGTATGTTTTAGGTATAGGAGATGACACCAACTTAGTTTCAATGTATTCTTATTGGCCATAGTAATTAAGGTGTTAGGCTTTGGTATAACAAAGAAATTGTTGGTGTTGGGTGTTTGGGAAGATATAAAAGGAATTTTGATAGGCTCCTTTCCTGATGACTAGGCAACTTGTCTGACACCCCACAAAAGGCCTCTAGTCAATATCCATTCCAACTGGAAAGTTTCCCTGGAGCTAAGCCTTTTCCTTTTTCTTCAAAATATTTTAAAATCCATATAAATAAAAGGAAAAAGGAATAGCAGTGGAAGTTTATAAAAGTAACCTTAATTAAAAATTTCGGCAGCATAAAAACTATTATTTAATAAAACCAAAAAATTTTAGGTTCCTAAAAAGTAATTTAAAACACTTCTATCCACTTAACCAAAGCACCACTGCTACTTCTAGACTTCAAGTTCATTCATAAACAATTTTAAAGGGTCAAACACATTCATGCATTTAGTTAAAGAAAAGAACATTTATAAATAACCATATTTTCTCAAAACTAAGATTAAGACATATTTACGAAGATGATGAACTATAAGTAGTAAAACATTTATAATCTATCTTTGCACAAAAAAATATTCACAACATGTTCATAATTATGCAATACATGTAAAACAAATGCACAAACCAAATTGTCTACACAGCCGCACGTGACGAAGGTAGCAACTCAAATGGTGGAGTCCCGGGTACTGAAATCCCTTAGCGTGTAACTGGGAGGTTAAAATTTTAAAAAAAGAACAGAAAATAAAGGGTGAGCTAAGTGAAATCAGTGAGTGTTATGGTTTCCATTAAAACATTTATACAAACATTAACCTCTATAAAGAACAAAGATAATTTCTATTTCTTTCAAGCAATAACCAATATTTTGACATAAAAAATTCATATAATCAATGCACATGTAAAATATAATCAAGTTCCTCTTTTCTTACAAGGTAAACAAAGATAGCAATCGATAGTTTCATGAACTTTCTTTTTTAAAATTTTCTTTTCCATTTGGTATCGTTAGGTATAAGGCTACGGAGCTAGTTCTGCCACTTACCTGTGCCTGGCTAAACTTTAGTAATGGAGTTAGTTCTGCATCGCTTACCCATACTAGGTTAACCACTATATCCAGATTATTATGGAACTGGTTCTGCATTGCTTACACATAACAGTGCTGACAGTACATATAAATAAGTGGTTATGGAGTTGAATCTACATCGCTTACCCATAATAGTATTAGCACTGTAACATCTCGTCACTGATGGGATGGGTACAGTTCACTGCATTCATAATTGACATGTTCATGCATTATTAGTTATGTATAATTGGCTATTTGGGCAATTATTGCACTGGCATACGTACGTACATATATGTATGACAATTCCCAATTTGATTTGGGTAAATTGGTAATTTGGAGGAATTAGGTCAATTGAACTTAGAGAAATTGAATTGGAGTTAGAAATGAGATTTTAGGAATTTGAAATATGAAATTAGAGTATATGATTAGGAGTTTACAATTGTGAGTTTTCTATTTTTGAGGATTTATATGAATTTTTTTGGAATTTTCGGAGCAATAGGTCCAGACCAGAAAAATTGATTTAATGATCGATTGATTTGATTTCCGGTTTCGAAATTGATTATCCAATGGTATAGAAAGATTAGAAAATTTGATTTGATGAATTAGGGTTTTGAGCCATTGGAATTCTGGAGAAATTATAATCAGAATTGGATTGAGGTTGTTCGAATTGGTCTTGTGGCAATTTCATTTGTCAAATAAGCCCTTAGCATTTTGGTTTAAAACCTTAACCCTTTGAATTTTGGCCTCCCACGAAGCTTGCTTTCCTCTTCCTCTTCGTGATTTCTTCTTGGAGTTCTTGCTTGATTCCTTCTTGCCATTTGTTCCTTTCTTTTGCCTTGAATCTATCCCCTTGGTTGGTGTTGAAGAGATGAAAATGGGTTTGAGTATGGGTGATTGCCATGGATGTCGATGAGTTGGGGTTGGTGTGATCTTTGAAGGATTTGAGGCTTTAAATCAAGTAAGTTGCTTCTTTCTTGCCTTTTATAGCTTGATTTGTTGATTTATTGAGTTAGATTGATGATTTAGTTTGAATATTTGATGGTTGGGAAGTTAGGGTTTCCGATGGTTGTTTGATGAAATAGAAGCTAAGGATTAGTGGTTTGATGTGTATTGAATTATTTGAGAGTGGTTTGAAAGGAGAAAAATCGGATTGGGAGTTGTTAGCAGTCGGAATCTGGAAAATTTCTGAATTTTTGGGCGTTGCTGGGTCTGTACGCCGCGACGTGCGCGAAGAACACGCCGCGGCGAGCAAGTCAGCTTCTGCACGCCGCGACGAGCAATTAACGCACGTCGCGACGAGCAGGTTAGCCCCACACGCCGCGACGAGCGCGGAAGGCGCGCCGCGGCGAGCAGGAGAAGTTGCGTCGTGCCGTGCGCGATGCGTATGCCATGACGAAGGAAGGGTCATTTGCCGCGACGAAGACGAG
>JANIJH010000006.1:9397405-9410587 GCA_024520975.1 Erythroxylum areolatum
ATTTCTATAAACTAAGTACTAAAAATCCCAAATTATTCTAACTAAAAGAAATTAATCAATCTAAACCTCAAAATAAAGAAAACATGCTTAATGCGAATCGGGGCCCAACACAAATTGTTGATTTAGTTTCGAAAAGAAAAATATGAAAATTAGTTTGTGTTTGTTAAAAATTCTATTGAATATTGAATTATAATGTAACTGTTCACAATTTAAATAATTATAAATTATAAATTATTTTAAAAATAAATTTTAATTTCATATGTACCATGTCAACATCTACATGGTAGGAGTTGTATAATTGGCATATCACTCAAGACGAGTTAAAGACACTATAATGGAGATATAATAAAAGCATAATAGAGTTAGGTTTTAGGATACAATTATAGTTATTTTGTTAATGATAGGGTGTGAATTGGTACTAAAGATAATAAAAAGGTTATCTTAGTTCTTTTATAAAAATAGGTGGCAATTTCCACTTTTTTTTGCAAATAAACTAACTTCAGCATGTCACTTTAATATAATTTAGATGATTAACCTATAAACCTAGATAGCCTTTTCATCTAAGAAATATTACATGAATTACCATTATTGAAGTTTAAGTTACCATAATTAGAAATCTATAACGGAATCACAAATCCAATAAACCATACAATGAGATTAAAGGAGATCATGGATCTCCATAGTGTTATAAACACAATAAAGTATAAGGCCTTTTCCTTAACGTTAATTGGTCTTAAGCTAGTTGGTACTAAACACTTTCAAAGGCCTCAAGTTGTAAGCCACTTTGAAACACATTTTATAAGGAATAAATAAAGGTCTTGAAATTCAGTAACATTATTTAAGTAACTTAGAGAATTAGAGAGCTGCTAATGTAATAGACAAAAACGATGAGCCTACACATAACATAAAATCCAAAACTAAAATCATCTATAGATGGAATAATGTTTACAAAAGGCATAAAAAAAACACCAGCCATTATTGAGGTCTTTGAAATGGATAAAGTTAAGACCTTTATAGAGATCTAAGAGAGGGCAAAGACACACATCAAGTTAAAAAAAATCCAAAACACTAAAGAGAAGAGTTACGCACAAGTATTAGTAATTCATAGTAGTGCAATATATCAACAAGAATTAACAAAATTTATCAAAGAGAACAATATAGGTAAAGTAAAAGGGGTAGAAGAGTAGTTGCTTACCTTGAATGCCAATTTTGATCATACTCTCAATTATTTTAAGGACATGATTTTTGGTAACCTTCCTAAGAAAATGTTAATATGATGAAGAAGCACAGAGAAATATTTCACATTCTATTGAGACAATGGGTGTGATACTAAAGATTTCATCAAATTTACAAGATCGGTTAAGAAATTGCTGCACAAAGGTCATTTTAAACAATTTTTATAGAGATAAACATGCAGATTTGAGGAAAGAATAGTTCACCATCACTAAAATGACATGCCTTCAAATGCTCATAATAGAAAACACTCATTTAGTCAAGAAACAAGGACACATGATATCCTAATTATTGGAACAATCAATGTGATAATTAGAGGAACGCAATCTAATTATAAAAGATAACCTTTTTAAACTTTTGCTTAATTCTAGTTATTGATTTGATAACTAATTTAATTTAATAATTTAACTCTAAAAAAATTAAACTAAATTCCACAAATATTTCTATTAAAGTTAACCCTTTTTGAAAATAAAATTTCAAACAATTAGAAAATATTTTCCAAATTTATTATGAATCACACTTAAACTAATTTAATTAAAAGGAAGGATTAAAATAAAAATAAAATAAAAAATATGGAAGGGGACTATCTAGCAGGTAACTACACGAGTTAAACTCTCACATTTATATTTAGATAGATAAACTCTCATAGCACAAGAAGAATTTTAACAAACAGAAGAGCATCAAAGAAGTAGTTGAAATGAGTAAGCAAATCAAAGTCGTTAAAACTAAAATTTAAAGTCTAATTACGACAATTTGGAGAATAGAAAGTGTTATAAAAATGAATATTTTACAAGAAAAGCGTGAGATATGTCTTGAATTTTGGTGAAATAGAATTTTAGTGACCTGAGACTTTTGGTGCAATAAAGTTTCTATATTACTAAGTATCTGTAAAAATAGAGTCTTAGTGACTTTAAATTTATATAGGAAGAGAATCTAGTGACCTTCTATTCATGTGGTAATAAAGTTTGACTATCATTATATTTCTTTATAAATAGTTTAATAAGGGTTTTTTAAGTGAAAACTTGACAAGACCTTGGTAAGAACCTTTGGAAAGAACTTTTGAGAGAGGTTTTGTAAGGTTATTATTATCTATTCTCCTTCTATCATTTTTCTTATAGTAATATTTTTTTTTTGTTTTCTTACCCTTGGATGTAGGTCATATAGAATGGTCAAACTATATAAATTATTGTTTTTTTCCTTATTTTCTATTTTATTAACTCCATTATTCTTAATAATTAATATCAAAGTAATTGATATCATAACAATTAGTATTAAAGTGATTGACATCATAATAGAATGAGCATAAAATGAACATGTACTAAGAACTTTCGAAAAACAAATCTTTTAAAACTTATAATTACGACAATATGGTTATTGTTTTAGTAAGGATATCAAAAAGTGCAAAGAGAAGATAATCTTGTTATTGATGACTTAATCATAAATGACTTACCTATCTTAAGTTGTATGTCAAAGACTGAAGTATAAAAATATAAGAATGCAAATCTCTAAAAGGATTTAGAGGTTAAATTTGTATATTGGGCATCTGAAAGTCGAGTTCTGATGTTGTTGAGGATGCTCCTTTAAATTGATTATCTTATTTTGTTTATATAAACTTGTGGATATTTAGTGATGATTTATTTTCTTTATTTCTAGATATTTGGATGAGACCTTACACTTCCTTTTTGTTTAGATGTTTGGATGGGGTTTTTATCCCCTTTTAATTTTGGCGTTTTAATAAGCTTCTAACCACCAGTTTTGAAAATATGAATTCTCTTATCATCTATGTTTTTAAAGCTATAAGTTCTTTAATAAAATAATTATGCACAAATTTAATTTATACTTAACTTTATTGTTGGTTGCTTTGAAATTGTGATTTTACTGATATCTAACTTATACTTTGTATGGACCTTAGACATGTATTTCTGCTCCATTTCCTTTTTCTCTTAAAGCACCCGTAACTTGTATTACCCATATTAGCTGCTACAAGCTTGAATCTATTTCATCTACCCCTTCGAAAATGTGCATTCAATAATTAAAAATGATAACACTTGTGACTTTATTTAATCCCTAAAAAAAGTGACGAATATTGAACTTCCCTACGTAATGGGTCACTTTGACAATCTTTTGGAAATATCAAGCTTATGCATGACCAGTCAAAATGACATTTTTTTTTATAATATCATATTGTGGGCTTGGAAGTAGTGCTTAAGCTTTCTCACAATTGTTATTAAGATTATGATAAGCTTTTCTATTCTATACTTGATATCTTGTCTCTAGCCCTTGAAAAATACCACTCATGTACAACTCCCGTTTATTTATTGATTCCCTTAAATAAAGGTATAAGTAATCTGCAACAATTTACATGGCTAAGAGTGGTATATTTCATATGTATTCTTTAAAGTCCTTATAGGCCTTTTAATAGATAGCATTCCATTGCAATTTTTTAGGTCAATGTAATAACTTAAAGAACGGAAAATTCTTTTTTGTACAGCTAGAAAAACATAACAAGCAAATAATTTTTGAGTGAGTCATTAGATATCTATTAGTCCCTAATGATAGCCAAGAAGGGGTTGAATTGGCTATTTGTAAATTTAAAAATTATTTTTTAACTAATGGAGGCATTTTGATGAGAATAAATATATGAAGAAAAATATCTTAATATAAATTAATAACATATCTGAACAATAATTTAAAGAGTGGAAGGAAAGAGAAAGGCGAATCAATTTTATAGTGATTCGATAAACAACCCTTGTTTATGTCGACTCTATAAAACTCTTATTAGAATTGCCATTAATTCTCTTCTTTCAACAAAGTGAAGAAGAGTCTTCTTATATTAATCTTGTTTCTTCACAAGTAAAGAGCAATTCTTCTTACAATCTTTCTCTGATGAAGAGTAACCCACTGGTAAAAGAATTTACGACTCAAAAGATATCACTTGATGACATTGTTCTAGACAACTCAAAAGATAATACAGGGCAATACGCTTTAAATTGTTCTAAACAAGATAAGGATATAACACGATTTCATGTAATTTGCATGAATCATAGTCAGTAAATTGAGGAGAGTGAATGTTGAAATAATCATCCTTATGAGTGGAATGATGCATATCTGGTGGAGGATTTGGGGATATCTCTAAAGTCTTTCAAATCCTAGTAGGGGTGGGGTTAGTCCTCCCTTAAATAAATATCCTAGATATAAGAATGGATTTCCCTCCAGTTCTTGTCATGGGAATAAAAGGTGTGAGTTACCTGAAGAATGGAAACACTTACCTAATAGAAAATGATAGGTGATAGTAAGTTAAAATTATAAGGCCACCAACAAGAAAAATAACTCAATGAATTTTCAAAACTTCAATCTCATTAACTTCATTTCTTATCTATAACAAGTATTTTGTAATCATATAGAAAAATGTAAGATAAATTATAAAAAATACAGTGTTTGGCAAAAAATTCAAAATCAAGTCATTTTGAGAAAGAATTGGTAAAAAAAATTTAAGTGGGATAAAAATAATAAAGTTGAGTGTTGGTACAATTCAAATATATTCCTAATAACTGTAACCAATCATCAATCACACAAGGAAATGCATAAGTTAACTAACTTCAAAATTTCATAAATTTCACTAGCAAAAATGCCAAAACTTAAAATCAATAAAGAAAATAGAGATGATCATATGCAATTGGGAGTTAGAAAACCACAATTTAACCTTTACTTTCATTAATAAAGCATCAATTTGAAAAAGTAACAAAAAATACATAAGAAACTGAAAAATCCTTAAACTCTTAAACCTAACTCGTCTTGTTTGCAATTGATTCAATTTGAATTCAATCTCTTGAAGTTGAATGCATAAACATGTTTAAAAGCATAAAAATAGGGTATATTAATTAACAATTAAAAGAATCAAATCAAATGAGTTTAGGATTTACCATAAATTGAAATGGGCTAATTGATTGTTGCAGTTGATGGAATCATGTCTTAAAGATAAAGATGGCTTCATTAGAGCCAATTGTGTCAACTGAGGTTCAATGAAGATGGAAGATAGGGAAGTAATGCTAAGAAGTCCATATATGAACTGCTCTAGGAACCCTTCTTATATGTGGCAAAGTGAAGAACAAATAGGTGAAGATGGATGCTTGAAGTCAAGTCAAATCAACGTACCTAGTGCACAAGGCTCCCCACTTTGCGAGGGACTAGGGACAATCTTAATACACAAAGCCTTTTCTTTGTATTTCTGTAAAGAGGATGTTTCTATAACTTGAACCTGTGACCTTATGGTCACAAAGGAGCAACTTTATCAGTTGCTCTAAGGCTCACCCTTAAGATGGATGCTTAAAGATGGTGAGAAAATGGCAGTGATAAGATAACAATAGGGCAATGATAGGTGAGAAATTTCAGAGCTAGAAATTAAAAAAAAGACGTAAAGAAGAGTTCCAAATTGTTTTAAAACTTTTTTTAGAATTAAAATTTTATTGAAAAGAAAGAACAAAGACGTGAAGAAGAGAGGTTTTAATCTCTCCTTAGTCTTTTGTAAATTGTTTTAAAACTTGTTATATTTAACTTCTAAGGTTTATAGTCAAGGAATTATATTTCTTGTTAAACCATGATACTAATTCATTACCTAAAAATTGGAAAGTGTCTGATGTTCTTTTTCTATCTAAAAGACCACTAATATAATCTACATCTGAATATCCAGCTAAACCAAAAATTATGTTCTTAGGATACCAAAATCTTAATGATAAGGTACCACATAAGTATCTAAATATATGTTTACAACTAGAAAGTAGGTCCCCTTAGGACTCGATTGAAATCTAGCACACAAGTATGCACAAAACATAATATCAGGTATACTTGCAGGTGATATAAATCAAACAACTATTTATACCCTGATTAAGCTCTGCATCAATTGAATTGCTCTCTTCATCCTTTTTCAACTTAGTTATGATGCCCATAGGTGTCCTCAATGATTTGGCATGATCCATTTTAAAATGTTTGAGTGGTTCTTTGGTGTACTTTTATTGATTAATGAAGATACCTTCATTCATTTTCCTGATTTGGAATCCAAGAAAATTTGAGCTCTCTCACCATGTTCATCTCAAATTCCCTACTCAGGTTCTTTAAAAATGCTTTCATTGTTAGCACTAAATATAATATCATCAACATAAAATATAAATAATTAAAATGTAATGCTTATACTTTTTGATAAACAATGTTACATCAACTGTCTTTAGTAACCATTTTTTCTAAAATAAGTGCACTGAACCTATCATACCAAACTCTAGGAGCTTGTTTCAACCTATATAAAGTCCTAAAGAGTTTTTAAATATGGTTAGGTTTATCATGGTTTTGAAAATTATGAGGTTTTTCAATATAAACTTCTTGATTTACACCATTTAAAAAAAATCCACTTCTAATATTCATTTGAAACAATTTGAAATTTATGTAAGAAGAAAGTGTAAGTAATAAACTAATAGCTTCTAACCTACCTATTGGAGTAAAATGTTCCTCAAAGTCATTGCCCTACTCTTGATTGTACCTTTTAGCCACTAAACTAGCTTCATTTCTGACATTTGTTATTGTTTCATCTAATTTGTTTTTGCATACCTACTTGGTCACTATGATTTGGTAGTCTGTAGGTCTAGATACTAAAGTACAAATCTAATTTTATCTATTGTCTTTGGCTTAATTTAAGAAATAAAAGCAAGATATGATATATTTCCAAAATGAGATTTAGTAATACCCTTATTAAACATCATCTATAATTTGACTTGGAGGATGTGACAGGCCCCTATCCTATAATAACTAGGCAACTTGCATGACACTCCACAGTGGCTCTTCAGTCGATATCCAAGTCTACTGGAAAATTGCTGTGAAGTTAAGCATATTGCCCTTGTTAAGGAAAAACTTCAATTCACAACAAGAAATGTAAAAAGTGGAGTTTTATTTTCAGTTTATTAAAAATTTCAGCAGCACAATGACTGTATTTTGACATCTCAAAAAATTTCAAAGTCCCTATAAAAGTTCAAAACACTTCTATTATAACATCAATCTCTCAACTCCAAATTGTGGATTTCAAATCCACTCATATGCAGTCTCAAATAGTTACATCAATAAACTTTGAAAAGCTAAAACAACATCATACACTCCATTGAAAAACCTTTATACACATCCATTCCATATACAAATGTACTTTCTAAAATATGTTTAAAGATATGCAACAGTTCTCAAAAATATGTACAAGGCAAAATAAAAATGCCTAAGCAACAACACTTAATGAAGTTGACTACTCGTGAGGTGGAGTCCCTGCTACAGAAGCCCTTAAGGGTGCACCTGGGAGGTTTTCTTTAAAAATAGAAAATAAAAGGTGAGCTAAACGAGCTCAGTGAGTATTATTGGTTTCAAATAAAAATATTTATACAAATATTAACCTCCATAAAAGAAAACAATTTCTTTTCTTTTCAAGTAATAACCAATGTTCTTACAAAACACATTATTTTCTTTTCATAAGATTAATGCATATGTAAAACAAAGAATATAAATTTTTCTGAGATCAAGTTCCACTTTTCTTATAAAGTATACAGTGATGGCAATTAATGCTTTCATGAACTTTCTTTTTAAAACATAGCCTATTACTAAGTTTCTTTACCATATGGTACCTTTAGGTGTAAGACCATGGAGCTGATTTTGTATCCCTTACACGTGACTAGTTAACCTCTATATACCAATTGTTATGAAGCTAGTTCTGCATTGCTTACCTGTAACGATGCTAGCGTTACATATAAATTAGTTGTTATAGAGTTGGTTCTACATCGCTTACCCATAATAGTGCTAGCATAATATATACTCTACACGTTCGAAGCGCGACTCATAGGACACATTAACAGACACAACACCACGCATGTTAGTGAGAGATGCCCCCCAAACACTGCCATACATGTTAGCACATACTCTGATCGATATAATCGTATGCTTAAAGACCTAATGATATACCATAGGCTAAACCACAATTAATACATGAGCGCACCTCATTTCAATACCAATTAAAAACATATTCAAAATCCATTTCTATGTCAATTCAAAGCATATGCAAATTTCAATTCAATGTCAATTCAAAGTGTGTGTACATCTCATTAGTTTCCAAGTGCTTTCAAAACTCAATTCAATGTTAAATCAAAGCATATGTAAATCTCATGAAGATTAACTTTTAAATTCAAGTAGTAGCACCAATGGAATTATTCATAAACATACTTTTCATAGTAAGGAAAAAACCATCTTTAAAAAATCAATTTAAAGGTACACTCATTGTTTGTCATTTATCATTAACCACCCTCACGTGTCCGGTGCTTTTTCTTTATTAGTCCCGAGTCTACAGTGATGAGAACTTTATTTTCTTATTCAGCTATGAGAGAGACCCCTGAAGGTTTCCTAAAACTTGCCAAGTACATCCATAACTTACCACCTTGTTTTACAAATTTTATAGCAAAGGGCCTAACCAAGATCTTAGCAATTTGTAAGATTAAAATTTTATTTTCTTTTCAATCAACCATTGAACAACTTCCATGATTTATACATGTTGTCTTCTTTCCATTTAAATAACATACATAATATATACCTACTGTTTTCCTTACATTAAACCATTGAACTACGTACAACATACTTACTAGCATTGAAAAACTATTAAGCCATTTAAATAGCATCTACCAATTAATACCCATTGATTATCATACATAAGATATGGATATATATGTTGTTTTCCTCTCTATTTACCATGTTGTTTTTCTCTCCATTTAATCATGCCTCCATTTGTTCCTTAATTTTCATATACCAAACGTTTAAATTAGCTTTTGAAGTCTTCTAGACATTTGTTTTCCTATATCTCTATTTTTCATATCATTAAAAATCATGCCATTTCAACTTCTAAATTAAGAAACATGTGTTAAAAAACACAAGCTACTTCAACATAAGGACAGTATCAGGTTACCATAATCAATCTCAATTTTCAATATCATTAAGCTAAAATTAGGTTTAGGTCTCTTCTGGATACTTGTAGTACTATGTATTAGGTTTCATTTACAGTTTGAATCACCCAATTTGGAGTAATGTAGACTAAGTTATGGCCAAAAAGCTAGGACTGTTCAAGGAAACCGAGAATCCTAATACAGAATTTCATTAAACATAGTTACAAAAACTTACCACTTTCTTCAAATCATGCTCAAGCATTCACACAATTCATAAGGAAATTCAAGTTTCTAGCTTAAGCATTCACATGAATAGCTAAAGAGGATGGAAAAGAGTGTTTTAACATACCTAAAATCATATGGTAATCTGTTGTCCATCTTTTCCCTGCATATAGTTGGCATTGATAGAGGTGTTGTCCACAGTTGGAGGCTTAAACAACATGTAAAAATTATTTCCTAAAGGCAACAATGTCAAGATCTATGCATGAAGGAAGCAACTGCAATTTAATAACATCAATTCTGTTCCAAGGGATAAGTGAAGTTTTGGTGTAATGAAGGTGGAGCAGCTCCTCCATCATTCTTGTTTAAGCTACACGTTGAAGAGGGCTATCCTACACATTGCAAGGTTAATTTCTAATAGCTGTCCATTATATAATCTCTTACCATTTTTGTTTAATTAATCCTTTAAGTCCTTACCTCATCCATGACAATTCTTGTTCCTTAATATAACAAATTGTTCTAATTTTGTCTCACCAAAATGACACATGTCCATACCATGAATTGGTCTCTCATGTAATGAATTTTATGTCCTTCACATCTACTCCTTCATAAATGTGACAATATAAGGTTTTCATTCATCCATGATCCAAAATAATAAGGACTTCTTCATGTACGTGAAAACTGCCACTTAAGGCTCATTCACATGTACATGTATTATTTCTTGTCCAAAATAATTAAATGGTTTAAGAAAAATCTGTCCAATTTTGATAGAAATTTTATGTCCACTTAATAACATGTTACACTTAAATATATCAATATATAAGTTGGATTGATTTACTTTAAGTATTCGTAACTATGTCTGATTCTTATGTCCTTATGTTTCAGCCTAATAATGCTTCAAATTTACTCCACAATAATTTAAAACAAGGTTAGTCTTGATCTATCATAAATCCATCCGATTGAATTTATTTTTGGTCCATTTCTATACCAGTCAAGTACATTATTTTTCCACTATCATTTGACTTTAATACTTGTCATTCAGGGTTGGGTTCCTAATTCACCTTTTAGCAAAAATAAAATTTACATTAGTCCAAAAAGATCATTCACATGAAATAAAATTTTATAGACACGTGAAAAGAAAAGTTTAAGGTTTTACAAGATGATTCTTAAATTTTCAATTCTTTGGAAGCTTCTCTTTGTATCTCTCTCACTTGGTTTAAAGATTTGCTCTTGTAAGGTTTCTTGTTAATCATTCTCATATTCTTCAAGAGCTAACTTCTCTAAATCCTTACATAGACTTACACCATTATCTTCAAGGCTTTTCTTGGAAGCAATGTTTAGTATTCGAAGATATAATGTATGGATCTTCAATAACAATAGTCTTCCTATTAAATACTTTATATACTTTGTTAGTTAGGGAGTAACTAAGAAAATTTCATTCATTTGCCTTTCAGTTAAACTTATCCAAGTTATCTTTAATGTTTAAAATATAACACTTATAACCAAACATTTAAAATAAATAATCTTTGGCATTTCCCATGCTAAAGCTCAAAAGGAGTTTTATCCATATTTAGTCTTATGTAGACTATTGGATAAATGACGTACGGCAACTACAACTTCTGCCCAAAAATACTTTGGGAGATCATATTCATTTATCATTGTTCTAACAAATTCTTGTAATGTTCTATTTTTCCTTTCAACAACACCATTTTGTTGAGGAGTTATAAGCTTAGAAAAATCATGAAAAAAAATGTCATTTTCCTTTTAGAAAGCCATAAACAATTCATTTTCAAGTTCCTTATCATGATCACTTTTAATTGATGTAATGGAGAGTTCCTTTTCAATTTGAACTCTTTTGACAAACTTTATAAATGTCCCAAAGTATTCATATTTTCTAGTTAAGAATAAAACCCATGTAATTTATGACAAAAGCATATAATTTATCAACTACATTAGTAACTCTAGTTAAGCCAAACAAATCTATAAGAAGTAACTGCTACATTTTAGTGAAAGTTACTAACTTTTTACTCTTCATGAACTCTTGGATGGTTTTCCTTTTTGGCAATCTTATCTTTTCCAAATTTGACCATTAGAAGTCTATTAACAACTTACTTAGAGTTAATATTAAAGATGAGATCCATGCTTACATGTCAAGTTATCTTATACCAACTATATGCATCTTAACTAATATACATTAAACATTTTACATTTTGGTTAGAGAAATCATCAAGATTAAATATATAAATATTCCCTTCTCTTTTATGTAAAAATTCAATGTTATTGTCTACTACTCTAGATATAATGCATGATTTTCTCTCAAAACATACTTTGTGTTCTTTTTCATATAATTGACTTACATTTAATAAATCATGCTTTAATCCTTCAATCAAAAACACATTGTTAATTGTAATATGATTTCCCTTAATAAATTTTTTTATGCCAGTTATCTTTTCCTTGACATCATCTCTAAATGTGACAAATGCTTTATATTTGACTCTAATAGTTGTAAATCAAGACGGTACTATCCACTTACCATTTGTTTCTCTTTCTGTTATATACCTATGAAATAAAATAGTTGAAGTATTTTAGGTACTCAAATGAGATTGGGTCCTTGATTTTTAGTCTCCTTTTTTTTCTTAACCAATATTTTAAAGGTTTACTTATTATTCTTTGTTTAGGAAGCAAAATCTATAATATGCCCATATTACCTCATATTATATGAATGATATAAGTTGGTGCCATAGTAATATTGATGAATATAGGCATTGTTTAGTCTTCTATGTGTAGAAGCATAATGGCAATCCCTCCCTTAAAATGTGTAAGAATTATTATAAATGGAAACTTGAAGCATAATTCTAAGTTTATTTTGTGTTCCAAAGGAGTGTGAGTGAGAATGCATCCTATCATATGTCTTTATATATATATATATATATGTACGAGTATAATATATGGTTCTAAACCTATGTACAGATCTCAACATTCTCAAATAAAGGATAGACATAACAAGAGCGTATAGGATTTGATTTTAGAGTAAGGTATAAAAGTTATATCATGTGCATATGATGTATTTTCTTAGAAGTGGATACATCATGCATATTTTTTCATCTTAGGCAAGGATTCTTCACTACGCAATATTTTTCCTAAACAAATATAATTTTAAAATTAGATGTACTTTTATAATTATATCTAATATTATGCCTATTATTTATACTCTTTTTATCTCCTAACATGCTTTTGAGTTTCTCACTTCTCTTAGAGAATTTAAACAATAAATCTTTAGGAGCATTGAGCTATGTACCATATATGCATATATGAGTTAGAAAGTACCTCATTATCATTAATGATCACATTCTTAAATTCTAATTTTCATCTATACATGCATCTAAATGCTTCTAAACCTCTTTGAATTTGGAAGAAACCTTCTTCCTTTATATACTCATAATTTATAGTTTCTACTAGTTCATCATATATCAAATCACTATAATATCAAAATAATTAGAGTTAGAAAGTACCCCATCTTCATCTTTTTCCATGAAACATATGTGAGCTACTTCTCCTTCCAATCGTTTGCTTTTAGAGACACTCGAGTCTTCCTAAGTTGATGCTTTGAAAGGCTTCTTCTTCTTCTTCTTCCTCCTTTTACTTTTAATTTCTTTCACTAACTATACTTATGTGTGACAATTTTTATGAGTAGCTTCATATATAGATATCCTATAAAAGGGACACTCCTCACAATAGAAAAGGGTTCTCTCTTCTTACATTTTTCGCAATTCTTTAT
>JANIJH010000006.1:9410687-9424786 GCA_024520975.1 Erythroxylum areolatum
TATAGATATCCTATAAAAGGGACACTCCTCACAATAGAAAAGGGTTCTCTCTTCTTACATTTTTCGCAATTCTTTATCTTTCTTCTATTTTGTTGTTAAATCAAAAGTCATGTGTGGCTAAACTCAATTGTTCTGATTCAAGAGGATTCGATATTCTAGTTATAACTTTGTAAGGTTTTGTGTTCTTAACTTTTATTTATGTTTTAATCAAGTATTTCTTGTATAGAGTTCTCATATTTAATGAATGATTAATATTAATTAAGATGATAATTTAATTTAATATTGATTATTTTATTGTTATCCATGAATTCAATGATCTATAGTTGTCATGAAATATTGGTACAAGTAGCAAATAGGTTAGTTATGAAGTTGCATATTTAACTTATGATAAATACGAAAACTTAGTTGAATAATTACAGCTATCTCGATTATTTAATTTAGGGTTAGTCTTTTTCATTAAGTTTATTGCTATCATTTATTTGATATGAAATGTTATCACACTTAGTCAATGGATAATAAGTTTTGGTTTGGATGATGAGTTTGAACTAATTAATTTAGGAAAATTTGAGACTTATTATGCCGATCCTAATATGTGTCAGACTAACTGTTTGAATTGTGACAATATTCTTTTTAAACCAATGATCAATGTTACAATTAGATGAGATCTTTTCCTTGATTGAAGTTTAGTAATCTTGACGTTCAACCTTTTATATTCAGTTGATTTAATTTGATTTCTTATTAATTTTAGTCAGTCTGTTACTTATTCAAACTCCCCTTTTAATTTCATTACATGAAATCAAGAAACTACTTTATAGTTATCTTGGGATTCGACCTGGTTCCACAATTACTACAAGAAGTTTGGAGAATCATATATTTTTGGGGCTTCCATAACCCGACCAGTTACTAAGCAAGCCATAATACATCTTTCATTTAGTGAAAAAGATTATTTAGATTAATAAGTTCTTTAATAAACTTGATATAGTTCCTTGCATTAATAAAATAATAATTTATACTATAGAATGTTAAAGTCATTATGCATGAGAAAGGAGCTAAGGTCTCATCAAAGATTTAAGTATGTACTTTGGCAATCTCTCCTAATTATAATGACAATTAAGATGAGAGTTGTAAGATTTAAGCAAGTGCTCAATATAGAAAATCTTATAGAATTCTCTCACTAAACCACTGTCCCAACAATAGTATGATTGTCTTTTAGAGATATAGTGTAAGAGAATTAAGAGATTGGCTTAATGTAAGTGGGAGATTGTTGGTACATTTCCTACAACCATTTGGTTGATTGTAGATTTTATGACGTAATTAATTAAAGATACTTTTATCTTTATATTTTTAATTCTATTTGATATTTTAATATTAAAGATAAAATCTTTGAAATGATTAATGTGCAATTGAAATTATGATGAGATCATAATTATAAAATTCAATTTGCATTTACCTATTACTCCTAAATTATTCTTAGTTGTAGGAGATATAGATAAAACGATAAAATTAACAGAATTTATATTTCTTTATTATAAAGAAAATAATTTATCTCATAAATTAAAGTATTGATATATTTAAAAAATGTGAGTGCTTATTAAAGATTAAGTTCAATGAACTGACTCAATTATGAAGATCCTAAAAACAATATTAGTTATTTGCCTGTGAATTTTCTCATTATGATGTTTATATAATTGATCCTTAGACTTAAGATTACCAAAATATCTCATATAGAAATTATTATGTTTTGATGCTACTTATGACCTGTTTTATTTATGGTACTTAGTCAATAGTAATTTGATATAGTATAAATCATATGGAAATAGTTCAGTAAGTTATAAAGTAGTCGTTACTCTAAAATAATTAGGGATAGCGTTCCACTACTCTTCATTATTAATGATTTAAGGAGTTTTCTGGCTAGAGTGAATTGAAATTTAAAAATTATGTTTTTAAATATTAATTATGAATTAATTACTAATTATCATGAATAAACATGATTGGAGTCAAAAGAGTAGACACTAAATCCATTCCCTATGTCCAATTAGAATATTAGATAACAAAATGATTAAATTATACATCACAATTGTGTATAGATGGGTTAAGTCAAACTATTTATGATATTCCTAATATTTGAGTGGTCATGACATATTGTTAGATGTCAATCTTAATATATGATTATAAATTATTTATTTAGCGAGTTAAAGATATATTACAAGTATTTTTAATTTATCTAATGTTAATTATGAATTGTACTTATAATTTATAATCATTGCCAATATATTAAAAATTTAATGAATCAAACATAAAAATAGTTAAAAAGAGAAAAAATAAATTTAAATTAAGTTAGACTTAATTATGAAGTTTGAAAATATTTAGGGATCAAATATGAGATATTTTATTTTATTATAATTAAATTATAATTAGAGTTAGAGTTTGAATTTAACTATAATTAGGAATTTTAATTTTAATAAGATAGAACTTGTTTTGTCTTTCTCTATAGATAGGAGAAAAGCATAAGGAGCTAACACTCCTACCTTAACCTTTTAAAAATTGAATTCTTTTTATCTTATTTGCAGTTATTGTTAAAGACTCGATACTTCGAGAACTCGTTGTTGACACCTCGTGAAGAAGTTTTTGCAGGAATGCAAATGAGTTAAAATTAAGTTATCTTTTATTATTCATATTTTTCAAGTTATTCAAATAAATAAATTCTATCAAAAATTGTAAAAGGTATTTTCTGTTGAGCTTGCGATTGGATCATATTTATTTTGCTAATAGAGCTTAGCAAGAAATGTAGTTGAAACATAAAGACTTGCCCATTTTAAGTAGTTGTGTTCAATATAAAGTTTTCTTCCGGTTGTCATTCTTTTGGGACAAATGAATTTTTTAAAACCATCAAGGTTATGGTACAATAAAGAAATTAAGAATTATTCACTTTAGACCTGAAGTTATCAACATACAATATGGAGAATCATAAAAATAAAGAGTTAAACTGTAAATAATCATTAGAAGAAATTTTAACATATTTTTATCTAATAAACATAAGAATGAGTTTAAGTTTGACAAACATAAGAATAAGCTATACTACTAAAAAATAATAAATAATTACATTTTGTTACACTATCATCACTTAATTTAATAAAAACTTTATATTTTGCCAGGTATATTTAAGAATTAATAAATTTAACTATTCACTAAATAAAATATAATAAAATAATGAGATTTGATAATCATACGAAACATAATATTATCAAAATCATGAAATTTAAAATATTTCAAATTTATTTAAATTTAGAAAATTCAAATAATTTCATAGTAAACATGACACTTAGATATTGGTTATTTTGTCTTTATTCCATCATTTATTGTCCTTACATATAATTTACTCCTTTAGGTTAAAAAAGTGTAGATTTGCCTACTGGAATTTTTGATGGACTTAACACACACACACATACACACAAGTCACTAGATATTATAAGGTTTGGTTCAAAATTAAAAGTGATCTAATAAGGTTTTGGGTTAGTTGGTCTAAATCATCTAATAAAGTACAAGTTAATATACTTAAAGAAAAATATTGTTATGTTTCTAACCTATGATGGGAAAATTAGGAATAAGCATTATAAATAAATAAGTAATTATGGTCCTAAAGAGAATATTAGTTGTTTTTTTTCAGAACTCTTAAAAGGGAAAAAGCTAAAAGGAGTCACAACATCTCAATCACATGTTTTCCAATGGATTCAAGTATGTTTTTGCAATCAAGTTTATTCTTGATAATATGAAATGAATGATATGAGTTCATATTGTATGTTTTTATATTAAAATTTTAGTAAGTGGAATAAGAGCCTATACCATTTTGGATTATTGAGATTATGTTTGCTTTTATATCGATGGCTTTGTCTCCTTTAAGGTTTTCATGGTTTTAAATTTTAGGTTAATTAAAAAATCATATTGTGATCTGTTGGTTTGGCCGAACATTAACTATCTATGTTTATATTTATGGGTCAATATTTACTAGGATTAAAGGTTAGCCAAGCATTATACAATTATTTCATGTTATTTATATAATATTTTAAGGTTTATAACTTTTATGGTTTTCAATTTGGAAACGATTAATAACCTTTATGGTTTTGATTTGTTCGCTAAAATGAAATGGATTGTAATATTAATTTATTAATTGATTACTTAAATTCAAATTCTAGCATTCAATAACCAATATTTTACACTATTAATTAGAACAATATATTACCAAACTAACCTCCTTTGTGAAGATTAATTAATTCTAAAATATCAAAGTGATTATGTGTGGTTGAGTTTTAAGCAAATAATAATTAACAAAGCATGATTATTGTTGGCTAAAATTTAAACATACTTGTGGCGATAAATATGTAACAATTATTCGACCTTCTATATAAATTACAATTCGTTACAAAGAAAGGCTTATGATTTGACAAGATCTTATTGTCAATTTTTTATCACTATAATAAGAGTATCATTTACAAATCGATATTTCTATCCAAAGCAATGATGTGTTAAGTATTTTATGATGGGATTGCCATTATTTAAATGTGTTAATTATGTTGCATTTAGAATTTAATTATGAGTTTGCTATCTTTGTTTAATTTTGTTCTTAATGAATACTTTTGTTACTATAATATCTGCTAACATTAACTCTATACATATGCTAAATGACACAAACTTTAAGGTTTGAAAGGAGAATGCCATGACTATTCTTGGTTGTATAGACTTAGACATTGCTCTTTAAATTAAATGACCTTTTCTCTTACAGATACAAGTTCCTTTAATGACAAGAGGGACATGGAGAAGTGGGATCACTCATATTTCATGAGTCTTATAATCATGAAACATGCAATTCTAGAAATATGTAAGGGAATAGTATATGAAAGAGAAGGATGCCAAATTGTTCCTTAAAGAACTTAAACAACATTTTGTTAGAAAAAAAGAAAAAAAAACTATTGTAATAAGTCATGTTTCCATGAGATATAAGGGTAATAGGAATATCAAGAATTACTATCTAAAAATGTCTCTTATTTCAAAACTAAAACCAATAAAGTTAGAGCTTTCCGAAGATTTGCTTGGGCATTTGGTTTTGATCTCTGTTCCCACACAACTAAGTCAATTTAAAGTTATTTACAAATTTCAAAAAGAGGAATGGACTCTTAATGAGCTCATTTCACATTGTAAGCAAGAAGATGAGAGATTAAAGGAAGAGAAGGTTGAAAGTGAGCATTTGGCATCCACTTTTAAAGGTAATAATAAAAAGAGAGAGAAGGATAAGGAGGTTATTGTTACTATATCATAAAAGAAGCAATATAAGAAATGAAAACAATAAATTGAGGAATTTTCTTGTTATGTATATGGAAAGACTTTACACAAGAAAAAGAAGTTTACCAAAATATATTTGGTGAGCAAAGAAAGGTACTCTTCTTTCTTTAATTTGTTCTGAAGCTAGTTTGATATTAGTACTTAGACACATTTGGTAGTTACATTATAGTGTAGTAATTCACATAAATATGTCTATGTAGGATTGTCTAAGCTATCAAAAATCTAATAATTGTGAAAAATGTATCCATGTAGGCAATAGACTGCAGTTAAAGTCAAGGCAATAAGGATTTTTAGGTTATCATTTAGGACTGGATATTATTTGGATTTAGGAGAGACTTATGTTATACTATCTTTTAGGTGGAATTTGATTTATATTTCTGTATTACAATGTTAGGTATCGCTGTTATTTTAGAAATGGACAATTTAGTCTTTTTCATGATTCAAAACTTATCAGTTGTGGTTCTTTATCAAAACTTATGGTATTACAGGGAGATTAAACAAAACATTAAAGGATATGGTAAGGAGTATGATTATTCATTTTATCTTACTATATTCACTATAGGGAGAGGAATTAAAGATTGTAACTTACATTCTTAATATAATTCTTACTAAGATAATGATTAAAACCTCTTATAAATTATGGACATGTAAAAAGCTTAATATAAAGCAATTTTATATTTTGGGTTGTCTAGTATAAGCAACACCTTATAGGCTAAATGAAAGGAGACTAAACTTAAGAACTGTTAGTCGTTATTTCGTTGGATTGTTTGAATAATCACAAGGGTACGATTTAATAATTACACAAGTAAATCTATTTTTAAGATTAGAAATGCCAAATTCCTTAAGAATGTTAAGTCTAAAGGGGGAGATAAGGTTAGATACTCGATCTTTGAAAAGGAATTCATTTCTCATCCTACAATTGTTATTAATTATAATCAGGCTATCATTCTAACGTAGTTTAAGAAGCAACTCTAGAGCAACAAAACAAGGTTGAAAATCTCCCTAGTTATGATTAGTTGAATATTCTTAACGAACAAACTCAATATCCTCAAGAACAAATGTTATTAAGAAGATCCACTAGAGAGGGTAGAAATGTAATTTTGAATGATTATGTTGTCTTTTTCCAAAAGCATGACGTAGATATTGACACAGTAGAAGATGTTTCAATCAACTTCCACAAATCTGTTGAAAGTTTTAATTCTCTAAAGGAGATTTATGCCATAAATGAGGAAATTAAGTCTATAAGAGACAATGATGTTTCTAATGTTGTCCTATTTCTTAAACGTGTAAAGGCCATTGGTTATAAATGGTATTTAAGATTAATAAAGATTTAAAAGGCAATGTGGAAAGATATAAGGCTTGTCTCGTTGCGAAGGGCATTACTCAAAAGGAAAGCAACGATTATAAAGAAAATTTGTCATTGATTTCTTTGAAAAACTCTTTCAAGATGATAGTAGCATTTGCAACATACTTTGACCTTGAGTTACATCATATGAATGTTAAGATAGCTTTTCTTAATAGTAACATTGATGAAACAATTTATGTGGAGCAACCTAAATTTTTTTTGCCAAAGATTCAAAGTAGATGGTTTGCAAATTAAAAACATCCATATGTGGAATGTTATTATAAGTTTCATCAAGTTGTCATTTCTTTTGGTTTTTTAGATGATTGGTTAATGACTATATACATAGTTATATGGGAGTTAGTTTTCTTTTAATTTTATATATTGATGACCTAGTGCTTAATAGTAATAATATAGGCTTATTGCATGAAACCAAGAAATTTTTATCAAAAAATTTTGAGATAAAAGATCTTGCCTCTTTTGTATTAAAGATTCATATACAATGAGATTATTTTCTAGGTATTCTTGGGTTATCATAAAGGAGTTATATTGAGAATGTACTTAAAGATATGACATACAAGATAATAAACTAGGTGATACCCATGTTGCTTAAAGAGACAAATTTAGTCTTAATCAATGCCCTAATAATGATTTAAATACTAAAGAAATGCAAAAGATCTCTTATGCTTCAACTATAGGAATCCTAATTTATACTCAAGTTTGTATGTGTCTCGATATTATGTACATTATTGGAATATTAGGAAGATATTTGAGCAATCTATGAATAAATCATTAGAATAAGAGAACATAAAACTACATGTCCACATATAGAAGATCAAATCAGTTAGAGATCAATAGGCATTTTGACTCTGATTTCACGAGATGTCAAGATAGTTATATATCCACTTCAGGTTACATCTACCTACTTACTGGAGGAGTTATTTCCTATAAGAGTGCTAAGTAGCACTTATAGCTTCTTTCACCATGGTAACTGAGTTCATAGCATATTATAAGACATCCAATCATTAGATATGACTATAAAACTTAGTCACTAGACTACAAATTAGAGATAGCATAGAATGACCACTAAAATTATTTTGTGACAATAAGTTGATATATTGTATTCTAATAATAGGAGTTTGGCAAAGTTGAAGTACATCGACATTAAGTTCCTAGTTATTAAAGAAATAATTCAAAGTGGTCAAATATATATGGAACATATTATGATAAACTTTATGGTTATAGATCTGTAAGTTTAGTGAGAGTTTGTATTTATGGATACTTAAGGTTATATACATATTATCCATTTTTATGATTTAATACATAAGTATAAAGGATTTAGTGAGTTTATAGTCTAATTTTATTTGGTTTGACCTTACTAAGGAGTATGGTAAGATCAATTGAAAATATGCATATTAAGATCACATGATGTAAAATTTTCATGCTACATATCCATATTTGATCCATGTCATTAATTATATTAACGTATATGATTATTGATGGGTCTAATCACAATAATTACTACAAAGATCTTTTCGATCCTATATTGATATGATTGATGGATAAAATTGTTTCTAAATAATTCTATAATAATAACAATTATGATCTTGTAAGATTTGTTATAACATATAATTATAAGGTCTTATGCATATATAATCCAAGTGGTAGATTTTTAAAATTTTTAATGGACTTACATATTTATATATTAATAATTATAAGTCAAGGGCTATTATAAGATTTGGTTCATGATTAAAAATCTAATAAAGTTTCAAATTAACGGGCCTAAATCATCTATAAAGTATAAGCTATTATATATGTAGAAAACCTAGTGTTATGAGAACATTACAAATAATTACTATATATAAATAAGTGGATAGTTCCGTATTAGAGGTTTTTTTTTATATCCCATTAATCAAAAAGATATATGCATCTCTTTGAAAGCCAAAAATCAAAAGATACTGTAATATCTCAATCACATTTATTTGAGTAAATTTTTTTTTGGTATTTAAGTTTTTTCTTGACAATATGACATGATTGATTTGGGCTTGTGTTATAAATTTTATACCAAAATTCTATCATTACTACTTATTGGAAGATATATTTATTATTTAAGTTACAATATTTACCTTAAAATAACACAAGAAAGCGCTTTTTTTTTTTTTCATATTTCTGACTCTTATCGTTCAAATGTCTAGTTACTCCGTGGATGTGGATATTTATGTTGTCGTCCTAAGAAAAACTAAAATCTTCGAGAATTGTCGCTGCACCTCAGATCATAATAATGGTCTCATTTGCGCTTTTCAGATTATCTATTTCTATAATTCTATTTTCACCCTGTTGTATGCTCAATACTATGTCATTTTGAGGGCGGAATACGGTTGAAACAGAATTACTGGTGCAGTCGTCTGTCCCTTCAACTTCTGCAATGTCTATGTCTATGTTGATAGAAGAGTATACGGCCTTGGATGAATTTGGGCTTCCATATTTGCACTATCACCATCATCGCATAACCACCGCAAAAATCAACGCATCACAACGGAGTAACAAAAAACCACTTGGGAGTTGCTAGAATTTTTGGTGACTGTGATTATGTGGGATCCACAGCATATGCTAAGACCTAAGATACGCGGCGAGGCGACATGCAATTGTTTTTCACATCCGTAGGAATAATATAATAAGGACCTTCCGCTGTTGTTGTTGTTTCTGTCTCTTTCGTTCATGTCGAAAAACTGTTTCCTTCTGTTTTTTCGAGTGTTTGATGCCGTGGAACCCACTTCCAATGGCGGAGGACTTTTTGAGAGAATTGCTGACGTGCATCGCACCCAATAATTTATCCTCTCACGTGACCCACTTCCATACATAAAACATCTTAATGTTTTTGCTTTGGCTCTGATCACCTTGGATTTAGCATAAGACCGCAGGTCAAAGAACCATCTGACTTGCATGTGAACCGCACGCTCTTCTTTTTGATTTGGCTTTCTAATGACTTGGCATCGAAATCCCATCATCTTCAAATAATATATCCCCTTGGGATTAATCCGGATCAGATGCGGCTATTAGATGGATGTCTTGGAAGAGACATTCAATCCTTTAGTTTATATAATTTGAGACGAAGGGAACCCCATGAGCATCTACCCTTTATAAATCCAGAATTTCTTCGTTGTATGTCTACTCGTACAATAATTTTACCTACCTTCATATGTTGTTGCAATTGGCATATAGATAGAGTGTTTACAAAAGGAGAAAATGTAGGGTGTGCCAACTTGGAGTCTAGAGATTGTGTCGCTCCAGAGGTACAAGGTCCATGTCAAACTGCTGTTCTCAACAGCAGTCAGCAGAGACCATGGGAGTTTTGGCACTAGCACAGCTGCCACACTCAACCTTCTCTCCTATATATTTACAAGTATCGTTCAAGACAAAACTGGCCACCTACGCAACCTTCCAATTTCAATGCTCGTCAATTATCGATCAGACCAAAACAAAACAAATCCTCCACACGCCCTCAATGGATATGCAAACAGCAGAAAGCAACTTGAAGAAAGAAAAGAGAATTCATAACCCAATTCCAAAAACTTCACCGGACTAAAATTTCCGATCTTACACTTATAGTAACAAAAAGGGTTACAATTACATTATCATTATTACATATCATCCGCCTCAAAAACCATCTTCATGCCGTTTTCTGTTTAAAATTCTAAACGAAAAGGTTTAAAAGTTTCTTTCCAACTTCGCCACTGCTACCCAAGCTCGTCATGTCCGATTGGTCGGAGTAAAACGACAACTCATCTCTTCCTCGCTTCAGTGACTTTCCACTTTTACCTGCTACCAACTTTGGTTCTACAGCAAGTCTCAGATCAAAACCCTGACTTTGTTTCCCTTTCCCAACGCTCATCGAAGGTTTTGCCTGAGACCACATGTCACGCATCACCGAGAAGCTCTCTGATGTTTCATCGTAATTTGGAGCATAAACTCCGGTGCGAATTCCCGACAACGGCCGCAGAGTTCCTCCGGCGAGCACCGTCTCAACCGCAGCCTGACATACGTGCCAGTTCCCGCTCCATAACAGCCCCACCGCTCCGTTCACGGTATTAACCGTTCTCCCACAAGCCTCAAACAACAATGATTGAAACAACGCTACATACAGAAACTTAAAACATTTTAAAAGACAGAAACTTTCCCAATTACAACACACCACCAACAGTGAACGTGCGGACATCAAGGTAGTATATACCTGGTCGTTGAGGTTCGGGGACAGCGGAGATAAGAGACATGAGATCACTACGGCCGAAGAATTTAGCCAAAAACAAGGTGGCGTTGGCTTGAGCTTCGGGAGAGCTGATCCAGTGCAGGCACGACCTCAGTATGCATGTCTCGCTGCATCCCTTTCGAAGCACTCTGCATCCGTTGCAGCTCATCTTCACCGTCGATCGCCGTCTGATCTCCAAAAATCTTGAAACCCAATTGAGAACAACGAAAAGGAAACTCTCTTCTTTATTTGTGAAGTTGGAGGAGTGACTAGAAAGAGGACAAAGCAAACAAAAGCTCGCCTAAGAGAGTGGTAGTGATACGATATAAGAAGACGAGTAGAAAAGTGAATGTTCGGTTTTGGTTTAGTTAGATTGTGACCGTAGTTGAGTTAAGGATTTTGCAATGAACGGTCCTAGATTTATTTGAGGGTTTTAAGGTGGGGCCCAGTGAACACAGCTTTAGGTTGCCTTTTATCGAACCGAATATCTTCCGGACCCTGGGTTTTGAGGTGCGGCTTCGAGTTTTCGCGTCTCTAGTTTTTTCGCATACACTGTCGTCCGTAGGATTGAGGTACTCGATTAACAATGGCCGTTGGATCAGTAATTTTGTTTTAATTCCTTATACTTTTTTAGAAGTACGGGTACGAACTCCAGTAGTCCCATTATTAGTGGACCGTGGCGCAGAACTAGGAACAAGATGATCTTCCATTAGTTTTTTTATTATTATTATATATGTGGATAAGGACAGTTTAAAATGGTAATTGATCTATGGTAAATTTTAGTTTGTCTACGAAGGTGAGGATCCATGGACTTGTAGGATAATAAATTACTTTACTCACCATAACATAGAATAAATTCTCTACACTCGAGGATGATGAGCGTTCTTTAGCGTAATGATTATGTCCGCAAACGCAAGAGATGACGAGTCACGGATTTATAAGATTATCGTTAGAAAGAGCATCACATTAATCAATAGAATTAATCAAATTTCCCATACCTAGATACCCGGATTGGATAATTTCTATTTATTTGTTTTAAGTAAGGATTGGAAAGGGGTTAAAAGCATAAAACGCCTTCTTTTTTTTTAGTGAATCCAAACTTAAATTATCCAAATTCAAGTTTACTCAAAACTTAATTCTTCTAAATAAAACAATGTTATTTTACTTAGAAAAGTTGAGACTCAGATCAGACTAGATTTGATTTAGTCTATAGACCAATCCAATAAAAACACTTAAATTTAAACTCACGGGCTAACTCAATGACTTCTAAGTTTAAGATGATAAGCTTACTAATTTTGGCTTATTTTGTAAACAAGAATTCAATATTTCACTTATATAAAAAGAATAATAAAGTGACTTAACTTTTGTATTTTACAAAAAGACTGTTTTCGTGACTCGAATCGTAATATTCAGTTTTAAAATAAATAACCTTACCAGCTAAGCGGATGTATATATACTAGTTTGATAATATCAATTTTCAAGGGTTTCCAAGCAGTCTTTACAAACAAGCCCCTAAATTCCACGCTTATTTATTTCCTGTTTGATGTTTAAGACAAAAACGTGCAATATTTTATGTTCAGCTATTTTAGTTTCTTTTACTAAGTTGTCACAACGCAGCAGGAACTTGTGTTTCTTCTTTGTATGGCTTTGAAGAGCAAAAAGTAGCATCATACATACATCTTTATGATGAATGCAATCTTCTTTCCATTTTAGAATAACCCTTGAGGCTAGCTATCCTGCATGATTTGCTATAGATTTCCCTCTCTCTCTCTCTCTCTCTCTTTTTGTGGTTTACACTACAGAAAAAGGGCATTTACCGACAGAAAACATTAACTTTCAGTCTATAATTTGATTTTTCGACAGTTTTCACCGACAATAAAATTCGTCGCGAAATGCTGGGTCGAAATTTGCCGACAAAATTTTCGTTCCATCTCAAAATTTACCAATAGAACGTGACATCCATCGGTAAATTTACCGATGGAGAGAATCATTTCTATCAGTATCTATACTGACGGTTTATGATAAACCATTGGTGAATGTACAGTAACAATGTGAACATATACCAATGGTTTGTCAATAATCGTTGATAAATATCGCTCAAATTACGGACTGAAACCAAACTTCCATCTGTAAAACCCCTAAACATTTACCGACGGTTTATCGCAAACCGTCAGTAAATATGTGTTCACTTACCGACAGAGACTCGAATTCCGTCGATAATGAAAATACACATTCTTCCTCAGTTCCCTCCGTAAGTATTTTCTTTTTTAAAATCTCGACATTAAATTTGATATGGATAATTTCAACAGCAATAAATTATCTATGTAAATTTTTTTTGATTTGTTTATATATTTAATTTGTTTAAACAGAAAATTAATTGATCATATAAAGGAAAAAATTTCTTCATTGATAATAAAAACATTAAATTGTACATAAATTGAAACCAAATGACTATAACAATCCTATTGTCCTGTTAGTGCGGATAGTTTGAGTCTCTACCCTCCCCTTCATCTGCTCCATGTCATTTGGGAGATTAGTCATGTACCCCATTATCTGTTGCAACTGACTTGTTAAGGTCTGCACTGTGCTCCAAAGATGATTGATAAATTCTATTGTCGGTCGTATACTTGCTGTTGTACTGGACGTAGAGAGGTGTGAATAACAAGTGTTCCCAAATGAGCCTAGCCCAAAGATCCTTCCACGACTGTCCCTGCCACCCACTACATCAAAATATGCCTGACTCTCATTAACAGGTTGTTCTCTCTGAGACTGTCGTTATATTGTTTCTTGTATTTGATCCTATTAGGAGGCAATGCTTATATTATATTTATTAATTCATAATTATTAAGAATGAATATTAAAGTAGGAATTTCACATATATTTAGTTCTCTACATCGGCTATTGATGAATGTCACACCGTCATACTTCTTAGTGTGAGTATGTAAAAATAACTGACGGGGTATAGGCCTTATTCCCATAGACTTTTCCTACATAACAATAAAATGTTTTAAGTTAAACTAGAATTTATAAAAATATCGGTGGAGTCTCCTTTATTTCTATGATATTCCCCCCTGTTGAATAAAGAAAATAACTCACAACAGCCATATATGGCACCAGACATTTATATCATGATCATTATCCATCATCACAACATTCACACATCAATTTAAATTG
>JANIJH010000006.1:9501054-9530778 GCA_024520975.1 Erythroxylum areolatum
CCCCACTCATGCATGTATCTATTTCCACACACTAAAACATCATCAACACAAATCCTTTACAAAGCCCATAATACTTTAGTGGATGGAAATAACAAAAATAAAGAGCAACAACACAAGTTTCAGATTGAAGTTCTTACTTTGGTATTAGAATCCAAAGCCAAACATGCAACTTGAAGCAATTAGCTGATTCGGTGATGAGATGGATGAACAAAAAGAATTTTGGTGTTAAAGTATACGATGAAGAACAAAGGTGGAGAAAACAATAATAATTTCTATTTTAGCCTAACACCTCTCCACATGTCACCATGCATGTGAGCTATTTGTCTCATCTATAAGCTGCCACATGTCACAATGTAATTGGTCAATTATTTTAATATTTTTCCTAGTCTAACCAAAATTTTGAAAAATTTCTAAAATTCACCAAAAATAATACTAATAGTTTCCAAATAAGTTTTCAACTCAATAATAATTAACCAAAAATTTCTAAAATACCCGAAATGTACAAAAATTGCGAAATCACCTTTAATACATTCCAAATAAATCCATAATTTTCATTTATAAACCAATTTATCCAAAAATGCCAATGAATGTATGTACAATCATATGAATGTGCAAAATAAATGTTTAAATCACAATCATGCATAAGCGTGAATTATGCTTCCTAATTTCTCATTAATCTCTAATAAACACCATTTTAAACTTAATTCAAGTAACCGGATGTTACAAGTCAAAATAAACTAGACTTACTACTATAGCAATGGTGAGTCTAGGTCAATCCCACAGAGAGTGCATGTAAAGTTGTTGAAGTGAAATTAATTGGTGCTTAGGTTTTGGGGGGTTTTGGTTTTAAAAATAAAAATAAAATAAAGCTAAACTAAGTAACAAAAGCAATTTAAAGAAAACAAGTAGAAAATGATAAAAGTGGGGAATTCAGTAGGGACCCAGTTCTTTGGTTTGAGCTCAATCTACACCCTAATTAAACATATTTCAATAATTTGTCATTCTCAAACCTCTCATAGTAACTATTAATCGTGAGTTAATAATTCACTTGAGTTTTCTCTTAGGTAGTGTTTAATTAAGGCACGATCGTTAATTAAACCTAATTACTAAATAACCTATGATACGATCTCTAGATTTAATTATGTAGTAGCATTACGAATTAGAAAAATCGATTAATCAAGGCAACAACCACTTATGATATGTCACTTAACCTAGGTTATGTTATCTTTAATGATTACAAATCATTAGTCCCTACATATGAATTTCAACATAACAATTACAAATTATATCGAAATTCTAGCAATGAGTTTATAAATAAACGATCCAATGAACACATTCAAATCATCTTTTCACAATACCCAATGGGTTCATACATAATAATCGAACAATAACGAGAATACGATTATCCATACACAAAATTCAAATTAATTAACATAAGATAATACAATCAATTTCTAAAGAGAGAAATAAATAACAAAAACACTGAAATACACTTAACCTGGATCGTCGGTGTTGAAGTCATCTCTGAACCATGTTGGGATGTCCAGCCTTTTATGAGTCTCTCCCGATTGAGAACTTTTCCCCTCATCTGCATTAAAATCAAAAGTTACCAAAAATAATTGCTTTAACCCCAATAAATTGTCCCGGTCGAAGACCACCTGTAAACTCTTGCTACTGTCTCCTAAAAAACCCTTAAAAACATTGATAATGTTCCTTTTTAATTTTAAAACAATCGCCTCTCTTGAAGACCTATATTTTGTATAGTGTTTACGATTATGCACTGTTTTTCACACAAACGTTGTTTACGTAAAAAACAGAAAACTACGCAAACACAAACAACATTTGCGTGAAACGCAAATAGTTGCATTTTAATATCCTTCTTTTCCCAACTACTTGCGCGTTGTTTTCTTGGCTTGCTATTGTATTGCTTCATTTGCTTCCACCTGCTGCCTTACGTATTCTTCATTTGTTTTTGTCATTGTGCGTTGCATTTTAATATCCTTCTTTTCCCAACTACTTGCGCGTTGTTTTCTTGGCTTGCTATTGTATTGCTTCATTTGCTTCCACCTGCTGCCTTACGTATTCTTCATTTGTTTTTGTCATTTTGGTCTCAATTTACTGCCATTTTGCTTGCATGAAATACGAGTTACTTGCATGGCATGCACAACTTTTGTACTTCTTTGTCATGAGGAACTTTGATTTTTCTTTTTTTTTGTTTTCATTTAATTTTCTTCTTCTTGCTCCATGAAGACAAGTGAAAATTAATCTTCAAAAAATGACCCAAATATTGTGCTTTCGACTCACTTTAACTTCTTTTCTTTCGAATTATGCCTAAAATCATATATGAGTCAAAGTAATATCTTAAACAATTTCATGTCATTAATAGCTAAATGTTATGGAATAATTATACATTCAATTAAGAACCTATTAATATATCTTTCCCAAGTTCTTTAAGGCCGTGATGTTGTTGTTGAACCGTCTGAAGAATTCATCTATAGTTTCTCCCTGTTTCATGTCAATAGTTTTGTATTGATACACTAAAAAGCTTATTCTATGTTTCTTTACCTCATTCATTCCTTCAAAGGTGATTTGTGGTTTATCCCACATTTCCTTTATTGTAGAGCAGTAGAATATCTTCTCATATTCTTTTGGAGATATTGCATAGATCAGATAATGTTTTGCTTTAGCGTTTAGTTGTGCATTTCTTTTATTAGCATCAGACCATATTTCTATGTTTTCTGTAGCAGGAAGTGTAGGTCCAACTCAGATGGCTTGCCAAACTTCAATATCTGTAGATTAGAGATAGATTTTTATTCTCTCTTTCTAATATAAGAAGTTATTTCCATTGAAGTAAGGAGGCTTTGAGACAAATTGTCCTTCAAGAATTCTTAAATTGTTTGCCACAATCTATAACGTGTTGTAAAATACAATAAATATGAAACATTACTCTAATACTAAATGATAAAGCAAATACACACAGGGGGGAGGGTGAATTGTCTGTAATAAAAATTTCAAGATACTTTCAAAATGATAAGATCTTACTTAAACAAAATAAATTTATAAATAGAAAGGTCAAATAAACTTTCGAAAGGATCATGTTAATGTTGAAAAAGAAAGGAAGCTATTAAAATGATAGGAGTATGTTTAATCGATAGGAGCCTACTAGCACTCAAAAAGAAAGAAGTTAGTTTAATCGATAGGAGCCTACTAACTTTTGAAAGAAACCTTTTATTATAAAAGCAGAAGGTGCCTATTGTAAAACTGAAGGAGCCTCTTGAAAATATAAACTTATAATGTAGAAGTTTAAAAATAAAAGAGAGCAAATGACATGGTATCCAAGTTCAACTTATAACAAAGCCTACGTCCAATCTCCAAGTATCCAAGTTGAGTATTTCACTATAAAAGCCAAGTAGTAATTTGACGAGTCTCTTCAAGCTCACAATTGTATATTTTTCAAGGATCTTTAACCTTCCATAATAGTAGTATTTTGCTAGTCTTTACAAGCTCTCAACAAGAAATTGATAAATGATTTAACAGTCTCTCTTAATAGAGTGATATCACTTTCTAAGGCACAAAGAATTTGATATAACTTTCAAGAAATAATAGAGCTCTAAGATATTTCGCAAGTTTTGTGTTTGTGTCTTATGTATATTTTGCAAATGTAATGGATCTTCCTTAAGTAGAAAATTTCTTTAACTAGTCGTTGCTTAATCTTCGATATTATCTCTATTGAAATCTTCAATATTCAGACGTTCTATCAAGGCTTCCAAAGCTAATTATTTGAATTATCATCAAAATCGTTAAATATAAACCTTGAGCTAACACAAAACACTTATGAGTCACAAATTATGAACACCCAGGACAATAAATGAATTACAAACAAAAGTTAAAGGTTAAAATTAAGAACAACTTTAGAAAAAGATCAAGATAATTGTAAACAATTCATAAAGTCACCAAAAGCTCAGCAAAGAGTTCATGCCTTCAGGATTTCTAAAGCCTTCAATTTGTAAGAAGAGTCGTACTCATCTCTAAAGGGATATTCTTTGCCAAAATTTCATCTCTTGTCCAAAACTTATTTGCTGGGCTAACTTTAGAGGCTTAAAATCTTCTGCTCCACCAACGCTGTGCCCTCTATGCCACAATCAATCCCAACCATGAAGGCACAACATTGGTCGAACAGAAGATCTGTTCTCAACTTCAAATGGTAACCTACTTAGATGACTGTTTCTTGTTTAACTATAATTCCCACAAGTTAAAGTGATGTGCTCTGGGATACGTACGATTTGAAGAAGGATGATCTACTTGGGACGCATTGAATTGGTGCATGCCCATATAAGGAGATCAATAAGACCTTTCTATGTTTAATCCCTAAGAGCTCTAGCCCAGTCATTTGGAATGATTTCAGACCTACATCATGCACAAATTTTCTCTATAAGGTCATCACCAAGATATTGGCAAATAGGCTGAAGGAAGTTCTTCACTTACTCATTAGTGAGAACCAAGGAGCTTTTATGAGAAGTAGACATATTACGAATAATATTTTTCTATTGTAGGAGCTTTTGAAAGGGTACACTCGAAAAAGAAGCCCTCAAAACTTTACTATTAAAGTGGACCTACAAAAAGCTTTTGATAATATGAATTGGAGCTTCTGGCTACAGGCTATGGAAGTTATGAATTTTCCCCACAAATTTATCAAATGGATTCATGAATGTATTTCAACTGCCTCATATGGAATACTGATTAATGGAAGCACTACAAAGACTTTTAAAGGCAAAAAAGTTCTTAGGCAAGGGGACCCTCTTTCCTCTTACCTATTCCTTATTTGCATGGAGGTCCTTACCCTTATACTGAAACATAACATCTCATCTGATTCCAATTTCAGATACCATTCTAAATGTAAAAAGCTTTCCCTAACTAACTTATGTTTTGTAGATGATCTTATACTTCTATGTAAGGCAAATGCTCCTTCACTTTCTCTACAGATGAGTACTCTGTATAGTTTTAAAGAGTTGTCTAGATTGAGTATCAATTTTCACAAAATCTTCTTCTTACTCTCTAAAAGTGTTGATCACCTAACATATTCCTTATCACAAGCAACCGAAATGAAAAAGCAAAATCCTCCTCTACTGTATTTAGGCATTCCTACTTCTTTCAGGAGACTAAGATTCAGTTAATGTCTTCTTCTAATAGAAAAAATTCAGAAAAGATTAGGGTTCTGGACTAATAGAACTTTGTCCTATGGATGTAAACTTCAGCTTTTAAAGTTAGTAATAACGTCTATGCAAGTTTACTGGTGCTTTTACATCTTCATCTCCAAAAGAACTTATGAAAATAGTGGAAAAACTTATGAAGCAGTTTCTATGGGGTAAAGGAAAGGTGAGAAAGGAATAGCTAAAGTGAATTGGAAGCATATTTACTAATCGAAGGAGGCAGGAGGGTAAGGATTAAAGTCAATCAACAAGAACAACCAATTTCTAATGACTAAGAGAATTTGGAGAATTCTAAGTGGAAAACATTCACCGTGGATTAAATAGATTCATATCTATATATTAAAGGGTGAGAGTTTTGGGCTCTAAGTAGTAAAGACAACTACTCTTGGTTTTTCAACCAACTTCTCAGATTGAGGGAAGATGTCTAGCAGCATGTTACATGTCAAATTGGGGCAGGAGATAGAATATCTCTCTGGTATGATAACTGGACCAGTCAAGGGGCTTTAATTAAGAATCAGTTGGCTAGATCACTATTGGAAAGGTTCTCAAAGAAGGCTAAGTTTAAGATATAATTAGAAATGAAAGTTAGTTGCTTTCTTTAAAAGAACTAAGACTATTACCTATTCCCCAATACAAAAGCTTCAAGGAGGATGATATATACTTATAAGATGGAGTTCCTGTATCAAAAATCACTAAGAAGCAAGCTGAAAGGCTGATAGAGGGGACAATAACTAAAATAGGGTGGTGTTCCCTTTTAAACCAAATTTCATCTTTCCCTTGTGGCTTGCTATGTTGAATAGACTCAGTATTATAGATAGACTAAAATTCCTATCCTCTCCTAAGCAATGTATTCTATGCAATCTACAGGAGGAGACTAGAGATCATTTGTTCTTTGAATGTGGTTTCGCTAAGGAAGTGTGGATTAGAATCTCTAGTCTATGTGACCTTGGAACTAGTCAATGCAGCCTCACAGATATCTTATTAGAGATATCCCAACTGTATACCTCTAAATACAATAAGGAAATACTAATGGTAGCAGTTGCAACTTGTCTCTAGGCTATTTGGAAAGAGGGAAACAATAGAAGATTTAAAAGGTGCTCTAATAGTCTAAACTCTCTTATAGAAATCTCTATGGGAAATATCAGGGAACAACTAATTATAAATCAATTGGGATAGCATAATAGTAGAGGATTGGCTCTCTCTTAGAGAATATAGTTCTCAAGGGGTGTTTTCTATTTGGGTATCAGTAAAGAAAATAGAACTTACTAAGCATAGATATTCCCAAAGCAACTCAATAAATTCAAGCAATTTATAGCAATTCAATTAGTTCTCAAAATAACCAACTCATGACAGTAGGGGAAAGAAGACTAGAAGGAATGATTCACCTTCAAAAGTTGCTGGTAGCGCCCCTCTAGATCTGCGGCTTACCAAACGGGATAATGAAAGAAGACTCCTCAACAAGATGCTTGATATGTTTGAAGAACAAAGAAACAAAACAAATAGTATCAAATACCCTAGCTGAGACATAAATCTTTTCGAGCTAGAGACAAAAAGAAAGAAGAATAGAAGGAATGACTCACCTTCGAAAGCTCCTGAAACTACTGCTCACCATGTAGGTAAATGAATGAAGACTCCTATTATTTAACATGAAGCTTGTTATGTTTGAAGAATGAGGAAACAAAACAAATAGTTGCAATACCTTACATGAGATGTAAATCTTTTCGAGTTAGAGACGGATCAGAGAGAAGAGCATCACCATCGTTACATCGCAAAATCCAGAGAGCCAACCCCAATTGAGTAATCCTTTTGAAGAATCAAGAAAGGAGAGTAGTTTTTACCCTAATTATCAACACGTTATCACTCAATCCTCACAACATTGTTTCCTGCACTGTCGTTTCAATTTTTTGAATATGTAGTGTTGAATGTCATTGTGTGATTAAAGAGGGAGAGTTTTCCTCTCCTCAGCTGTACATTAAACATTTTCTACATATTGAAAATTTTCAAATTCTAAAAAGAAAACTATTCGGAGTTATCTCCTGTAACTATATTTTGTTAGCTAGCTCACCGATCTCTATGATTAGCATTAACTTTTTTTGTATCTTTATCATATAAAATGTATATACTTGATTACTATTAATGCAAAAATTATCATTGATTTTACCAAAACCATATCAACTTAATTTTATTTTTAGTGATTATATATCAAACACGTATAATCAAGAATTCTATTCTTATTCCTATTCCCTCTTTTCATCCTAATTCACATTTTTTTCTTATTTCTTCATCACTAATTGTTAAACTAGGCCTCAAAATTACATTTAAAACTTTTGCAATTAAAATTGAGCATGCTATTTTCAACTTTAAAAAATTATATAGATAGTTATAGTAAAATTAAAATTTTAAGTCTTAAGATAGAAATAAAAATTCATATTCTAAATACGTTGATATGCTAATTTTAATAAGATAGACATATTTCACTCTCCAATTACTAAACCATTTATTTGGCTTTTGAATCTTGATAGTCAATTTATGTTAAGACTTTTGGTAATACCTTGATTAACAATCTTAGGTAACATTCATTTATTTAAAATTGAACATAAAAATCAGATTTTAAGTCTTCAACTTATGCATTTCTAGATTTCAATGTTTATCCCTTAACATGGTGAATTAAAAAAAATCAAAATGTAAGGATTAATAGTTGGAAAATCAGAAGAGAAAACAAAGTTAAATTGAAAGACAAACAATATGTTTATTTATAATCATAATATTTGAAATTACACTTATAATTTCATGAGACTTTAATTATAATTTTTAATTTGAATTTTATTTATCAAATGAACTCTAAGAAAAAAGGATGATATTCTCAATATACCAGCTTAATTTGTGACCTAATAATTAGTATAAATATCAACTAGTAAGGCTAGCATCGATGTAAGCTAAACCTTATAAACTAAATGCGGTAGTTTCCACGTAGACTTGCAACTATTTTAAAGAAAAAAAAAATTTAATTATACGATCATCATTTGTAATGTTATCATTAATATTGCTTAAATTACTTTCATAATACCAACAAATGATTTATGAGATATAGAAAATTTAGTGAATATTAATTAAGCCATCAAAATGATAATTACTTAACTATTTCTTTTAAATTATCTCTCTCATATACTTCTTTTTTCTTCTTTGAAATTCTCATTATTCTTCCCCTACTTACGCCAACGTAAAGTTTTTAATAGAATGGAATAAAACAAAATAGCTTATAATAAAATGAAATGAAATGATTTATAATTGAATGAAATATAGATGGATGTAATATTAGAAAATTGTTGTTCCGAAGGGATAAAAATGTTCATACTATAATATAGTGAAATGTTGTTTGAATGAAGACTTTATAATGTAATATGATGTAAAGTTGTTTATTATTTTACATTCTATTTTAAATCTTTTAAATTGGAGGTTTTTTATTTTTATTGTTTAGAACAAAATGAAATGTAATGTAAAACTCTCATAGTTAATCTTATCTCATTTCATTCTTTTATAAACCTTCATCTCAAATTATGAAATAACATTACATTTTATTTTATTTCATTCCATTAATAAACCTCAACTAAACATAGTTTTAGATTTTATCGATTATGCTCAACTTGTGAATTCGAAGAGGTAAACTAATAGAAACATTATCTCAAAACGTCAAAATCGTCGTTTAGTTTTATATATTACTGATATCGGGAGTTACGGGTGGACTTAGAAGCTGGAGAACAACCAAGAATTAATTTTAATCATTGATTAATTTGATGTTAAAAAACGAAACAACCCCACATTGTTTGTAGCTCGATTGACTTGGAGGTTGAGTGTGGTCCCTCCCTTGTGGTTGCTGTTCGCCTCATGGTTGTTATAAGAGATTTATTTATTACTTCTTAAGCTAATCTTCTGATAGCGTAACCAACTATACTAATTATACATATTTAGCATGAAATGATGATTAATATGTGCTGGTCATTACTAAGAAAGACTAAATGACCATTTAGGCTTTTAATTATATTCATAACAAATACGTGATGATGACACTACATAAGCATATATCCGTGTAATTATTTATTAAGACGATAAGCTTTTGCTGTTATTTTATCCAAAGAGTTCCTTTATCAAAATATTGATTTGGAGGCCAGGCTATTCACAAACATACTGAAGCCTGATCGGTATTCATCGCATCTCTAGGTTTTTCCCACAGCAGAAGCAGAAAAGAAATTCGAGCGTGTCTAAATATCATTAATTTATCAAATATTACTTTATAGAAGTTTTAGTTTAATTGATCTAGGGAAAAAAAGATACTTGAGTTATGAATTGTAAGTCATTAATCGCTGGCAAAAACGTTAATCCGTGTACTCACCCTAACCCCACGTATTATATAATCATCATATTAGTACGTACCTTCAATCATTAAGCACTTATAATTATAACGGATGTCACCAAGACACTCGCATCAGAATCAGTCCTTTTAGTTGACAACTTAACATAATTTTCTATCAGAATGACACTAAAGTACCTGTAAGCATTTTCTGATCTATTTGTTACACCGGCACTTGAAAACGTCAAATATGGAAGACTCTTAAGTGTTTCTTCAAATAATCCTTGTAGCGAGCGGGATTGCTCTTTCCGTGTTGCTTATACAGTCCCAGCTCGATTTACTACGCTTTCAAACTCGAGTGAAGGGAATGCATAAGATATGATGAATAATGAATGAATTAAGAGAGTCAAAACATGCTGGTAATGAATGCAATTTATCATGCGACTGAACCATCCCCATCCCATTAGTCCCTGTTTGATCAGTGTCTGCAATTTTGCAAATTGCTTTTGATATCACCAACCGAAGTCCTACTTATACGAGTCAAACCTCTATTCAAAAGCTATGTATTATTATTATTTTTGTTTTAGAATTGAAAGATAACTATTCATATCTTCTCAGTTTAAATTATGGGGGCCAGAGCAGCAAATGTGTAACACGTAATATTGAAAGTTCTACGTGCCTGACGGTGGTTCTTACAACAACTCTGATGAAGACAGAACTAGCTGTCAATGGCTGCCATTATATCCTTATCAACAGGAGAGTGGGAACTAAGGAGACAAAATGACGATGATCGTGCAAGCCGGCCTTATGAAGGGTTTGGCTTTTCATTTTCTTTTGACAGCATTTAACCTATCTAAAATGATGAGGAATAAAATCCGATCTGTGTATGTGAGCTATTCTGTCCCAACTGTACTGTCTTTGTAAGATTTTATTCCCCTTTGATTTTTACATCATTTAATTGCCAAATTGCGAATATGGTATTTATGCGATGTTTTTTTGGTTCTAAGTCAGTCGTGCATTGGCCGGTGCATCTTAGAAAATAGTGCCACTAAGATTTCTTAAAGGACTTCAGCTTATTAGCAAGGAAAAAAGTTAACGTAGAAAATTTTCCCATTTCGACGCGTGGAAATGTACTTAAGGCTCGGCGGAATCTTGGGAGAAAAAGAGTGTGTTTATGGCTATGTTCACGTAACCCAACTCGATTACTACCATAGGATTTCTAGGTTTTTATTATACATGGTCGTGTTGAAGATACAATGTCTTTCCAGAGAACAATTTCTGTCTGATCTGTAACAGAATCATTTGTATGACTTGCTATAGTTAGAGCCATTGAACTCTGCCCTTCTTCGATTTGTTTCATGAATTGCAAAGATACATTAGTCATATTAACATTTTGATCAAATGAACAGTATATTGTAAAATGACACGACCTTTTTTATCCTGCACGGTTAGTTGACTACATAGATTCTTGTGGCTTGAGTTAGATTCTTGATTTGTAACGTAAGATCGTGACTAGCCTTACATATTTTCATTGCTGATAAGGAAGATTGTTAACGTTCTGGATGGTGAAGTCCAGATTTAGAGTTAAATTATGCGTTCCTATTAATATTAACAAAAATGCTCAAGCTATAGTGGACGTCTAAAGCTTCACAGATGATTATAACCTTGAGTTACAGCACCCAGAAGAACCATAACCTTAGATCTCCCTGGAATCAAGTTACTTTCTCCGGATTATGTATGAAAAGATAATGGAGTTAAACATATGCACCTGGTCCACTTTGGTTAAAAGATATAGTGTGATTTTAGATCCGAAAGCATCATAATTCATTGGCTTGTACTCAATTCTTCAATCTTCTCTCAGGATGGATATATATATAAGTGATATTAGCAATGGAGCTTCTGGTTTGTGGAGTAATCTGATTCTTGTTCTATTTTGGAGACAATTAGGAATTGCCCGATCTCTTCCCCTTCATCTCTTACCCTACTTGAAATAGAAGGTGACATACGGTTCAAACAGATAAATTACAGATTTCATTGAAGAACTATAGTTGTACTTTCAAGTCAAATACAGTGATCATCAAGTAGCCAATGAGAACTTAAAACTTTTAACTGCGATGAAAACTACTTAAGTTGGGTATGAGCCGCAAAACAGGAGACAAGGAACGAGTATAACGGTTAACGTGTCCGGTTCTGAGTGTTTTAATATAACAATGTCAGACTTATCTCCACGACTTGGCCGTCCTTTGGCCGCGTTTATCGTCTACCTATCCAACAGAATTCCCTCCATTAATAACTTATACTCGCGAGGACTTCCCACGTTCCAACTGTTGGACATGTTTAAACACATATGCATGATTACTAAGAAGTTCTTATTTAAAATACACTAACACATTCAAATTAATACTCAAAAAAGCATGCTTTCATTCTCATCCTGCCTAATTACATTCCCTTTAATTTGGAGGCTTACCTGTCAATGATAAGCCTTAGACGCTTCGGCATCACTCATTGTAGATTATAATGTAGAATATAGTTGACGGGCACTGAAACTTTTTTCTTTTTTGTTATTTTAATCTGTCATTGCATGAACTTGGCCCTGCCTTAGTTGTACACTTGTATTGGCCCCAGAGTGGACTCCCGAGTTTAGTTGACCGAGCGTGGGACCTACACCAGATAAATGATGGAGAATTAATAATTTCAATAAATTAGTTAAGTCAATCCTTACTAGCATTCTTTGTGGAGTTTGGGTATAAATATGGCTCTAGTTATTTCTTGCTTGTCTCAGGGACAATCAAGCTGATCACACTTCAAACACAAACACCTATTTTTTAACCCACAGGGTTCCTAGGGTCTGAAACAAGTATGGAGCCCATTGGAGCATTTCCTGAAGGAGAATGGGAGTTCAACAGAATACTCTCCATGGAAGAGCTTGATTTCACTCCAGAATTTCCTCTACACTGTGTATTCCCTCTAGAGCATATTGAGGGAACAAAATTTGCCAACCCACAGACCTTTTTCTCGTATCCTGAAGCCAATGCGAGCATGGCAGAGATCAACGGGAGTTCATTTTACTCAAGCATTCTTAACCACAATTTGCAGTTTTTATCGCAAGATAACAGCAGCAATATTAACTATAGTGATAGTGTCTTTGTTTCCTCTTCCAGTCACGAAACCTATTCCTTAAGCAATACTAACAGCATTCCTATGTCCATCGATATTTCTGTCATGGATGACAAAACTAACAGCTCACTTGCATCATTGTCTCCTGAAATAGGAATGACAGAAACTGTCTCTATTAATGACGGCATAAGCAGTCGCCAAATGAGAAGTTCTGCAAATGATAGTAATCAACTGGCAGTTAACGCTGTTCCTAACAAGGAACTTGAACTTAAACGAAAGTTTGATTCCCAAGAATCACGTCCATCAGATTTCATGAAGAAAAAACGTCGAATTACAAGAGATGTAAGTGCATTCATCAACGTTCACATCAAAACGAATTTTCAATCAGTCCAAGGAATTTTTGTTCCCGGATCTTTAGTTTCTTAACATAATTTCTAAACACAGGCACAAAACGGTCAGTCGAAAAGGAACCAGAAGCCGTCTCCAGTCAATGACGACGAAGAAGAGAGTAACGCTGGAGGAAATGGGCAGAGCTCTAACAGTTGTAACTCGGATGAAGATTCCCATGATTCCATTGAAGGGACTACTTTAGGGTCCAATGGCAAAAAAAGAGCCAGTAGAGGATCAGCCACTGACCCTCAGAGCCTTTATGCACGGGTAAGACCCTTAACATGTTGGCTCATGCATAAGAATATCTCCATCAAATTAATTACTTCCGTTTTACCTTTTATTGATATATATGTTGATAATTGTGCTGCAGAGAAGAAGAGAGAGGATAAATGAGAGATTGAAAATCTTGCAGAATCTTGTTCCTAATGGAACAAAGGTTGATATAAGTACGATGCTTGAAGAGGCAGTCCACTATGTCAAGTTTTTGCAGCTTCAAATCAAGGTAATAAGAGGGCACATGCAAACTTTTTTTCTGCAAGCTCAAACCACAAAAAAAAAAAAAAAGAAAAAAGAAAAAAGAAGAAGAGGCTTTCTTTCGTTACATTTCCGTGATGACTAATTCTTCTTATATCAAACTTGCAGCTTTTGAGCTCGGATGATCTGTGGATGTACGCCCCTATTGCTTACAACGGAGTGGATGTTGGCCTCAATCAGAAGATTTCTGCACTACTGGAGAGACAGAAGCTCTAATGTTTCTAATTTTATGTTTTGTTTAACAATGCATTAGAAAAGCATAGAATTATATGATATAAATATCTAGATACTCACAACAAATTTCAATGTCCAAACCACGAGGCGCCATACAACAAATAGTAATGTTTTTTCTACAGCTTCTCGCGTATACCGTATCCGATCACATGGATATGCAACAATGTGTGGCTTCGCGATAGCAGAACCAACACATATTTGTCTATCAAGTCCGATATATGTATATAATAACTCAGTTTCATGTACGTCTAAGCAATAAAAAGAGAAGACCTTCACATCGGAAAACACTGCAGATGAAATCAATATTTGCCTAGAAAATGTGGTTATATAATATACGACCCTCTTTGGTGCATTCGATCGTAAGGTACATATATAATATGTATTACAGATCTTATTACGTACCTAAGATCAAATATACAATGATTAAAAACGAAGACAATGCGGAATACTTGATTTCGGTTCTATCTCTAATTTCGATATCGTTTTTGAGCTCCAAACGATCACGAATCTCTCAGGACCTTTATGGAAAGTATTTCCCGACAGGTGATTTAGGTATTTCTACAATTTCTCAATGCATAAGCTCTCTTAACGGGTCAGAGATTTCTTATGCCTATGGTTCATATGAGCAACTGCAAGAGACATTAACCTTTATATAGCTTCCATATCAACCTTCTTCATCACAAGACCGATATGGGTTTGGTCTACACTAATTGGGATCCATTTTTTACCCAGACTTTGACCCATTAATCTTGATCATTTATTGAGCCATTTTATTATCTTTATTTGGATCAAATTACATAATTTAACTGATAATTTATTTAAAAATCGAAAAATGCAATTAATAATTGTTCAACTTTATAGGAAAGGACAAAATTATCTAACATTCTCCCCTTTGGACAAGCATTAATTGCAAATTTAACTCTAGTTTAAAAACAGTTTGAAATTTTGGTTAAGCCACGCTACTGAATTAGTCGACTAAGTTTTAAAAACAAATATTTGATTCAAAGATAATAAAAGTCCATCATTCTGTCCTGTAAGGCTTTCGATACTGGAAAGTACCAAATATATGTATCATGTGCGACACAGATCCAATACAATCACGTATATCTAATACCTCACTAATATGAATGGGAAAATATAGTGTGATAAATTAGGATGATACCTTTATGCTCTAAATTATATCATTGACAGGTCTCAATTCCTCCAACTTTATGCTAAACTGCATATGCTAAATTGTATTAGAGAAATTCTGTTTTCTCTCACCGAATGCTAAACAACATTAAGGAAGACTTGTTTCCTCTCACCAAATGCTAAAATGCATTAAAGAAAACCTTTATGTTCTCCAATTGAATGATAAATTGCATTAGAGAACACCTTTATGGGATTAAAAACTTATATCCTCCTATGTTATGTCTAATTTATGGATACCCGTACTAAAACTGTATGTGTCTAAATGACATAGGCACAAGGTCAATCTCTATATATGCCCAATAACCTTTAAATGCTTAAGATCGATACAAATCTTAAGACTTTTTATACGTATTATGATAATGTATGACAACACATATTACTGAGGATAAACGATGATCATATCTATTAATGAACCATCATACTGTCATAATACATCAAAATGTGCAAATGTACATGGTGCAAACATAACGATCTGCTAATTAACACTATCTTAGGACATTAAAACACCCATACTATATACTTATGTCATAAACACAAGTGGGTGAAGTCCTTTAGTTAAATGATCGACTTACAGTTTCTCAGTCCTTAAATGCTCCAAGCCTTAATGTCACCTTTTCATATCAATACCTTTATGACCAAATAATTTATCTTTAAATGCTAAGACCCTATGATATTCATTGTTGTTATTAAACAACACGGTAAGAAGATTACCACAATACGATTAAATGGGTATAGCCATTGAATCAACCACAGACAACTCAGAAATCAAGTTTCTGAGCTAAACTGTCTGTGAAGCAGCCCCATAGCATGCACTTTGCATGTGTAGTCGAGGAAGTTATCTTTGTCTACTTGACACACTTCCAAGACATTGTACCATCTGTAAACTTTAAACTATAACCTTAAGAGGACTTTCGATCATCTAGACACAAGTTAAATTCTGAATCTGAATTCATTACAAGGTTTAGTCTGTTGACTGTGTTACATGTCAAAACACAATCCTTGATTCCTTTTAGTATCTTAAAACTCTCTAGACTGCAATCTATGAGAAATCTGATGAGTGTTGAGATAAGTCATCTGAATACTTAGGACAGAAGATGCTATATTAAGATCCTTCATGTCAAAGTTCTTGACCAGCAGTTGTTTAACCTCATACAACATGGTCAAATAATTTGACGTGAGCAATATGCCATCCAAATGCAAGCCATCCTAGCTACTTTGAGAGGCAACAGCCTGTTTGCTTCTGCTGACAATGGCTTAGGGAAAACTGCTTCCTTTCTTGTTCTTATTGTTTCCCGTTGTGCAAGTTATCACCTTAAACACTTCCACAACAATAAAAATCCACTAGCAATTGTTCTAACTCCAACTAAAGAGCTCCGTATACAGGTTGAGGATCAAGCAAAGTTGCTTGGAAAGGGTTTGCCTTTTAAGACTGCGCTTATGGTTGGTGGTGATGCCTTGGCGAGTCAACTCCACCGCATCCGCCTAGGAGTGGAACTGATTGTAGGAACTCCAGGCCAACTAATTGATCTTCTAATGAAGCATGAAATAAATCTAGATGATATAATGATGTTTGTTCTAAATAAAGTTGATTGCATGCTCTAAAGGGGTTCTAAAGACCAGGTTATGCAAATATTTAGGGCTCTTTCACAACCCCAGGTGTTAATGTATTCTACTACAATCTCAGTTGACATAGAGAAGATGGCAAACTCTTTGGTGAAAGACATTATCTTTGTCACAATTAGGCAGCCTAACTAGCCTAGTAAGGCTGTGAAACAGCTAGCTATTTAGGTCGAGTCAAAGCAGAAGAAGCAAAAGCTATTTGATATATTGATGAGTAAACATCATTTTAATCCACCTGCCATTATATATGTGGGTTCGAAACTTGGAGCAGATCTCCTATCTAATGCAATAACTTTGACCACTGGGTTGAAGGCTCTTTCAATCCATGGGGAGAAGTCCATGAAAGAAAGAAGAGAGGTCATAAAGTCATTTTTACTGGGAGAGGTACATGTGATTATATCCACTGGGGTTTTGGGTCGGGGAGTTGATCTATTAGGGGTGAGACAAGTAATAATTTTTAACATGCCCAATAACATAAAGGAGTATATCCATCAAATTGGGAGGGCATCCCGAATGGGAGAAAAGGGTACAGCTATTATTCTTGTGAATGAGGAGAACAAAAATTTGTTTCTAGAGTTAATTGAATGTTTGAGATCTTCTGGAGCAATATTAACCTGGGAGTTTGTTAATTCAAGGTATGATGTTTGCACTGTTTTTGATGGTAAAGGTCATTGAAAGCGGAAGCATAACTTCTGAAACTTTAGTAGTGTTCTTTTATGGCTATTTTCCACTCGTATGGTTGGAAAAGAAAATTACTTTGCCATTGTATTATTGAATTCCTTGGCTTCTCTGAACACATGGCATGAGGAATTTTGCTTCTTGAGGGAACTTCATGATTACTTGATGCAGTTGGAGATGGCTACCCTTAAGTAGCAAGAATGGTGTTTGCAGACAAATAAAATGGCCTAAAGCTTTGGAGATGCAACATCTTATGGAGCATGATCATAGATATTACCCTTGGAGAAAGAATCTTTCTTCCATTGATGATTTTGGTACTGTTTAATTTGCAAAAATCTTAGATGATAGTCAAAATTTTAGGGAGAGAATGCCAACATTAATGCAATCCAACATTTTCAAGCATAATTGTGGCCCTTGTTTTGATGTGGCAATTTTGGTCGTCAGTCCCTAACTGACTCAAGAGATCTTGATTCTCGAGTAGTTTTCAAGTGAGCCAAAAGTTTCTGGGACTAAGAGTGGGCATGCTCAATATGTTGGGAAATGCTTTTGCTTATGATGGGAAAGCATTTAGTATGTAGTGGAAACATGCTAGTTAGTGATGCATCTATATCAGGCATTGATGATGAATGTGGGCAATGCCACAATAGTGGGTTACAACTTCTGCAACCAGTTTTTAGGTTGTTTAGATGGATACGAACGCACATGATGAATAAATAAAGGTCCATATTTGTATACTAGTATATGATTAATGGTTTTACCTCTCCATACATGTGCATGAATTTTATGCCTTAGAATATTAGGTCTTGACGATTTAGATAGAATTTAACTTTAATAATGGATGTCATTTATTTATGTGCTGTTGGTACTCCACTAGATGTATTCTGATTTCTGACAAATAGGTGTAGGTCTCTTGGGATAGTTACTCTCTAATTTTAGCCAGACTTTGTAGCTTATTAGGTACCAATAGATCTGTACACCATCAGGTATATCATTTGGTTATATTTTATATTTTATATTTTATGTATTTATTGTAATTTTATTTACATAATTATTTAGTGTGTAAGTTTTCCTTATTTACTCTTTAACCTGCATCACTTTTTATTATTACATGTGTATATGGGTCTACCGAAAATAGTTTATCTACAATGTAGGGGTAAGGCTGCTATCAGACCTCCCCAGATCTCGCTTTATTGTGAGATTTTGGACTAACTGTGATGATGATGATGATGATGATGATGATGTAGTAATAGGAAAATAACTTTGCTCCCCTTGACCTCATAGTACAAGCATCTTTTGAATTTTATTTTTCATGAAGCTGAAAGAGGTCACAACCTCATCAAATGTAAGGTATCACTTTCTGAAGTTTGATATAAACTATATATTGATCTGCATAATGTGTAAATAGTGACGGAGCCAAGAATTTAAGATAGGAGAGCCCAAAATTTTATTTTTTAAAATTTTAGGGGGCCCAGTGCACCAATAAATTTCAAATAACTCTATACTTATATATATATATCTATATATTAAAAATAATATATATTTAATTTTTTAAAATATTGGGGAGCCGAATGCACCATTGGCCCCCACATAGCTACGTCCCTGTGTGTAAACCATGTCAGTTCCATCTAGATCCTAGAATCCTTTAGATTATACCATGTAGACCACTTTATAAAGGTCTTTATTTAGGAAAGCAATTTTGATAGCCATATGATCTAACTCTATATCATCATGAGCTACAATTGCCTTAATTACTCAAAATATATCATACGAGGATAGAGGAGAAAAGATAACATAAAGTCAACCTTTCTCTTTGAGTGAACCATTAGGCAACCGAGCGACCCTATAGACCGCTGAACTCTATCCTAAAATCCTTTAGGTCTAAAAAACTTCATTTACAACTAATGAGTTTGCAGTTTTGTTGCAATCAACTAGCTCCAAGACTGTACTATGTTCCATGACTTGCATCTTGTCATTCATTGCATCCCACCACGCATCCACATTGGGTCCAGAAACAACTTCTGCAAAGTAACTGAATCCGTAACATGTCTAATAGCATAGTCTTTTACACCTGATAGATTATGTAATCAAATGAGATAGCAGGTCGTCTTACTCTAGTGAATTTACTTAACTGTAATAGATCTTGTACCCTTAGAAACCTCTGTGTCTACAGGTATGGATTCCTGTTCCTATACAGGCAACGTACAAAGACTTAGATCCATCGGAGCTAACTATATTAATAGCGACTACAAGATAACTATAATATCTGCCCTGCTATCATCTAAAGGGTCAATAGGCCCACCATCATCATAGACATCTTATTCTAGAAACTTAGTTATTTGTGAGTCCACTATTCCGGTCTCCCCTTCTCTACAGTAAAAGCTATAGCCTTAAAGTGGTCGAGATGTTTTACTAAATAATAATAAAGGGAATGAGCACGCAATCTTTCTTTATAAGGATTATACTACCTCAGTAAAGCAGCCCCTTACATGAATGGGTGCAAGGTTGGGTTTCCAAACTTTTAAATAATTAGGTAGATTAATTATGCTCTGCATTGACTTCTTCAAGTCCTTTAGGGTGCAGTTATACCTTTTGGCAACACACCATTTTGCTCAGAACTACTCGGTATAATGAATTAAGTCACTATTTCAACTGATTCCAAATATCTGACAAACAAACCTTTTAAAGTCCTGAAACACCATGTTTGCCATTATATTCTCCTCTACAACCAAATCTGACTATCTTGATGAATTTTCCAATTTGTTCTCAACCTTCAGTCTTTAAACAAGAACATATAACTGTGATAGGAATAATCATCAACAAATGTTAGAATATATTTAGAATTGCACAGTGCAACTGTATAAGGTCAACCGATATCTTTATGTATCATACTCAACAAGTCAAAAGCATGAGTTGATCTCAATATCCTTATTAGTCAACTTTCCCCTGCAACAGTCAACACATGTTCCCAGATCATCATAATCTAGAATTAAGAAATACTTTCCTTGATCAATCTCTCATCCTTAGCTCTGGAAATGTGGCTTAAACTTTTATGCCACACCATATATGACTTCTCATTCATCAGGGTCCTTCATAACTTGTTTGGCAAGATACGAAAAAGCATATATCTAATTAAGGTAAGACACATTATATACAAACCATATGACAATAATGTTGTACCATTATGTTTTGCATTAAACAATAACTGTAAAACATAATCATTAAATACAAAACATTAACCCTTTTTGTCCAAAATTGATCAAAAGATCACATATAAAATGTTTCATGTAAAACCTAAATGATCATTACAATAAATTTCAGTATATACATCCCCTATAGATGTTATTTCCACTTCTTCATTGCTATGAACCATCAGTTTCTCCTTCCCCTTATTTGGCTTTATCCTGGATATGAACCTTTATTTTGTGGAAGCACCTTGATCAGATGTTCCACTAAATAGCCACATTATACTTAATATGACTATCGCAAATTAGATTTATAAATTGATAAGCCAACGAGTAACCTGATGGTCACAGTCCTTCCTTTTAAACCTCATACTATTGGTTTCTTTATGTCCCTAGGACCTTTATAAGCACTAGTTTGACCAACATTAGTATGTAGAGAATATTTAAACTTTCTATCTTTGAACTCAATGGGCTTCATCTATGTCTTCCCTTAAGCTGCTTCGAGGGCTGTAGGAGTAGCAAGCTTGAGTTTCTCCTCCTCAGCAACATAATGGGCTATCAAAGCATCAAAGTCCCAACATCTTCAATCTACTGTGAAGATGAATTATTCTTGATATATACTCCATTACTCCCCTTTTCTCATATTTACCTTATGGAGAATAATTCTTTCATTAAGGCACTTGTCTTAACATTAGATGAGATCATCCACCTCTGGGAGACATTATTAAGAAGCTCATTCGCTATGTTTGTGTCCAAAAGTCCACTTAGAATATGGTTAGGAATGGATATGTTAATGGTCATCAGATATAATCTGTTAGACCGATCCCAGGATTCATTGGCTGCTTTGTGAGTTTTCAAGATCATGGATGTAAATGGAGATGGCCTATCCGTCCGTATGGCCATATCAACCTCAGCTATCTCTATAGCGTTTAATACATCCTCTGTCCACTTCTTTGTATTGAAATTGGATAGGGTTTCAATGATGACAATAATTTTGTTGACTAAAAAGCTGACTTCAAGATGATAATCTTTAAATCAACATAAATATAAGACAACAGCAACACTCAAAGCCATTAAATAGTATCTTTACTAAAAATTCAGTGCCATTAAATAGTATCTTTACTGAAAATCTAGTCACACATATTATGAAACACATGTGGGCTGAACACATAATGTATGCAATTAGACCTCCTCATAAAAGCGATCAGAGTAGAAATCATCAACTCTTATGACATTACCATCTGTGGGTGAATAGATCATTCAAGCAACGACTTTCCTCTATCCAACGCCTTTATGTTCATTTCAAAATCTCATGTAAGGTCAATACCTGTGGGCAGAATAACCAAATATGAGACTAGAGATATCCCCTAACATGCAAGCAGAACAATTCAAAATACTGACTTAAAAGGCCACTTTCGTGACTACATTCTCATCAACACTTAAAAAGTCCACAAACACAAGGAATACATCTTTATGTTATCCTTACATTCTTTATGGGCATATGATATGTGACAATGTAATATCAATAAATGCAAAAATCCAAATTCACAGTCTCATTGTCGCATACTAGTGTTGAAGACATTTTTTGAAAACTTCATTTGAGACTTTTGTAAAAGAAAAATCTAAGTAGAGTGACTATCGTGCGTCACTGGACACTAAACCAACCGCCCGAGACACAAAAATCTCATGTATCTCCCTTATGGCAAGTTCGTTGCACGGAAATTCACTCAAAAATGGCTTCAGAATATCTCAATTCCTTTTCTGATCAACTATCATACAATCTCGAACACTAAACATGAGAGCCAAGTCACAAAACCTTGAAGTACACCCTTATGTGATGTTCGAAGTATGAAAATTCACTCAAATTTGGATTCAAAATACCTTAATTCCTTTTCCGATCGACTATCATGCAATCTCGAATACTGAACATGAGACTCGAGACACAAAATTTTAAAGAATCTCTCTCCTGTGATGTCCAAAGTATGAAAATTCATTCGAAATCAAATTCAAAATACCTTAATTCCTTTTTCTGGAGTTAAACTTTAATTTATTACTAATGTAATAAATCCAAAAATAGAAAAAACTTACTTTATGAATTTTGCAAACTCAGAAACTGACCCAAAACATCCCGGGGTACTTTTACGAGAAATCTAAAAAATTTTTAAATTACTGGCGCACCACATCAATGCATGTGCAGCACGCAGACGCACGTTAGATGAGTCTGACGCGTGCGCATCACTCGCACCCCACGCCGTCACATGTCCTCCATCCGGTGTGCCACGTGTATGAACAGATGTGGCGTGTACGCAACACGCGCCCATCGTCCCAAGCTCATGGGAGTGCGAGTCACGCGTGCGCTCGCTGGAACGTTACCATGTGCACTATAGCACGAGCCCAACGTTTTCTCATTCTCCTTCGCCAGAGGCAACTTTCAACATCCCGGGATCTCATTTTTTGCTCCGTTCGGCCTATTTTTGACTCGTTTTTCATATGTAATCTTATATATACTACTTTTACGTAATTATATACGTAAAAATTTTGAAAAATGAAATTGAGGAAAACCATATGAGATGAAAATCGAAAAACCTTTGCTTCCGGTAATCTGATCACATAACGGCTCTGATACCATATGTAATACGTAGTATAGACCTTATTACGTACCCAGAATTAAACATGAAAGGATTAAAAACGAAGATAATGCGGAATACCTTATTTCTATTCCATCTTTGATTCTGATACTATTTCTGAGCTCCAAACGATTATGAATCTTTCGGGACCTTTACAGAAAGTGTTTCTCGACACGTGGTTTAGGTCTTTATACAGTTGTCTTAATACATAAGCTTTCTTAACATATCAGAGATTTCTTATGCTTATGATTAATATGAGCAACTGGAAGAGACCTTAACTTTTATATAGCTTCCATATTAAGCTTCCCCATCAGAAGGTCAATATAAGTTCGGTCCACACTAATTAAGATCTATTTTCTACCTGAACTTCGACCTATTAATCTAAATCATTTATTGACCCACTTTATTATCTTTATCTATATCAAATTATATAATTTAATCGATAATTTATTTAAAAAATTAAAAAATGCAAATAATAATTATTCAACTTTATAGAAAAGGACAAAATTATCTAACAACATATGGCAGGAGGCATGATCCTGAAAATTGATATTAGTTATATAATTACTTGCCGAACAAGTCAATAGAAATCTTCAGTCACTAATATAAGAAGCTAACTGTAAACTTATATGCTTAACATTTGTTTAAAATTTCTAAGATTTTTTCAATTAAATTTTATTTATGTACATTTGCTTATAACTATTACCCCTACAAGTAACTTTCAATATTGAAATAATATGGATATTTGAACTGGCATACGTGCAATTATAAACTAATTAGATTTTCAAAAAAAAGTTGTTTAATTTTATTTTCTTTTTTTATGATTTTTAGTTTTTCTTTTGTTAATATGGATGTAGTTATATTTTTATTACTGATGACAATTACATATTAGATAAAACTTAAAGATGAATTATTTTTAATTTCTTATATAATATTTATTTATAAATTATTAATAAAAATTATTTATTTTAAATATTTTTTAATTATTAAATCAAAATTTTATTTACAATTTATATATTTGAAGACATTTTCATTTTAATTATATTTATTAATAATTACTAATTTAATGTAATTTAATTTAATTACAAAATTAACTGAAATTTTGATTTTTATAAATTTAAAAACTGAAAGAAATCAAAATAAAAACAAAAGCAAAAAATGCAAACAAATAGATTTTTTTACTAAATTTAAAAATTAAAACAATAAATATAAATATAACTAAACTTTTGGGAGATCAGATGGTTTATTCAACTAGCATAGCATAGGGGACACGTTAAAGTTTTGGATTGCAAGTCTTCTAAAATGCTCCAAGATATGCATGGGCTAAGCCCAGAGGCCAAACCGGCAAAACAAGCCCATGAAGATTAAATGATTTGGGGGAGGCTGAATGTGTAATTTTACACCCATCTTCGCCCCTGTCGAGCGCTTGATAGTTGATCCCCTGCCAAACCACCACAGCTCGTCTCGAGCCATGACATCGGCGGCGGAGCAACCGCTCAAGAAGCGGAGGCTCTACGAGCCCAAACCAGAGTCACCACCGCCACCACTAGAAATCCCAACTGAGCCGCTGCAGAACACTGTTGCTCCACCATCAACGCCCCCGCCTCTCTCACAAGACGAAATCAACACCAGACGGAGAAATAAAGATGAGATTAAGAGCGTTTATGAGGCTTACAAGCGTCTCAAATCTTGCGTCTCCCGAAAAGACCCGCGCCGCGTGTCTGACCTTGAACAAGCTTATCTCTCTCTTGTTACTGCTTCTAGAGGTATTTTACTTCTGTTTCCTTTCTTTCATTTATAAATTTTATGATTTAAACTGATATTCAATACCATAATTCGTTTCAAGTTATGTGTTCTTGTGCAATTTGTGAAGTGGTTCGAATGTGTCCAATTTATCGAATGTCGAACAATTAGCTTTAATGTCTTATTGAAGCTATTAGCCATTATGAGGTTCTTTGTTTGCCTAGCTTGTTTGAATAAGATGGACTGAGAAATATGATAGTTTAGTCTCGTGAAATTCTGCTAGTCTTGCAGGTTGCATCAGTGTACAGCGTCTTCTAGCTGACTTGATTCCTAGATACGCGTCACACTGCCCAGCTGCTCTTGAAGCTGCAACTAAAGTAGTTATCGATATTCATAACTGTAGCTCGGCAGTCGTTAGCAGAGGAGAGGATTCTGATGGAGTCGCATTTGAGACTGCCAAGGCTTGCATTTTGGGCTTAGCTGACATTTGTCGGGCTGCTTCTTCAGAAGCTCCAGGCTCATCTGTAGTCCGAGGAATCTCCTCTAAAGTATTTCAAAGAGTGCTCTCTTTGATGATGTCGTCAATAGGTGAAAATAATGTCTTTCAGATTGTTGAGAAGGACGTTTTGAAGATGCAAGATTCAGTGGAGCACTTTTCCAAGCTGAAGCAGAAGTTTACTGATGAAGATGTTACTCCATTGGTTAAACTATGCAAATTCCGTGCAATAAGTCTCCTTTGGGTTTTCTTTTCTTATCCAAAAAATTTGCTTGCAGAGTGTTTTGAGCTTCTCAGATCAGCTGAACCAGAGGGAATTTCTGGAGCACAGGGTTTTATCAGTCAGGTGACTCGACAACTGGATGAGGAGGCCATGCCTGATCTTATGGATGCACCTAATGATAGAACTACTTGTAAAAGCTCTTCTAGAACAAATGACAGAGAATACGAGATTAGCAGTAAGGATTTGTCATCAGATGCCAACCATGACACTGGAGATGTATCGTCTGTCCCACAGAAGTGCTTGTTAAATTTGGTAATATGTTTAAAGTCTGCTTATATCGAACAGTTATTTATTCAAGAAACGTTACCTAGTTAAGTGACCATGTAAAATATTGTGATGTTCAACGCATGCTGTTCTATGATTTAGGTAAAGTGAATGATATTTGTTTTTTAATGTGTTAGGCCTCTACTTTTAAGCCTTAACTGAATCCTATTAGTTGTATGAACTCTTGGTTCTTTTGTGCTGATGATGTATACTGGATATTCTAATTCTTGATGGTAAATTCATCTTTTGCCTTCGGGGAGGCTAATTTCATTAGTGATAAATGGAATGGGTCATAAGTGCTGAAGCTGATCATTAGGCGTTTCAAAAATTAATAGTGGAAAAGTTTGCAGTTTTTTACTTTCCAGTTGGTCAAAGGACTTGTTTTGAGAGTGGTATTAATGTTTATTGGTTGTGCTACATAGCTTCTGAAGACTTTATGTCAATATTTTTATGGTCCCTAACCTTCTTAACATTTGTGATTGGTTTTGCTTGATACGAAGGAAATGACTTGATCCAGAATGAATTTTGTGCTTGGATATCATTATTGAAGCATATGTATTGGATGATTTCTAGCTAATTGATGGGTGCCTGTTGTTCTTCCTCAGTTGTTGAGCAGATGAAACTACATTTTCTTTTGTGAAGCAACTGATAGGAATTCGCTTGCTTATATATATCCTGTGTTCTTGTTTTACTTCCTCCTCTTCAAAATATTTACTGAGGTTTCTTATAAGCAGGTTCTTGATAAGAATCCATCACTCAGAAGTTGGATGTTATCAAAGTATAATAAGTTGTGTAACTTGCCTTCTGCAGTTGCTGCATCAGAAACTAGAGCTGCTCTTGAAGGAATCCTTCGTACCTATAAGAAACTGGGTACGGAAGACATCCATATGGATAGTGATGAGGATGATACCATCCCATCAAAAAGTATTAATCAACAGTACTTAGGACCTAGTCATTCCAGTCACTGTGAAATCTCCGGGGAAACACCTGGCAGGGATGGTGAGTTAGGACTTTACTGTTTAGTACTTTACTGTTTTGGAGTTTCTTAAACTGGTTTTTCCTTGATTACAGGATCTAGTCATAGCGGTGGAGTTGCAAGGTCCTCAGATTTGGAGGCTAGTGACCCTGGAGATTCTTCTCATGGCATGCCAGGAGAACTATCCAATCAACAGAGGCTCTCACCTGTCACAAAAACATCATTAGACTATGGAAGTAACTTGTTTGAATGTAGAAACCACAATGCTCGTTCAGAGAACAATCTAAATTCAAATACAGATCTCTGTTTACCTGCATCAAGATCCTCAACCAGAGCTGTGAGTGATGATTTTTCTTCGTCAAAGATTCCTATAGGGCCATCTCATGGTTCTGCTTGGTTCTGTGATGGGGACCCTACATCAGTGGAGGTTTTCTCTGCTTGTAGACAACTCTGGTTGGGTTCTTTAGGTCCAGATACAACTGAAGCTTATGTTAGGTTTCAGCTTGAGAAATTTGGTCCCATAGAACGGTTCTTCTTCTTTCCCTGCAAAGGGTTTGCGTTGGTTGAGTATTGGAATATGTTTGATGCTGTAAGAGCTCGGGGATATATGCGCAGTCACTTCCCTTGGCAGATAAAGTTCATGGACATAGGATTGGGAACTAGGGGTGCTATTAATGGTGTTGCAGTAGGTTCGAGTCCACATGTATATACTGGAAATATTACGAGTCAGTGGGTAAGGGATGAAATTCTCCATGAATCAAGGAAAGTGCTGTATAAGGGCCCTTACAAGGTTGAAGAGCTTAACAATGATCAAGCATTAATAATGGAGTTTGAAACTCCTGAGGAAGCTACTACTGTGATGGCTCACCTCAGACAGTATCGCAAGGATAGTTGTAACAGTGCACAGTTGAGTACTGGATCAGCTACTGCTCCAATTCCTCAAATGGATGGTGTAAAATCAGTCCCAACCCCTATCAACATTGATATGAGAGCCAGTAACTCTGGAAGCATTTCCAATAGTATGATGGAATCTCCTCAAGCTCAAACTATTGACAACTGTAGGACAAGGATGTCCCACATATCCTCCTTGATTGCTTCATTTCGTACTAAATATAATGTCAATCACAACCCCAGTTATTTTGACAGTCATACTGTTGCAGTGAAAGATGTGGATAAAGCCCCATCAAGCACTCTTTGGATTTATCTCCCAAATGCTAGCTCCCCTTTCCTAACAGATGATGAATTATTGGCTGTTTGCAATCTTGCGATTGCAGACGTGGGATCCATAGTTAAGTGTGTGAGAGCAAATATGCAAATTGGGTGCGGGTGGTTTGTCGAATTTAGCAGCAGTGATGGGGCAATTACTGCTTTTAAAAATCTTCGTGGTTGTCCTGGAATGTTTTTTCAGATTGAATACAGGTATAATTCTTTATTCTTTTATCCTGTTCACGGAAACAAACTGTTCTTGTAAACAAAACCAAAAGTTTTCATTTTGTTACTTGAGCTACTAAACAAAACCTAAAGTTCTCATTTTGTGCGCGATATTATGTATTAACATATATTTAATGCCCAATGTGCAATACCACAATGCTGTTTTTCCCTCTCTTGTGCAAACAATCCTGATCTTCTTTTGCTATAGCTAAGCTTATGGCAGAAAATTCCGTGTTATTTTAACAGCCAACCAGGAAAGAACCTTTTTCCACCTTTGCCAATGAAGTCCGAGAGCTGCTCAATGGAGTTGATATCCCCTAGGGTAAAACCAGAGAATCAAGGAACTTCCTTTCAAACTGTCCATTCATTTGGAGGGGTTGATCCTTCACATGGAGGTGATAACTCTTACCCCTTAAATTATTTAATGTTTGTTCATACACACATCTTTTGCTGGAAAATTTTCACTCTTAGGTTGCCATGGTGCTTCTGCTGTTACCGATCAAATGTGGACGAACAAGAAGAGTGATTCTGAACAGCATACTGCTCCTGGGAGCATTCCATGTTTACCCATAGGAACTCAGGGACCTATTCCATCAACACAGCAATTTCAACCATCTCCATTTTTGCGACCCATCTATGTTCCTTCAAACAGCTCATGGGATCAACGAGGCATAGATCATCATATGCCTATGAACCCAATATCACAACCAGCGAATCATGTAATGCCTAATTGCTTTCAGGGTAATGCTGTTGGACCCCCTTTTATAACTGCTTCTGTGACTCCACTAACACAGATGCAGCGAGCTCCAGTCCAACATTTTGACCAAATGTTTTCCCTTCCTGTTGTACCCCAAATGTCATCATCTCTACCACCTCAACCTGAAGTACCTCCACCGCCATTGCCACCATCGCCTCCACCTGCTCCGCCGCCTCCTTGTTCGCCACCTCCTCCACCACCCTTTGCAGAATCAACTGATATTGGAACTTCGGGACATTGTCAGCAATATCCCTGGCAGGGCACATTGTGTAAAAGCGGAGTTCACTACTCTACGGTTTATGCACAGAAATTGGACTTTGATAACTGCAGATACTCAAATGGAATTTCTGAACCTGCTGAGTAAGAACTGCATTCCTGCTAGATTTTGCGGAAATTATATTGATATCTAGTAAACTTACCAGTGTTATGTCTATGCTACAGATGGCCTACCAGATTAGATATGACAAAACGGACAGATTTTCAACATGTGAAGTCAACATTTACGAGCACCCCACCTCATAAAGTGAGTCCATGAACATTGCTATCTTTAATGCTCTCTCCTACACTGTTAGGATCTACGGGGGTGAGGGAGAGAATTGTTCTAGAAGGTAGGACAGGGGCTAGATGGTATTCACGCAGAGTA
>JANIJH010000006.1:9530878-9543621 GCA_024520975.1 Erythroxylum areolatum
TTGTAATACCAGTGTTACCACTGGTTACTATCAATAATATACTAGTCTCTAGCTTATTAAGCTAGAGGTTCCTAACATACACATGCTTAAAATGATCTTGGCCACAAAATTTGTGCCAATGGAATGACACATTGTATTGGTACTATGAGTCATTTAGTACTAGTTGAGCTTGCTTTGCACGGATTAACCTCTGGTGGGCCTCAACCCTAATTTTTTTTGCGATCTTTCACCCTCTCTCTGACATGACTGATTAAATGCCGAAGTTTGTTCCAATCAATGGAATGATTTATTAGTACAGTGAGTTGAGCTCTTAACATGAGAGTATGGAAATGAATTAATATTGATTGTGCTTACATTCCATTGTTTATCCTCTATGACGGCCCTCAACACAAATTTTGTTGACTTCTCTCTCTCTCCAATCTTGTTCTCATGGGCTTTTCATGTTTAATGCAGAGGGAGGTCTGCAGGCTAATCCCTTCTTGTATGAGTGACCAAAAAGGAGTAAGCACTCTCTTATTTGCCTTATTATATGCTTCCATGTTTTCTCATTAAGAACCAAGTCTAGTGATACAACCTTTTGGTTGTAAAAACTGGTCACGAATGTTCTAAAAGAAGTTAAGTTTGTGTGTTTATCTATCCTCTTTTTTCCACTTTAGAGAATCTAATTTCAGGGAGTCAACTGGCCCATATTTATTTTGTACCGCTTAGGCACTCATACTGTTGCTCTGCAGTTTCAGGATTTCATATTATACTTAAAACAGAGGGAATGCGCAGGAGTAATCAAGATTCCAGCTGTTAAATCCATGTGGTCCAGGCTGCTCTTTATACTTCCCTACTCTGACGATGTGTGTTCCATGATCTCAATTGCACCCGATTCTTCAACTTCTCTGATTGCTTTGGTTTTGCCTAAAGAAACAAACTTCGAATGGGTTTGATCTTCCTAGTTGGTCAATGGAGGGTTTGAACTTTATTAAAATTTTTTGGTTGCTGTTTCGTATTGTAGTCATAGTAGAATGTACGTACGTAGACACCTTGTTGATGTACATTCGTATACGTGTAGGATGCTATGAATTCTATGCAAGCCCTAGCATTTTACTTTTTGTTGACGGTAAAATGGTCAAATTAGATATTAATATTTTTATTAGAATTTAATTTAAACATAAATATTTTACGAAAATATGTTTGAACATGTTAAAGGCTCTAGGGATCAAAAATCTTCAGTGAGTTTAAAGTCTTTAAAAAGAACCTTATCAACTAGTTTTTTAGCAATAATAGTTTGTTTAAATACTCGTTAAATAGGGCAAAATATAATAGGATTATTCACGATGTCTCTTTTTAGGAGGTGTCAGTCGAGGAGAAGTAAAGTGTAAATTCAAAGACTTATCGGAGGAATTTATTAAGCTACATATGCTTCATAAATCCACCACCATTCTAATTTTTGAAAAAGTTAACTTTTATCAATGCGTGTTATACTGACTTTTAATTTTATTATAATATAACTTGAGACAATTTTTAGGAGTATAGCCATCCTCAAAATAGATGGTAATATCATTATAAAGGAATATCATATATTAAAAAAAATTGAAGAAGGAAAGACAATGCAAGCATTGTACTTACGAATACTGTACTGACTCTGGTATCAGATTAAGTTTTGGTACGATACTATACCGGTATCGTTTAATACTGAATATCATTTTGGGTCATTTTTTAAATTTATGAGATAGTCCCTGATTTTTTTAAGCTACAAAATAGCCCATTGTCATATTGTACTGTATATTTTATAAGTTTACATCAATTATGCCTCTAAAAATAATAATAATAAATAATAGTCATAATTAATATAAAATAACAATAATTTTCAAATATTTCATATATAAATAATAACTAAAATAATATAAAAAAGACAATCATCATTAAACAAATATAAAATTAAGAACAATACAAAGTATTTAAAATATTACAATTTCATCATCTAATAAATAATAATTACATCAAAACATCAAATAAAACTAATAAATATTTTCAACTTTCAAACTATTACAATTTACGATAAGAGTTCGCGATGAGGAAACAACCAAGTAGAAGTGAAACCTGAAATAAAAACATTTACAATTACATTGCATATATAAGATTTAACATATATATCAAATATAAGTAAAATTAAAAGAAGAGAAAAAACAAAAACTTGAAAGTCTAAAACTTCATTCAATTGTCTACAGGAAGATACCCACTATAACTACACTGACCTTAATTATCATTTGGTACAAAATCCTCATAATTGAGAGAAGCCTCATCATTATCACCATTCAAATTCAATACACAAAATGACATGTCGATGCTTGTCTATCCAAGATTATCTTTCAAGTCATTCACGTCTACTAAACCCGATTCCTTCAAAACCTAATTCGCTAAAAGTTCGATATTATCAATGCAAATTGGATCTATTGAACTACTTGTACTATTGAGAGTCCTAGTAAACAATAAAATTTAATTATTAGAAAATTATAAGAAATTATATTAAAATTAATAATGATAATAACATACATTTCTCAAAGCTTTAAATTATAACAAACGAAGACCAATTCATTCAATCTCTTGTGATTCAATTTATCCCTTTTTTGGAATGGATGAATTCAATTTTGTTCACAGTCTATGACACTCACACATTGACTTAAAATTTGAATTGTAAATCTTTGGAATTCTAGAACACTACTTCCGAATTGATCTCATCGAAAAATCGTAAGTCGTAAGATAACAAAAGTAGTGTTATAAACAAAATAAAGTGATAATTAATTTTCAACAAGTAAGAAAAAGGAAACAATTAATACCTGGAGAAGGTTTTTGCTCTTTATCAAATAGCAATTGAAATTCTAAAATCTCCAAAAGACTTCTTATAAAGCTCTGTTTGTGAGCTCAAGAGATCTTGCATCATGTCATAAGCAACAATTGTTGTAATAGTTAATAACATTCCCCTATTAACTTTAATTTTCTTTGTAAAATTTGGTATGAAGTAGACATTAGGATTCAAAAACACCCCAACTGCACAAAACGAAGAATAAAGTTGTCTTTCCTATCTCTCATTGATGATTGCAAGATACGGTATGTACAAAGAAGGCCTATGTTTCAACTTGGTCTTGATTGCTTCCTTCACCTTCTCTATGACATCAAAAAAATAACCTATTGTTACCTTTTCTTCACTATCAGACAAGCGAAGCACCCTTACCAAAAGCTTACAAATTCAGATAACAAATTGGCATTGAGACCAAAATTTACTATCTTCCTTTATAATTCTGGAAACCTCCAATCCAACATTAGATCTAGCATGCTGAGATGCAACTCACTTATCATTTGTAAACATTTGCCTTAACTCTTTCTTCATCCTAACAAAACACTGAAGTGATAAAAATTTGTTTCAAATCTTGTCACAGGAGGACAACACAAATTCCTATCAATGTTAAATTCCTTTCTCACTAAATTCAACACCTACGATTATAGATGAACTTGGTCATCTTTTTAGCTTTCTACACATTTTCATCAATAGTAAGAAAATATCTAGCATCCCCTATATTTTTTAGCATTAGGTTAATGTAATGTGCAGCACAAGGAGTCCAAAAAAAGAATTATACTTATTTTGTAACATTTTTTGTCGCTTTATAAGCGAAATCATTGTCAGTAATGAACTAAAAAAAATTTATAGCCCTGATTTATTCACAAATTAATTAAATATCTCAAATAAAGTATTAATATTCCTAATAACTCCCGATGCATCGATAGACTTAAAAAATATTGAATCATTTGTAGAATAAACGAAAAAATTTATAATAGTTTTGTCTCTTATTTGTCCAATCATCACACATGCTTGAACACCCATAAGTAGCCTAATCCACTCTTCTTTCTTCTAAAAAACTTTTAATTTTAGAAACTAAGCAAGTCAAAAGTTTACCTCTTTAGTCATCAATTAAAGGAGTTTTGTATCCTAAATCGTAAGAGGTTATGACATCCACCATAGGCTGATAATAGTATGACTGGGAAGCACTAAATGTTGCAGTTGTATCATACAACCATCTAATCGTTGCCATATCAACATTGTGATTTGCATCTCTTAATTACATGACACTATGAATTGAAGGCAGGGCTTTAAGAGTTGTTCGTGGTGCAAAAAAATTTGACATCTACCTTCTTCTTTTCCTAACATCAAGTCTAGGTGTACTAATCACTTCTTGCTAGGCCTAGGATGGAACACTACTATTACCACTACCACTACTACCTTTAACATTTCCACAATTATCACGAAAACCAGCAAACGAACTTCCATTACCAATTTAATAATTCAATGTCTCTCTTCTATCTTTTCCGTGTTGATATTCTTCAAGTAAAGTTTTCATTTGCCAATTAACATCATGATTTACTTTTTTACGAGGTTCCACATCTCCTTTGACCCCCAGCTAAATGCTTCTTTAATAGGGTGATTCCACCACCTTTCAAATGCTTGTTACAAAGCAAGCAAATAGTATAGTTCTACATACCTAAGACCAATGCAACATGAGCTCTAGCTTGATCATTGTATCTTCTTGAAGCGGTTTGATCAAGAGTCCTTGAACTTCCTTTCATTTATTTATAACAATAAATGAAGACATATATCAAAATAAAGAACACATAATTTTATAACACAATACTCATGTCTAGTTAATATAATATAACTCATTGTGTATCATGTATTATACACAATTCAATTTCACCTAACACAATTCAATTTTATCCAACACAATTCATTAATAAATCAAAAATCAACAATTCAAGTATTCAACATATACAATTACACAATACACATGTCTATCATATGTAATGTAACTCATTTTGTATGATTATATCATAAACGATTCAATTTCATCCAACACAATTCAATTTTACCAACACAATTCATCAATAAGTCAAAAACCAATAATTCAGGTATTCAACATACACAATTACACAATACACATATCCATCATATGTAATATAACTCATTTTGTATGATTACATAACACAAAATTCAATTTCATCCAAGACAAATCAATTTTATCTAACACAATTTATCAATAAGTCAAAAACCAACAATTCAAGTATTCAACGTACATAATTAAATAATACGCATGTTCATCATATGTAATGTAACTCATTTTGTATGATTACATCACTCATGATTCAATTTCATCCAACACAATTCATCAATAAGTCAAAAATCAATAATTCAAGTATTTAACATACTCAATTACATAATATGCATGTCCATCATCTGTAATATAACTTATTTTGTATGATTACATCACACACAATTCAATTTCATCGAACACAATTCAATTTTATCCAATGCAATTCATCAATAAGTCAAAAACCAATAATTCAAGTATTCAATATACACAATTGCACAGTACGCATGTCCATCATATGTAATATAACTCATTTTATATGATTACGTCATACAAAATTCAATTTTATCCAAAATAATTCATCAATAAGTCAAAAACTAAAAATTCAAGTATTCAACATACATAATTACACAATACGTATGTTCATCATATATATCATATAACTCATTTTGTATGATTACATTATACATAATTCAATTTCATCCAACACAATTCAATTTTATCTAACGCAATTCATTAAGTCAAAAACTAACAATTCAGTAATTTTATATTTATTCACCAAAATTTTAGTTAATATAAAATAAACTAAGCTAAACCTAGGAAAACAATGCATAAAGAGTTTAAAAAACTGTTTTGAATTATAATTTATAGTGTACTTGCTACAAATTGTGCTAATTAATATTGCTTTAATAAGAATTTTAATGATATGTAATTACTATTAAACTTATAGTTATATTATTGATTTTTTATTCTTAGGTCTTTTTAATTAAACAAAGTTATTTTAACTAAGAATTCTAAATTGAGTCAAAGACTCAAAATAATTGCAAATTTCATAATTCTGAATCATTGACGTATAAAATATTTTCATATATGTTTTAAAGATGTTATAAATGTTGCATTCAATCTTTAAAAAGGTTGAATATTGTTAAACAATTTTTATTTTTAAACATTTAAACCAACCCATATAATTCAAATAAAATTGAAATTATATAGATAGGCTTAATTTGATTTAATTTGTTATCTAATTTATTTATAATTTAGTTTGTAATTGCAAATTGTAATAAACCAATCCAAATTCCAAATCCAAAGGCCTTAGAGCCTTAGTGACTTATGAACTTCCAAATAAAATAGATAAACAACACACTTCGTCCATTTCATTCAATTCCAAATCCAACCATAAACCATTCATAACAATTCAATTCCAAGCTCTTCCAACCATTCACAAAACTCACCAAGTTCCAACCATTTACAACCCCACATTCACAATTCACAAATGTCAAGAGCAGAAAAAAAATCTAAAACATACCCAAAAAATCACAAATTTAGTGGGTCTGGTTTGGTGGGTCAGACTTAGGTCGGGTGAAAACCAGATTTGGTTTCTATAGAAGACGAGCAGGAGCAAGCAACGATGGTGGAGGTGGATAGAACCGGATGTGGATAGTAGTAGGCAGAGGAGAGGAGGAGTGAGGTAGCAGCAGGTGAAGCCGAGGAGAAGGAGGAGAGACGCGGTGGAGACTAGAGTATAGGAAAGTCACAGTAGAGAGGGAGGCAGACATACCCACAAGCGAGGGGAGGTATGGTGGTGTCGTTATGGAGGACGGCAACGATGAGCATCGGTAAGACAGAGAGAGGTGAGAGAGATAGTGGTGAGAGACAGAGAGAGAAGAGAGGTAAGTGATAAAGTCAAGGGCTTGATTTTATTTTTAAAAAAATTCTCTTTAGTCTTTTAACTTTTCAAAATTAACGGTACCATTTGATATTTTACTAGCATTTCAAATATTGGTCGGTATCGACCGATACCCAAGGTCGGTACCAAAAGAGGTGATACCATTCCGTATTTTAACCAGTATAGAATCTTTTGGCTAGTACCAACTGTTACGAAACGGTATCCGTATCATTGATTGTACCTCAAGAAACTCTAAGACATTCTTAAATAACATTTTCTAGTTATGAATATCCTTCTTTTTTATCCTTTCTTAGAGCCTTTGTAAAAAGTCATTTGAACTGAATAAGAATTCTCTTTCTCTAATACATGAGAATATCCTTTTTCTTTGTCATCCACTAATCCCTTAACTTGCTCAACATACTCAAACATTAAGGCCAAGGTTTCAATGATAGCAATATGAATAGATCGGTCATTATTATTTAACAAGCTAGATAAATAATTAGTGGATATGTACCAGTTAATCACAATATTCTATAACTCCTAAAATATCTACATTATATACATTAAATACTTGTCTAATTATCCCTAGCCTATATTGTCTAATTATCCCTAACACGTGCTACCAATTACATATTAAGACCCTTTTAATGACTATAACAGACATAATTTTACTTACTCTTGCAAAAACTAAGAATTTTGCATTTATCTAGTTCAACATAAATTCCCAACAAAAAATGCCTATAACTATTACAACTACTGAAGGCTTAATACTAACCTATGTTAGTGTAAACCATTACGAACAATCTATATTGTTTGTTCGTGCACTATCAGTTAATGATATGACCAAATATTTTTTGTTGATTTTTTTGTATATAGTTGAGGTGTCTGGACAACAATTCACTATCATTGAGCTAGTATTCCTTACAATAGGACATCGAATTTGTCCATGACATATGATTAAGAAAGTAATTGAGAAATTCAATACCTATAAGACTTATAAAAATCTTTAAAAAATACATTTGTAGAAGCTGTATATGATGCCACCAACATTGAAAATTCGTGACAAAATCACATGTAGTGGGCTCTACCATATATTAGGGAATATTTTTGGGCAAGAATGTCAATGACGCAAACAAATGAGGTTATTAATGCTAACTTTAATGGCTATATGTATACTAATAGAACATTGAGACAATCTATTAAGAAATAGAAGGAAGTAATTAGGGAAAAGATTGAGCACATGATGGAATATGATTATTTATGTGAAGGAAATAGTAAATATTTGGTTATGCAATTTGATATTGAGAAAGAATTTCGTAATGTTATTAATATAACTCTTACTAATAAGATTGGTGGGATTTAATACCAAGATTAAAATGACCAAGGATCATTCTATCAAAACAATTTTAATTTAATAATGAAGAACTTAAAAGATAAGAGAAGGATATGAATTATCATACTGACGAAAAAGACAGGATGTATCTGATAGGATTTTATAGTTGATCGCCACCAGCAATATAGATAAGATCACAAGTTATTAGATAGCATAAAACAAGAGTTTCTTTGAAGAATCAATAAATTTTATATAATTATATTTGAGTAATCAATAATAATGATGTTCTAAATTACGTCCAAAAGATAGCCTTTTATAGTTATAAAACTCTGGGAACATAAAAACCCTAAAAACTAGAGTAAAAAAAGGAAATAACATTCTAAAATTTCAAAAACTTAAAACAACTAAACCATGAGATTGGCACTTGTTTAGGAAGCACGTTGGTGTTGATTTTATTATGAAACTGTACATATGCTCAACAGAGATGAGTTTGCATCGATCAGAAGACGGCTATGACTTTAGTTCCCTTCTATTTTTTAAGGTGCAAATTAGTATAAGACCAACGCCTGATGTCATAATAACTTTGACATTGGTTAGTTATATCTCTTAAGCCTCAAAAAGTCAATATATGACTGACATTGGTCACCAACATGAGGTTACATTTTATAATCTCTTTTAAAATTTCCTCCTTCACTTGAATCAATATTATAGGATTGACTTCAATCTCTCAAAGTAGCAAAGTTTCACCATAAAGATCCACCATTAGATCATTCAAAGCTTCTTCGCCTTCTTTGTTATATTCCTTGTTAATGGTCCTCTAGTTTTCTTCAATAGATCTCTAGTAACTTTCATCATTGCTTAATATTAATCTTTCACAATATGTTTAAGCCCTCTTTGGTTATGCAATTTGATATTGAGAAAGAATTTCATAAGGTTATTAATATAACTCTTACTAATAAGATTGGTGAGATTCAATACTAAGATTAAAATGACCAAGGATCATTCTATCAAAACAATTCTAATTTAATAATGAAGAACTTAAAATATAAGAGAAGGATATGAATTATAATACTGACAAAAAAGACAGGATGTATCTGATAAGATTTTAGAGTTGATCACCACTAGCAAGATAGATAAGATCACAAGTTATTAAATAACCCAAAATTTAAAGAATCAATAAATTTAATCTAATTATATTTGAGTAATTGATAATAATGATGTTCTAAATTACATCCAAAAGATAACCTTTTATAGGTATAAAATCTTAGGAGTATAAGAACCTTAAGAACTAGAGTCAAAAAAAGAAATAACATTCTAAAATTTCAAAAACTTAAACAACTAAACCATGAGATTGACACTTGTTTAGGAAGCACATTAGTATTGATTTTATTATGAAACTTTACATATGCTCAACAGAGACGAGTTTGCATCAATTAGAAGACCATTATGACTTCAGTTCCCTTATATTTTTTAAGGTGCAAGTTAGTATAATAACAACAACTGACATTATAATCACTTTGACATTGGTTAGTTCTATCTCTTAAGCCTAAAAAAGTCAATACATGACTAAAATCGATCACCAACATAAGATTACATTTTATAGTCTCTTTCAAAATTTCCTCCTTCACTTGAATAGATATTATACGATTGACTTCAATCTCTCGAAGTAGCAAAGTTTCACCATAAAGATCCATCATTAGATCATTCAGAGCTTCTTGGCCTTCTTTTTTATATTCCTTGTTAATGGTCCCCTAGTTTTCTTTAATAGATCACCAGTAACTTTCATCATTGCTTAATATGAATTGTTCACAATATGTTTAAGCCCTCTTCGTAGGTCCCCACTTAAAAGCTTGTGTAACTTATGTAGATGCTTAATTCATATTATTTCCTTTCCCTTCAAAACTATTGATCCTCAAATCAACATCTTCATTTAAATAATCAAAAGGAGGAGAAATAAAAAAATTAGCAGTACGAACACTATACTCACTTAGCAAGTTGATTTTTATAAGTATATGTTATTAACTATATCTATAACTTAAAAAGGTCCATCTCCTCTTGGTTGCAACTTGAATTTACGTTTGCCTAAAAGTCTCTCTTTTTAAAAATATATCCGAACCCAATTATCATGTTTAAATATCATTTCCTTTTTTCCCTTTGCTAGCTTGCTTGATGTATTAATGGTCCTTTTCTTAATGTTTAGTCTTACCTTCTTATGTGCCTTTTTCACTAATTCGACTCTCATCTTTCTATCTAGGCCATATTTTTTTCTCCTAAAGGAATATGTATAAGATCTAAATGAGATAATGAGTTAAGTTTATAAACAATCTCAAAAGGAGAATAACTTATAACACCATGGATAGTCTAGTTATAAGCAAACACAATAAAAGGCAAATGTCATTTCTTCTCTCTCCTTATTAGCTTACTTGGTGAATTATTGGTCCCTCTTCTCAATACATGACTAAAGAAATAGGCATAAGATCTTAAGGAGATAATGAGTTAAATTTATAAACATTGTTAAAAGGAGAATAACCCATAACATTATAGATAGTCCAACTATAAAAAAATATAATGAAAGATAATGACTCTTCTTAAGTTTTAAGATTTCTACCAACAATAGTATGCAACAAAGCACCTAGAGTTCTATTAACCATCTTAATTTTGGCAATCGATTTGTGGATGGAAAGATATAAAGAATAATAAATTAGTTGCCAACTTTCCCCATAAATTTTTCCAAAAGTAACTAAAAAACTTAATCCAAAGTAATTGTTATAGAAACTCCATATGGTCTAATAATCTAATTAAAAGATAATTCAACAATCTAGGATGCATCATTAATTTTATAACATATAAGAAAATTTGCCATTTTAGAAAACCTATACACCACAAAACTAAATGATTACCTTTTTTAAACCTAGGTAAACTAAAAAAAAAACTATGAGATATCTATCCATCATTCACTAAGTATATGGAAAAGTATGTATAGTCCCTGTGATTACACTCTAGATGTAGCTTACTTACATGTAACATATCTTTCACACACTTTCTCTATATCTCTTCTTTCTCTCTTAAGCAACTCATTTAAAGAACTATAAGGCATGCATAATCATTTTTATTTAAAAAATTAACCTTCATGCCTACAAAACTTTTCAAATGCAAACTTTTCATATACTTTAAATGCAATACCAAAATTAGAATCATCAATTTTTAAATCTCAAGTATGCTTAAAACCCATCAATTTAGTATGCAAAGTCCTCAACAAAATATGCCTGCTAAATAGTGCATTAATAACTATATTTTCGTTAAATTGTTTATATTTCTTCATATAAGGAAAAGTTTCAATAAAGTCCACTAACTTGGCATGTCTCTTATTCGACTTACTTTGACCTTAAATGTACTTCAATGATTCATTGATTTGTATGTATCATAAACTTATTAAACTACAATTAGTGTTGCCAAGTCTTTAATGCTCTCATCAATGCATACATCTCTTTATCATAAGTTAGATAGTTTAAGGCTACTCCACTAAACTTCTCACCATATTATTAGTTACCTTTCTTGCATCAAAACTACCTTAATTCCTACACTTAAAAGATCATACTCAATATCAAAGGTGTTGGCAAAGTTAAGTAAAGCTAATAAAGGAATCGAACTTAACTTCTTTTTCACTAAGTTAAATGCTCCTTCTTGACCATCACCCTACTTAAATCTTACACTCTTTTCATTGTTTTGGTCTAAGGTGTAGTAATTATGCTAATTCCTTAACAAAAAGTCTATTAAAACTAGCTAGACCGTAGAAACTTCTAATAACACTCATAGTTTTTGGTGTTGGTCACTCTTTAATTATTGGGACCTAATTTCAGATCCGGTCCCCAACCAGAAAAACGGAAAAACGGAAACGAAAAGCAAAGCGACGGAAACAAATCAAGCGTATCTCAAAACCGAAAGTGGCCAAAACAACGGCGAAACACAAGTCGGATTGGAAGGCGAAACAATCGGAAACGAAAGTATCGAATTAAAACGAATCGAATTGGAAAATCGGATAACAAAATGCGGAAACAAAAAGGGCAAAAACGAACTCAATCAAAAGCATAAGCGAAAGGCGGACAAAACGAATGCGAAAAGCGAATCGAATCGGAAGTCATAAAAATCGAATACATAACAGAAAACGAAATCGAACACGAATCGAAATGGTTCGGAATCAAAAACGGAAAACGGAGGAACGGATAGCGAAACAAATGAACGGACGAAAACAAAAACAAAGAGCGAAAGAATCCGAAGCAAAGCACACACACGGTTCAATCGAATTGAATCAAATTTTTCGACATTCTAGAATCGCGAAAACTTAGGAAAGCCAAATTAGCGTTGGAAACCTTAAGACGTTTAATCTAAGCCAATCAAATCCAGTATAAATTTTTTTCTTCTTCTTTCTCATTCTTTAATCCATTTCCTGCAAAGCAACTTAATTTCCCATTTGAAAAATTTATCCTCAATCAATCTCAATTCATAAGATTCGTCTAATTCATTTCATCATTTCTCACTTTTTTAAACAAAACATAATTCTTTTTCATATTATTCATTCCTTTTCTCTTTATTCAATCTATATTTGAACAAGAAT
>JANIJH010000006.1:9572383-9584012 GCA_024520975.1 Erythroxylum areolatum
AAGGTTAATTTTGGAAGAAAAGTTATAAACATGCATACAAAGTCAACAATGACACATATTTTGAATAATTAAAATATTTCTAAAACGACTTTTATTATGAAACAGATGGAGTAATTAATATGAGTTATACCAGATCATCTTGTCTACCAAAGACAAGAGTAGACAATATTTTAAGAAGCGTATGAAGGAAAATAAATTAAACATGTTAGTTGAGAATTAATAAAACCGAATGCCAGAGGAATTGGGATCGAGATCACTTGGCCGATCAATGATTGGAAATTAAGCTAAGAAGTGCTGGCAAAGCATGTGAATTGTGGACGGTAACACTACATCGCCTCTTCCCCAAAGTTAATTTCTGAATAGCACATAATCCAAAGCAAAGATTCTTGTCTTAAACAATTTGTCCGCACATACCCTATTTACTTTTTACTGTAACACCATAGTGCGATTTTCTGCTAAGTTTCTATCTTCATCAAAGAAAAAACATTATTTTTATAAGAAATATATTACTAATTATATAGTCATTACTAATTATTATTATTATTAACAAAATATTTTTATCCATGATGTTGATAGTGATCAATACTCACTAATACCTTTTTTCTATAATTCAAAGGCTATCTACTTAGGTTTATATATATTGCCAATCTGGAACTATATGCGGATAGAATTAAAACAAAAGGCACTCCTATGAGATCTAAGAACTGAAGGATTAGATGTCTGCTGATATTGTGAATCGAGTCTATACAGAGCACTACTGATTATAAGTGAAGGTTGATGATGGTAAAAGTTCTTCGTTTTATTTACTTTTCATATAGCTTGAACAGGATTGGTAGGAGTTAACGTTATCAGCCTAAAACTTGGATCTCGTTAGATTTAACCTTGGATTGGTGAATGAAAAAAAAAAGGAATAGATTGACTAATCCCTGGCCTGATGATAAACTTACTTGGAATTTGATGAGATTAATATTAATCCATAACAAATAGCTGCAGTTCTGATCTGTACTTTGGCGGTCAAAGCAGAAGCATTAAGAATTAACATATGAAAGATGCAAACAATATGCGAAGATGACAAGGAAGATTCAACAGTGATAAGGCAAGACACGACCAGATGTACACTTTTTATTGTTTTCTGAGTGCAGAAACAAATGCCAGTTTTAGTTTTTAGTTGGTCTGACCCAGTTATCCAAGTTCAAGCACAGCATGATTTTGGTTAAGGAATCAAAATGTGATAACTAAGTTTAATGGTTGGCTGGCTTTTTGGATCTTGTGTCATGTCTTAACTTTTATACTCTAGCAGGAGGGCGAATTTTGCCAAGAGGCTAGGCCTGGCTAGTGGCTGTCATGATTCTTTGGCTGGCTGAGTAATTCGGAGGGAAAATTAATTAACTAACGTTGGTATTTTTGGGAAAGAACAAGAGCTGGAATCTGCCGTTGGACTCTCCTTTCCTTTCTCGTAAACTGACACAATTATAAGTCTCTTTTGTAACCCTAGGATGTATGTGAGATGATAAGTAACTCTCCGGATGATGTGGGTTTGAATCTTCCTTATTATGCAGCCGTTTAAAACTTGATGTTAGAGCTTTGTCTCTCGTAAGAGACCTACTCAACTCGAGTAGGGATTAGTCTAAGTATGGATGGCTTAAAAGTACCTTTCTATAATTGAGACCCACCTAGGACACATCTTAAGTTTAAAAAATCTCTTTGTTTTTCTGCAATCCTTTTTATTTATTTTTTTTAGTTAAATCTAAAAGTAAAGGTCTTCCATTTCTACTTAGGAATCTTGGATGCTCCGGTCAATCGTATGGCACGTGATTCAGTGATTAAAATGAACACCAAGTAAATTGCTGCCACGTGTTTTTATTATATTACGTTACCCCATCGATTAACGCAATAGGACAGTCTCATTTAATAAAAATTATTTTTAAAAAACTAGTTTAATTTTCGACTGCCTCTTTCTTTGTCATAAAATCAAATGTCAAAATAGATCCATGTTATTTCACTTTTTTATTGGGATTTTTAATTTTTTAAAATAAAAATCAGAACTTATTTAATTATTAATTTCAATATATCTATATTTTTGTCACTAATAATAATTACACAATGGGTGAAACTTAAAAATATATATTATTTTTAACTAAATAAATTTATTTCAATCTTTTAATAAAAATTATTTTATTTTATTAAAATAAATAATTTAAAAATTAACTTTCTATTTAGATTTAATATTTATTTTTAAATATTTTAATTATTAAATCAAATTTTATTTAAAATTTATATTTCGGAGATATTTTAAATTTAATATATACTAATAATTAAATTTAATAAATTATTCATAATTCATATTGATAATTATTTTAGTTAATTAAATATACAATATTAAATTAAATTACTCATAATTCTTATTAATAATCAATATATTAAATAATTTAACAATGTAAATTAGATTATGAAAAAACATAAACAAAAAATAAAAATCACTTTTTTTAAAAAGTCAAAATCAAAAATAAAAATTAATAAAATCAAAAAATTAATAAAATGTGAAATAAACAATATTTATATATATAAACAAATTCGTCCTTAAGTGAACAGCCCTAATTGCTCGAAGAAAACAATACATCCATCTAATAACTCTTTTTCTCTTATTCTTTTTACGAAATTAACTAATTCTATCATCTCTTGAAGTTGAAGGTAAGGTTGTGATTAGTGGTGCTCCTCGTCATCTCCGAGTTTCCGTTTCTAAGTAGAAGACACGTTGTCAAGTGTTTTGATTGGCCTACAAACCCTGATTCAACCAATCACCAATCATAAAGGGTGCGGTTTCAGGTACGACCCATGTACGGTACCTACTTGACACTTTGACGTCAGTTTCTCATTTCGCCGTGAATCCCACGCTCCTAATGCTCGCGTATGTCAAACAAAGCCCCACAGAAACTACCCGTGCCCTGTAACCAAGCACAGTCCCTATGTCTCGGTCAAACTCAGTCCACAGATACAAACACAACAATAACTAGTAACTACATAAAAAAATGTTGGTAAGAAGCAAGAACGATAGAAATAAAAAGGAAACTCGGCACTTAAATACAGTACTGCAGACACTAAAGTACATGCTAGAAACGAATCCAACCGGAACCCAGAACTCTTAAACCTGACCTTTTGGCAAAGTGATTGCTCTTCTTTCTTCATCGCAATATCTCTCTCTCTGTGTTGTGATACTGTGCTGGTCAAACCCCATTTTGTTGTCCAAGTCATGCTTTTGGCGGTGAATAATGTGTATGGTACATTTTCTACTGGATTTGAGGTGCAAGTGTAGGCACGCAAGTGACGGAAATAAACATGGAAGGTGAATCTGTTCAGGGCCTCCTTTGTCAAGAGACTGATAATTGCTGCCTTGATGAAGGAGCTGGAGATCACGAGATTGCATTCATGGATCTTCCACAGAATGGTGATTACGCTAATAGGGAAGGGGACTTAGAAATGTTGATTGAAAGAGAAACCAGTCTTGGGTTTAAAGTGAATCAATCTGGTGTGTTTCAAAACTGGGTCAAATGTGCCCGCTTGGAAGCTATCGAATGGATTCTGAAAGTCAGTGTCTTGCTGATTCTTTTCTTTTCTTTTTTTCCATCGAGTTCACCTATGGTGTAGAGTCTAAACCATTGTGAAGTTTAATTATTAGTTGCTTATTTTCCGGGGATTAATTAATGCAGAGTAGAGCAACCTTTGGATTTCGTTTACAAACAGCTTATTTGTCCATGCTTTACCTTGATAGATTCCTGTCAAGACGGTCTATTGATGTAAGATGCTACTTGTTATGTTTTTCTTGAGTTTCTGTTTCATTACTTGTTACTTCTTCTTTTTTTAATGTTGTTTGATTTTCCTTTTTGTTCAATCATTTTCAGGGTGAGAAATTGTGGGCAGTTAGATTATTGTCAGTGGCATGTCTTTCTTTGGCTGCAAAGATGGAGGAGATGAAGATACCATCTTTGTCAGAATTCCAGATCGACGACTATAATTTTGAGACCAAACTCATTCAACGAATGGAGCTGCTGGTATTAAGCACATTAGAATGGAAAATGATCTCTGTTACACCTTTTTCTTTTCTTCACTACTTCACCGTTAAATGCTGCAAGGACGAATCGCCATCAAAGCTGATGTTACGTAGGACTGTCGGATTGATCTTGACTCTAATGAGAGGTAACCTTTCGGTGAATTCTCATTGGTCATGTTGGCAATTATTTTTTACATATTGATTCAACTGAATGAATGCAGAGATCAATTTGATAGATCATCGACCGTCTGCTATAGCAATTGCTGCCACCCTTGCAGCGTTAGATCAGGGTTTAACAAGGGTGGAATTGGAGTGTAAGATGAATTCCATCCTCTGTTCTCATTTTCTCGAAATTGTAAGTTCCAAGCTTTGTTTGCTTGATCAGATTAAATGTTCAACTAACCACAAAGAGTATAAAATTTGGTCAATGAATATCTACAGGAAGACGTGTTCAACTGCTATGCTCTAATCCAAAGATTAGCAGCTGAAAATCTCAACTTGCCAAGGTCTGTGAGTTCGGTGGATATCCTGCCTACCCAACTCAAGCCAACGGATGTTTCCGGGAGTTCTTCGATTACTTCGGCTACTAGCGTTAAGAGAAAAGGGCTGGCTTCTGAAAATCCCGATCAAAGCTACAAGCCACATGAGAAAAGACTTCGATAGGAAATTCTTTATGATTCGTTAATTTCGTCGTATATTTGATTGTCAGTTCACGGATATGATTGGAGTTGGTTGAAAAAGGTCTCCAAAACGAGCAGCCAAAGAAAGGAGAAAACAGAAAAGGAAAAGGGAAATAAAAAGCACAGACTTGAGTTCTGTGTAAAAGTGTAAGACCAGTGCCACTAATTTGGAAGAGAACAGACCAAAAGAGCTCTTGAAGGCTGCTAACTTTGGCAAAATACTCATATGCTTACTCATTCGATTCTTTTCAAGCTTTCTTTCTGCTTTTGCACTACCTCTTGCAACCCTACCTTTTGATGGGATGCTTGGGATGCTTTCTTTGTGTATTTGAAAAGGTATTGATAGATATTATAAACTGAGGAAAACCAGGCAGGCTATGTTTGTGTGAGTGGGTAAAATCTCTGCTAAATGATGCCCACCAAGGCTAAAAAACTAAAAAACAAAGAAAAGGGGAAAATGAGTTGGATTTGTTTGAATGTTTTGGGCAGAGAGGGGACTGCTTTCGTCCCCGATGCGAATTTTTGTTGGCTAAAACATACGTTGCCAAATGGTCTACAAACAAACCCAAGGCATTGTATGTGGAATCCCAGATAATTTATATATTGATTATAAAAATTCCTCTTGCCTTATGAACGGTCTTCTTTGCTGTCTTTATCCAGTAACTAAGTTAAAAATCAATTACTACAATCATTTCCTATATGAAAATCAGTAACTATTAATGATTTCAAGTACTTGTCCTATATCCTATATCATATATCATATATATTCATATATCATATCGACTGAAACCCAAGATACGGAGACATCAGTTTGACGTCGCATACTTTCATAGGTAAGCGACTTTTTCCCCGAGGTCCAAGAAAGACCATTATCCTGCAGCCAATCCAGCAAAGAAGTACTAAGTACTCTGATGTCGGTACCCTCACTACTGAACAACTCCGCCGGGGCTGGTCAAGTGTATAGACCATAGACTTGGAAGCAACATCATATCTTCCTGTATTGGCCGTAGGTTCTTGACCACATGCCTTGCTCTCTACCTGATGTTTTCAAGTGTGCAGAATCAAATTACAGTATCCATTTGATGCCATTAATGGTTCAAAACAGGAGCATGTGTTCAGTTTCTTAGTACACAAGTAGAAATACCTATTTACTTGTGTAAGGTAAAAGATACAGTTTTGACCTAACTTTTTGACCATGGGTAAGTTTGATCCTAACATTTGAGAATAATTATAATTTTAATTTTTAGAAAATATTAAAATTAAAGCTCATTATAACCTATTATAATAGAAAATTTAATCCCTCTATTAAATATCTTATCAACACTAGTTTGATATTTTTATCAATTTTTTTTATTTTGCTTTGTACATTATTGTGTCACGTCATTATTAACGTGACAAAGTGGGCCTTTCTTTTTAAAAAATATTAAATATTATTTTATTAATTATGGGACCACTCTTTTATTTAATATGTTGAAGAAGTTCATTCGCTTCCCACTCCCTCCCCACCATCGCCTTCATCCACCACCTTTACCACCCCCTCCAGCATCCCCTTCTCCCTCACTTTTGTCTCTCGCTCCTTTGTTGACGCCTTCTGCACTCTCTCGAGTGTCATCTTCTCCTAGAACTACTTGTTAAAGGTCTTATGGGAAAATTATACCTAAAAACTAGCTTCTCTGTCACAGTTATGTGCAACTCTTTCTGTGTTGTTGGTTCTTTATGAAACTACTTCTCTTGGAACATTATCGTGAAACAACAAATGATGTCCTTATTACTCTATGTCCTTGCCATTTTACCTTCAAGAACTTCTTGCACTCGTAGGCTTCTTGCACTAACTAACTCCATTCCTTACCCAAGCCAACAAAACTTCATACTACCATTTTGATAATTGAATACAATATCGTCCAAACTCAACAATCATTGTACCCCCAGCAACATATCATATTCTCCAATATCTAACACCAAGATATCAGTACAAAACTCCCTACTACCCATCTGCTATGTCAAGTTTCGACATATTTGATTACAACTCAATCTCATACCTCCTCTTACCATAATTGACACTTCTCTCACTGGATCCAATTATGGGCCTAACCTTCTTATTAACTTTTTATCAACAAAATTACCTAACCTTCTTATAACTTTTATCAACAAAATTATGGGTGCTGCCCCATCTACTCAAATGTGAATAGTTATTCCATCTATTACGCCTTGTACCTTAATCTGTTGAAATTTCGCCAAAGTAACTCCAAACATTGCCTACAAAGAAATGCTCGGTTTTTCATCTTCATCCTCTACATTGGGCTCCTTTACGTCCTCCTCTTCTTCAACCACATACAATTGTAGCATCAGGGTTTTACACTTATGGCCTTAGACATACTTTTCGTCACACCAAAATCATAATTCTTTGTCCCTACAATTATCCAACTCCTTGCTTGAAGTAGTTTTACTCCACCTTGACTCCTTGTCTCCCCTAGAAATTGTTGGTTAAGGTGTCGACAGTAAACCTAGAGATTTCAACATATTCAAAGAACTCCCCATTTGATACGACCCCTTTGGCTGATTTTTGATCATTCCATCGCAATGTTGCATTACCATTTCAAGTTTGCTTGCCAACTCATAGGCTTGCTGTAGTGTTTTAGGACTCTAAAACCTCACCGGATACTCTATCTCCGCCTTCAGTTCCTTCAAAAATAAGCTCACCAATGAATAGTATGTGGACGTGAGTTCTCTCACCCTTGGCAATTTTTCTCCTAGGCACCGCATACCTTACAACCACCATACGCTCAACTCTTAGCTGCATCTAGTGAACTGAGATTGAAATTTGTGTTAACATCGAAGGTTGGAAATTGTAGGGTTAAACATTGTCAGGCTCCTCGGGTTTGGAATATGGGTAAGAAGAAAAAGACGCCTCATAAGGGCAGAGACATTATGGTAGATTGTGTTATGGGTTTACAGGAGAAGTAAGTGCAAAGTGTTATCCTCCGACGAAACAGGCTGATACGCAGAATACTGTGGGAGGTGACAAGGAAGTGAACATGGCTTTGAGAGTAAGCAGAGATGGAGTAACAAGAGCAATACAGCAAGGTAGGATTCAAGGCAATGTAGAGGTGAAGAAAAATAATCAGTTGATAATGAAAGCAGCGGATGAGTCCAATGTTGATGTCTGTAGACAGGAACAAATGAGAAGAAACAAAGAAAAGAGGGAAAGACTAGAGCATTTAGGTTTCGAGAATAGGGAAGGTAAGTTACAGAATAAAACAAAAAATATGGGTTCTGGGGTGTTGTGTATTGAAGAGCTGGGAGATGATGATGCATCCATAGTTGATGAGGATACAAATGGGGAGAATGTAACCACTGAAGCATTGGATTGAAAGGATGAGGAACCCACCCCAAAGGTGCTTGACAGAATGCCAGAACTAACCTCAGGTAAGAATGATGAAGGTAACATTAAACCTCCTTATGTCAGTCTGTTCAGGAACAACATAGAGATGAAACATGGGATGCAGCTAGACTTTGTCCAAGTAGATAAGGAAGTTACCATGGAGGAAGAGGATATAACAGAAATTGAGCAAGCATAAGGATACTACCTTGTGGGTTGTTTTACAGGGAGGTTCCCAAGGATGAAGGCTCTTGAAGGGAAAATAGTGAAATGGAATGTACAGTGTAAGATTCTGCCTCATACTCAGGGTTGGATGATTTTCCAATTTGATACAGAAGAGGATTGAACCAATGTATTAACAAGAGGTCCGTATGTAGTGTATGGGAGAACTCTGCTACTGAAGAAACTATCCCAAGGCTTTACATTTAAATACAAAGATTTCATGGAAGTCCTAATATAGGTGCAGCTGTCAAATATACCACTGGATGTGGAATGAAAGAGGGCTCTCTAAGTTTGGTTCTCAAATTGGAAAGCCTTTATGCACAGACAAGATCACTAGCAACAAGTCCCAAATAGGCTATGCAAGAATACTAGTTAAAGTTGATGTATCCAAAATATTTGTAACAAATTTCGAAGTGAAAATTCTAGGAGGCTCAAAATACACTCAATTGGTACTCTATGAGGCCTTCCTTAATTACTACTGCCACTATAAGAAATTTGGACATAACCCCTTTCATTGCAGGAGCAAAAACAAGAAGAAACAGAAGAGGGATACTACAACTACAAAAGAGAATGAAACTGGTGGGGAAGAAAGTGAGAGGAATCAACCAAATCAGGAAATGGAAGGGGGTATACCTGAAATATCTAAAGCTCAAGAGAGTGGGGACCAAGAAGAAATTCCTACCAAGGAGGGAGATCAGCAATTGCAAAATGAAACTTGTATTAATGGAAGGGGAAATAGGGAAGAGATCATTGAATTAAGGGAACAAAAGGGTCAATCTCAGATGGTCTCCAGAAATGGGAATGAGGGGGCATTGCAGAAAGTACAAAATTATATGAATCTAAACAAGGGAAAGGCAGTCATAACATAAACAAATAGGGTAGGAAGTGAGAAAAGGAATACCAAGCAGGTGGGCAGTAATAGGGAGGAAGTACGTAGAAGTAACAGTGAAGATCCAAGGAGAACAGGAGGGGGAGGGCTCCCCAAGCTGAAAAATGAAGTTATTTTCATTGAATGTTCGAGGCCTAAACAAGGCCTCGAGACATCATAGTGTTGTCAACATCATGAGACAACATAATTGTAAGTTTTCTTGTTTACTAGAAACTAAATTATCTATCGATAGCCTGAATAAGATGATGAGAAATAGATTTGTAGGACGGGAATGTTGTCATAACTTTGGTTCTATCCTTGGAGGCAGAATGTGTATTATATGGGATCCCACTTTCTATAAATGTCAGGTTTTGGAGATTGGAGACTAGTACATTCATGATAGAATTTAATATAGCATATCACAGTTCACCTATTCAATCTCATTTGTATATGGTCTATATAGTGTCACCAAAAGAAAGGAGCTTTGGCAGAAACTAAAGGGAGTAAATATGGATCCAGTGAGACCTTGGATAATATTGGGTGATTTTAATTGTGTTTGTGCAGCAAGAGAGGGACTAGGATGTCAGCCCCCTTCAGCCTACTTACTTAAAGATCCACTGGATTTCAAATTGACATTAGGATTGGAGGATGCTCCAAGTAGGGGGAATTTTACACTTGCAACAAAAACCAATTATGGGCTAAACTTGATAGAATGCTTTTGAACCAAGCATGGGACTCTTTAGGGTATTATTGCCTTGCACACTTCCCGAAAGTGAGGGCAAAATCTTATCACTGCCCAATACTTGTGGACATCAAACGAATGGGACAGCTAGGTAAGAAACCCTTCAAGTTCTTCAATATATGACTGAAACATCCTCAGATACAGGACATTATAAACAATAGATGGGAGAGGATAGGGGAGGGAACAACCTAATTTGCCCTGTGTAGGAAACTAAAGGAGCTAAAATACTCTCTGAAATCTCTGAACTCCGAGGCATATGGGAATATTTCTGCCAAGGTTAGGAATGCACAAAACGCTTTTAAAACAGCTTATAAGGTGTCCCTAAACATGCCTGATGACCTTGAATTGAACCAAGAGGTAAAGACTAAAAAGAAGCATGCCGATTTCCTACTAGAAGCAGAAAGAATGTTTTTCCAACAAAAAGCCAAATGCACACATCTTGTATAGGCTGATAAAATCAATAAATACTTCCATGAAGTAGTAAGGAAAAGAGGGAAACATAACAAAATTGCTCATATCATAAGTTGCTGCTTGAAATTTTACCAGGACCTCTTAGGAACAGCATCACCTCTGCACATTCTAGATGTAGATGTTATTAGGAATGGAATGGTCCTAGATAAACAAGCATGGGGAACATTGGATGCTCCAATCTGTGACGAGGAAATTAAGAGGGTCATGTTTGACATAGGAGATGACAAAGCCCCGGGGCCAGATGGCTACACTTTTGCCTTCTTTAAACAGCATTGGGAAAGGATAGGGCCAGAAGTAATAGCAGCAGTGAAGGAGTTTTTTGCATCTAGCAAACTGTTGAAACAAATCAACCACTCCATCATCACTCTTATTTCGAAGACCACTGCTGCACCAAAAGTAACAGATTTAGATCTATTGCTTGCCCAAATGTTGTCTACAAGGTGATCACTAAAATACTGAATGAGCGTATGATGAAGGTGGTGGGGAAAATAGTGGATTTAGCACAGGCGACCTTTGTACCAGGGAGAAAAATGCTAGAAAATGTATTTCTTGCCCAGGAACTTGTAAGAGGTTATACAAGGAAGAGGATATCACCAAAATGTATGATAAAAGTAGATATTACAAAAGTCTATGATACAGCTGCATGGGATTTTCTTGAGAACATGATGACAAGTTTGGGGTTTCCTACCAAATTCATATGTTGGGTCATGGAATGTGTGAAAACCACTTCCTACTCGATCTCAATAAATGGTTCACTGCATGGAATGTTCAAAGACCGAAGGATACTAAGACAAGGTGACCCAATGTCACCCACATTATTCCTACTAGGTCTGGACTATCTCTCAAGACTGTTAAGAAATAAAACAGCAACTCCCCAATTCCATTTCCATCCAAAGTGCAAACTTCTCAGTATTACCCACTTTACTTTTGCGGATGACCTTAAGCTATTTTCTAGAGGTGATCAAGCTTCTGTAAGCATCCTAGTAAGTGCACTGGCTGAATTGGAAAAGGTGGCAGGATTGAAGGTGAATGTGGTAAAGTCCAGTATATACATAGTAGGGGTAGATGGATATGAGAGGGAAACCTTAAGGCAGATGGTGGAATATCCCTTAGGGGAGTTTCCTGTCTGGTTCAGTCGGATTTTGGTGGGGCTGGGCGCTGCTGCTTGGATCCATGAGATTGACTGATTCTGATTGAGAGATTCCTGCAAAACAATGAA
>JANIJH010000006.1:9588819-9605948 GCA_024520975.1 Erythroxylum areolatum
AACTTCATCGCCTGATAATAGGTTGAGACCACAGCTCTGAGGGTATTCTGTGTGGCTCTTCCAATTATTACATTATAGGCTCCTACAATCTTCACAACTAGGAATTCAACATTCCTCACTACTTGGAACGACTTTTGTCCGAACTTTACGTTCAGGAGGACTCGAGCGAATGGATAAGCTGATGCTCCTGTTACCCCCTTGATCGGTCCCTCTATCGGCAATAGCCGTTCCTCCGGAATCTCCATCTGTTTGAAAGCATCGTAGTACAATAGGTCGACCGAGCTGCCTGTATCGATCATTACGCGCTTCACCTCACTACCGTCTATATTCAAAGTGACCACAAGTGTATCATCATGAGGACAGCTAATGCCAGCTAGGTCAGACTCGTCAAACGAGATCGCCTCATCAACTTGCGGCTTTTTGGTTACTGACTGACCCTCAGCGATCTGCTTGACATATCGCTTCCTTCCTCTGACGGTGGACCCCCTGCTGCGCTTCCACCAAAAATCATTTTTATGACCCTAACCGGTCGATCATCCTGCTGTCCAGTATTTCTGTCATCTCTAGCCCTGGACTGTCCCCTCGTGTCGTGTCAGTCGTCCATATTCCTGGTCTGCCTTCCTCCATCGTTCGTGTTTTGTCGCCAGAGTCTTTGCCAGTTGTCAGAACGACCGCTCCTGCCCTCATTTCCTCGATCGGTATTTCTTCCATACTTCAAAAATCTACCCAGCCTTCCCCTCTGGATGAGGAGTTCGATTTCTTTCTTTAGGTCCCAGCAATCCTCCGTGTCATGATCGACATCTCTGTGGAAGCGACAGTATAAAGAAGAATCCCTTTTTTAGAGGAGTTTTCAATTTATTGGGTTCTCGAAGGGATTCCCCTTCTACTCTCATGACCTCCAGTACTTCCGCATATCGCCTGTTGAGCGGAGTGAAGGTTTCTTGCCTCTGGTCCTTTCGATCGATTGGCTTCCTCCAGCTAGACTGATCCTTCTGCCGTTTATGTGAATCATCGGCTCTGCTACTTGACCAGTGGTCATTCGCTCTGCGTTTCGTGTTTTTCAACACTTCCTCCAGCTGGATGTATTTATCTGCCCGATTTTTTATCTCTTGGATAGACCTGGGCTAATCAAGAGCCAGCGACTTCTTGAACTCTTCATCCCTCGTATTGCTCATCAGGGCAGCCAACATGGACGAGCAAGTGAGGTCAGGAACTTCGACAGCTTCATTATTAAATCGGGTGATGAACTCCCGTAAACTCTCGTTCCTCCCTTGGGTCAACTGCATTACTTCCAAAGCAGTCTTCTGTGGCCGTTTACTTGTAGCAAATTGGTTGAGGAATAGCAGCTTAAAATCCTCAAAACTGGTTATGCAGCGCGGGGATAAGCTGTTGAACCATCCTCGGGCTCCTTCTTGAAAGGTTGTGCAGAAGGCCTTGCATTGAATGGCGTCACGAACGTAATGCAGGTTCATCAGCGACTGAAAATGCTGCAGATAGTCGAGAGGATCGGTCTTTCTAGTGTATTTTTCTAGCGTCAGTATCTTAGTACCGACCGCTGGGAGGCTATCCAAGATCTTCGGGATGAAAGGAGAGCTGTATTGTGTTGATGGTTGGCCAGGGCTGGAATTCATGGCCATATTGATCCTGTGATCCACGATTTTTTCTAGGGCTTCCGCATAGTGCCGATCGGCCATCACACCAACCTACCGAGCGGGTGTTTGTTGCTGCTCCAGTTGAGATTGTAGGATTTGGCGGATCAATAGATCGATCGCTTCTTCTATTTGTCTCTGTGTGAGGAAGGCTGGCTGTGGTGGAGGAGGGTTCGTGTTGAGGGGGTATTGGATGTGAGGATGTGAACTGGTTCGAGCGTCATCCTCTAGGGCCACGCTTTGTGCTTCTTGGTCTTGGTTTTGGGACTGTTATGGTTGATCATGCTGGTGTGAGCGTTGAGGGGGTAGTTCGTTTATGCTAGGGTTTTGGTGTAGGGATGGAGGGTGTGTCTGGTGATCAGAATGCGGTGGTGGAAGGGCGGCGGGTAATCGTAAGCCCATTTGTTGCAGTGCAAGTGCCATGATAGCGGCTACATCAGGATTTACCGCCGCCGTCTGACTGATCTATATATTTCTGGATGTGGTGCCTTGATGTCCGGCCCCACGGTGGGCGCCAATTGGTTTAGTCGAATTTTGGTGGGGCTGGGCGCTGCTGCTTGGATCCATGAGATTGACTAATTCTGGTTGAGAGATACCTGCAAAACAATAAGGCACACCGGGGGTTGACTGCCGGTAGGCCCCTCCGACGTTCAAGTTAGTCTTTTTGTGAGAGTTTTGGCGGCTAGTGAATAAAGAATAGTAGGGTTCTTGAAAATCGTACCTTTCTCATGATGAGGTAATGATTTTATATCTGAAAAATACCTACTAGGTTTAGGTCTTCGCTTGGGCCTAGCACGGCCGACCCAACCACTGTCCATTATTTGGGGACCCCATTGGCACCTATGAAAGTTTCGGTGGCCCAATTTTCAGTGCTTATTGAATCTATTGAGGGCTATCTCAACTCTTGGAAGGGCCATTCCCTTTTATATGCTGGTATAATTGAGCTTATAAACTCTGTCATCCAATGAGTGCTTTCATTTTGGCTCCAAGCATTCCTTATCCCTACTACCATCTTGGACAGACTAACCTCCATTTGTAGACTGTTATTATAGGGTTGAAGGCACTTTAAAGTGACGTGGGAAAATTTATGCACTCCAAAAGATGAAGGGGGTCCAGCATTGAAAAATTGTAAGAAATGGAACAATGCATTGTTAGCTAAAGTATTATGGAATATTCACGTTAAAGTTAACTCACTATGGGTAAGGTGGATACATGAAGAATCTTTTAGGGACATATCAATTTGGGATTGGGTACCCCGCAGCTGTAACTCACCACTATTAAAAAAACTGGCATGGATTCGGGATAAGTTGATAGACAAATTGGGAGGCCGAAGAGAAGTAGTCCATGGCATGCGAAAGATATGTGTAAATGGAACTCCTTCATCATAGAAAATCTATGAACTAATGCGAGTCAAGCATACAAGGAGACCATAGATAACTTTTATATGGAAGCAATACATACCTCCAAAATTCTCCTTCATTACATGGCTAAGTCTTTGGAATAGACTACTAACAAAGGATAATCTACAATTTCTGGAGATTGAAAGAACATGTGGCTTATGTAATGTAGAAATAGAAACTGTTGGCCATTTGTTTTTCAAGTGTGTTTTTATAGGTAAAGTTTGGAAGGCTGCTCGGACATGGCTAAGATTGACCCACACTATATCATCACTAACAAATGCCATCAAATGGATCCGGAAAGACTATATCGGAGCACTTCTCAGAAGCAAAGCTGCTAGACTTGCATTTATGAGCACCATATACATGGTATGGAAGACTAGGAATATCATACAACTAAAGTTTGCATTTGTTACAAGCCTAGACGTAGTTATCAAAATTAAAATAGTTGTGTATAAAATATTATATAGACTATACCCCACGGATCTTATAACAATTTGATGACTCATATGTATTGGCAAACTTGATTTATGTTTTGGTTATAGCCTCTTTTTGGATGTATTGGAGAATATGATGTAATTTGATTATAGCCTGTTCGATTGTATTGGAGAATTGGAAGAACTTGATGTAGATTGTGGTTCACACTTTTGATCGGGGTATGCCCCAAAGATCTATGTACATATAATTTTGTGTAATATACTATTTACCTTGTATCAAAAAAAAAAAAACTAACCAAATAGGGTTCAGGCATCACCAATTATTGAGATAACATATCAAATTCAACACAATATTCTTTCACTGTTCCCTTCTATTTTAAATCCTTTAATTCCCCTATAGGATCTTCAAAAGCCACTTCTCCAAATCTTTGCTCCAACGCCAAAAGATACTCCCCCAAGTTGACAGTTCCCTCGTTAATCCGTTACGCATGTATAGCTCATATCATGCTAACATCTCCCCTTCTAGATACATGGTAGACATGCTCACTTTTAATTTTGTGGGTATGCAGTCTAAGATGAAAAACTGTTCACACTTACACTTGAACATCCACGTTCACAAATTATCTCCTTTAAACATTGGTAACTCAATTTTGCTACATCTGGTGAGAACGAAGTAGTGCCCTCCATAAAAACCATCTCTGTTACTAACCTCTAGTCCCCTCTATTCCACACTTATTCTTGTTCCATGTTCTTTGTCATCCTTCTAAAATAACTAACTGATCCATTCTTTCATTTCTTGCATGCTTCTTTGATTCCTCATTTCTAGCTCCTGCATCTGGTTGCGTAAGGCTTCCTCTAGTCGACGCTATTCTTGTCCTCTGGTCCCCTCGGCTATTAGTCAGCAAGAACTATAGGTAAAATCAAGTTCTCTGATACCCATTGTTACAGGTCTTGTGGGAGAACCAACCCTTTAAGGTAACTTTTAAGGTTGGTTCTCCCATAAGACCTGTAACACTACTCCGCCTGCTCCCAATTCTAGAACTTTGCCGCCGCCGTTGTCCTCGTCGTATAGAACTTCGGTCCCACAATCACCACTTGCTGCCAAATTCATTGTCAGGATGATCTCAGGGAGTAATAGTGAGCATAGCTGATGGGGCAGTGGCGATTTTGGTGGTGCTGAGTTTGTTGTGTATTTTTTGCAAGAGACCCAGACGTGACAATGAAGTTGCCTACTAAATGCCTCCACCTCCCTCCTCTCTAATAATGATTTGATCTTTCGCGACCCAGTTACATGTATTGATCTAGTTCCATAACCTTTTATTTTTCATAGTCAAAGGATTGGATTTTTGGCTTTTTAGATTTGTCTTTTTTGGTGGGATTTCATTGATTAGAAGTGGGGTCACTTGAATGGGAGCACTCTGCAGTTGAAATAGAAACATTGTAGATTTGGAAAATGATTGTTTGGGCGGATGCGTTTTTAGTTTATGTTCCGTTTGTATGTAACACGTAGAATAAGCTTCAACTGTGAAGTCAGGACATGTAAACTCTATAATGTTTTTGAACTTTTAACGATCCTGCATGTGGATTGAAACTTGATTTTTTGACTTTGTTGAGTTACATGCTCCCTTCTGATTGATAATGCGGATTTCAGCTTAGCTGCTCACTTTCTAGCAAATTGTTATCTGCTTGAGTGTCAGATGATCCATATGTTGGTGGTGGCTGACAGCATCAGCAGTATTAGCAACAAAATGCTCCTTCACGTCCTGATGTGATATCAGCAATGCCAAAGCCCATTCCCCGACCACCAGTTGCTTGCATGGAGACCGCAAAATCCTCCTGAATGGTACCCGTCTCCACAACCACCACCTCCACCACCTTTCGTGAGCAGCAGCGGTGGCTCCGGTTCCAATTATTCAGGGTCTGAATACCCACTTCCCCCAACTTCTCCAGGCATTGCTTTGGGTTTCTCAAAGAGTACATTTACTTATGAGGAATTAGCGATGGCAACAGATGGCTTCTCAAATGCAAATCCCCTCGGTCAAGGTGGTTTTGGGTATGTGCACAAAGGTGTCCTTCGAAACGGGAAAAGTGACCATTTTGCCTCTTAGTAATTATAGTAGGAACTTGTCTGGATAAAATATATGCTTCTTAAATGGAATCTTGACACATATCACATGTTTTGGTTAACCTAACATGGTCATTCTATACTTGTTTCATTATTCAGAGGTCGTACATGTTACTGTGATTGACTTTAGGCTCGGCCCCCTAGTGTTACTTGGGTCGTTTCTCTGAAAAGGAAAAGGAAAATGGGAAGTAGCTCTCCTTTTGGTATGTTCTTAACCCAGAAACTGTTAAGGAACAGCCACGTGAAATGGTCGTCGATGAGCTACCGAAGAAAAGCCTAGGTGAGGTGTGACAGTAAACAAAGTAAAAGAATCCCCTACAAAGGCTTACCCCAGCAAATTCGCTTCCAGGCGTTCTTCCTTTCCGTTTTTGACGTACAATAATAAGTTGACAACCTTTTGACGCTTTAACTGGGGCTTATTGTGACCCTGAAACACAACCATCCAAGTAGGTTGCTGTAAGAAAAATGTACTAAAGCCTTTGTTTGCTATACAGTCAATATGGTAAAATGTAGCATCAAATGAAGCTGACATAGAAGTCTTACATTTCAAGGCAACCATACACATTTTCTCCCGGCAGCAGTGGCTCGGGGGAGCCAATTTAAAGTGCAGAAAAGATGTCTACTTTTTACGGTTGAGCACTAAACCTCAGCATGAAGGCGCGGGGAAAGAGACTAAAACTTGAATCTAAGCATATTAGCTTTATTAGTGAGAATCCAACAAAAAGGTTCGGGCTACGTCTTGCTAAGTATGTTTCATATATCATCTCTCATCCATTCTTTTTCAGGTGGCATTTTTCACCCTTCAGCAAATTTAAACGGCCAACACAAAGTTTTTTCACATATCCCATTCCCATGCTAAAGTTATTGCTACAGCATTAGAAATTTGAAAGAACAAAAAGAAAAAAAAAATTTCAATATCAAACTACCTGTCTCAGTTTTGATACCTATATTCCAAACGAAAATTACAAGTTAATGTCAAAGTTTTGAAGAATCTTCTACTTCTAGTCATCATTTCATCTATCACTATTTGAAGCCATCTTGACCCTCAAGTTGCCAGTGGTTCAAACAATTTTCATGGTCAGAAACTTCCACAGAATAACTCATTCACACACTCGTGGGTGGGAAATGCACCAGTAAGCATGCACTGTTACTTTCGCAAAAGGCTTCAGTTTGATCCCACAGGAATCATCTTTAGAACAGCTGCAATAGGCATGCCAAGGAAGCCAAGGAAGATGCTAACAAACCATTGCTTCAAACTGAGAGGAGTTGTGTTTGCAAATGCACCGAGGAACTCAACAATTATAATCTGAAAGATGACAGTGCAAGTAAGTACGGCCACAAACACATAATTCTTCAATATTCCTTCGAACACATTAATCTTTTCCATCTCTCTGGAGCTTATCTCGTTAAAAACCTGAAGCATGAGGATGACAAGTTTAGAGTCAGCTATAGAACCCACATAAACAGGCAAAAATCCACAAATAATTGCTTTCATGAATTATTTGTTAGTGTATAAAGCTAATATCATACTCCTAGAATAATTTATAATATTCTCTGATGTCCCGGACAAATTGACCTCACAAAAGCACTAGGAATCATGTAATATTCTGAGATCAAAATATCTAGCATATCCTTTTCACTTATAACTAGGTAATAGCAAATGGGAAAGAGAAGATGTCACCTGACAGAAGACGAATGAGTTGAAAATGAGGGTGTTTAGAATCAAGTCGGAATCTGGGCCATCAAGATTAAAGACTGCCTTTCCTCTCGTCTGAAGATACCATATGATTACAAATTGATACAAAGACTGACCAAGAATATTCCTCCACATGATATTACTGATGAAGTTCCCTTTCCTACCAACAGGGGATCTCTTCATCAAATCATCATTAGGAGGTTCTGTGGCCAATGCCAATGCTCCTAGAGTGTCCATGATCATGTTGACCCACAGAAGTTGAACAGCTGTCAGGGGAGCATTTCCTGGGAGAATGTTGTGCCAGAAACAGATGAGAAACAGGTCACAACCTGAAAATAGGACAAGCCATGATAGGAAATGAAAACATGAACTCAAGCTCGACTTACCTGTCAAACAGGCAGAAGAAAAGTTGACAACCAGGGCTACCACATTGACTGTCAGTTGGAACTGAACAAACTTCTGGATGTTTATATAAACTGAACGTCCCCATTTAGCCACAGTTGCAATTGTGGAGAAGTTATCATCTAGAATTATGACATCGGCGCTCTCTTTGGCCACCTGCAAAACCAAGAACATGCTTTCAAAACCACCACAACGTTGGAACACTACTGTGCCAATAGGCACTTCTTAAGCTACATGTTAAAGAATAATATGCCAATGCTTGTGCTATTATGGAAACGCACTGCTTATGAGTAAAATAAATAGTTGTGTAAACTACTATAATGTTGCTCTTCTCAACAGTCCCTTGTCTGAAACACTGTGGCCAGAAACACAGATAGATTAGGTGCAACAAACCTCGGTTCCAGCAATTCCCATTGCAAGCCCAATATCTGCTTCATGAAGTGCTGGAGCATCATTTGTACCATCACCAGTTACTGCAACAACTTCACCAAATGTTGAACGTAGGTGTTTCACAAGGGTATGCTTATCCATTGGTGATGATCGAGCCATTACCTACACATTTTTGCAAAAACCAAATACCATTTCCACCATTTGAAAGTCATGAACAAATCACACGGAGCCAAATCTTAGACAATTATAAAAAATCGAATTCCTCATCTTTTGAAGAATTGAACTTATAATGTTTTGGAGAAGAAAAATGTTGGAAATTTTAACTTAATTATTGATGTTAATGCAGAAAGTTTAATTAAAAATCATATGCAAATCTTGTCTTACAACTTTGGCGTCGAAAAGGATATTCGACATGGATTTCTTAGAAGTTAAAAGAACAAACCATTTTTATGACAAACCATTTTTAAGAATTTTGCATAAAGGAGCTCGAGTCACAAGGCCTCCAACAGAAGTTAAATGGAGGACACCACAACAAACAGGCCAGAAGCATGTTGTACCTTTCCATAGAAATCAATTCAAGGACAACTGGGGAACTCTCTCATCAAACAAATGAATAAATTGGCATACCACAAAAATCACCTGCTTAGATCTTATAATAAGAAAAGATACCTAGCAACAGATATTGAATATTAATTCAAAATTATTATTTTTATTGATTATGTGGCCATGTTTATCTACTTAGTTAGTTGTGAAGTTTATGGGATAGTGGGCCTTTTCTAGATTCCCATGTTGTTCTCCTAGTTGCTAGCATTTAGGAATGTTAGTTTATTTCTATGTTTATTTAAGGTTGTCATTATTTTGAGTTTAAATGTAATATTAGAAAAAGTTTGGCTTCTATTATCTTTCTTTCTCTTTTGTTCTTCAAAAATCCAACAACAGCATCCTAAGTTATCCCAACACAATGCAATGGAACATTAACTGACCTGAAGTTTGGGAACAAGTTCTCGCAACTCCTCATCACTCTTTTCCCGGAAATCAGGTCCTTCAATTGCTATGCCCTTGTCTGTCAATATTCCACATTCTCTGGCAATGGCCTTTGCAGTGGTTATGTTGTCTCCAGTGACCATCCTGACAATAATACCAGCTGATCTACAGATTGCAACAGATTCCTTGACACCAGGGCGTACTGGATCCTTGATGCCAACAATACCTATACAAGTGTACCCTTTATGCGGAATTGCACTATCAGCAAAGAAATCAGTTCCAACGTCCATGAATGCAATGCAAAGTGTTCGAAGAGCTTCACTAGCAAACTGCTCAATAGTATCCTTCAAATGCTTGATTGATGATTCCTCGAGGGGAACAACCTCGCCTTTTGAGTTGATAAATTTGTCACATGCGGCTAAAATTATCTCAGAAGCACCCTTAGAATGAGCCCTAAAACCTCCACCTGGAAGTTTTAGAACTACCCCCATTTGTTTTTTGGTAGAATTGAATGGTTCAACCTTGACAATTTCTGATTTTTGCCGCTGTTCCTGGAAATTTCCGCCCAGTTGAAGCCCAAACTCTAGAAGAGCAGCTTCTGTGGGAGTTCCAAGTATCTCAGTTTTGTTGTCCTTATTAATGACAACTTCCCCTCCAGTATTGGTAAATAATGATTCAAGTAGAATTGTTAGAGCTGAATCAGGAATTGCAGAGCTCTTAGAGGTGCTTACTTCTTTGACTTCTCCACAAATGCATGTTTTTACAACAGTCATGTGGTTAGTGGTTAGTGTACCGGTTTTGTCACTACAAATGGTCGTGGCAGACCCCATTGTCTCACAAGCAGCAAGATGGCGGACAAGTGCCATGTCTTTCATCATTTTTTTCATGGCAAAAGCGAGACTCAAGGTTACAGCTAAAGGCAGTCCCTCAGGAACTGCAACAACAACAATTGTAACAGCAACAGCAAAATATTCCAACATTTCCCTAGCATCATCTCCAGACCATGTCCAGTGAGTTCCTTCTTGGAGCTTGCGAGCAAATAGTCCTTGCACCAGGACGGAAAATGTTACTACAGCAAAAAATAAGCCTATCTTCCCTATGATGTTAGCCACTCCATTCAATTTCACCTGCAATGGGGTCTCGTCATCTCCTCCTTCACTAAGAGTAGCCATTAATTTACCCCATTGAGTCCGCATTCCAACAGTTGTCACAAGCATTTTGCATGATCCATCCTGAACCTTGGTCCCAGAGAGTAGAAAAGGGCTTGCAGCATTCACATTGACAGGCTCACTCTCTCCTGTTAAACTGGATGCATTTATTAAAACTGAAAAGCCTGAAATGAATAGACCATCAGCTGGAACCTGATCTCCAATAGAAAGATGCACAACGTCTCCTGGAAGTAAATCATATATCGAGATCTTCTGTCTCAAACCATTCCTGGTAGCTTGCACTGTTATCTTTTTCTTCTCCCTGTCTAAATCTCTGAACTGCAGAGATTGCCTATAATCACTCGTGGCAGTGACAAAGACAACAAGCAGAATACTTGCAACAATTCCAAGTCCATCATGCGCACCTTTAGGCCAGCCTTCCATCATAATCCCAACAACAAGGGACACAAAGGCACAAATACCAAGTATCATGAGAGTGGTGTCTTGTAGGGCTTCCCATAAAAAAATCAAGAAGCCCCGAGGCGGGCTCTCAGTGAATTTATTAATTCCATAAATTTCTTTCCTTTTATTCAGTAAATTCTCAGAAGTAAAAATACCATCAGTGAGTGACGTGGAGAGCTTTTCAGAGATACCCTTAACCCCACCATGGATTCTCAGTTTCTTAAGATCATATCGTTCAACAATGGATCCCAATTCTTCAGCGCATATTTCAAAACCAGCTGCCTTGACCTCCTCGGGTGGGTTGTAGTCGCTACCTATAGACATGCAGGGGAAAAGTCAAAATAGAAAATAGAACTTCAATATGACACTAACGATTTTAGTTTACCTTGGATAAATTGGAGTGCAGCCTTTGTAACTAAAAAAGCAAGTCTAAGGCTCTCCTGCAATGGAAAAATTTTTAAAGAAAGGTCAGGAAAAAATATGTTAAGACATGAAAATTATATCTGGGTCATTTCCAACATAATCTTTATTACGTTCTGAGCACATTCAGGCCTACACCACTATTTATCTTAATCTGTCACCCACATCACGGTAAGTAACAATGCAGTCAAAGAAATTGTGTCTGAACTTCATGAGGGCCATCTTCAACAAAAGAAGAGTCGGCCCTCACCATTGGAGAACCATCTACTATACTAATAAATCCACATACATATCAGTATTTCCAAATAGGCAACCACAGTCCATCCCAAATCTTTACACCCTTCAACATTCACAGGCATATTAGAAATCCATTGATGAAGAATCTTGATGGTTGGGAAACTAAAACTTGCAACTTCGGAAGCGGCAACCAACGTCATGCAAAAGCAATACACATCTAGTAATCGAAAACTCGGTCTTAACAAATGAAGAAAGTCGATTTAAAAAGTTGTTTATTCGATATGTCTATGCATCCTGATTTAGTAAGTTTGTTCCAACAGAGCATAAACAGAAGATCTAAGTAGAAAAGAAAGAGAGAGAGAGAGAGACCAAATTGGAGCGACGAAGGGCCTGAGCCTCAAAACGTTTGGAAAGATTAGCAGTGAAACGGAAGCGACGTTTAGGATTCTTGACCAACCAACAGAGATTTCTCCATCTCTGCAACGCCTCCTCTGATGAGTTCTTTGGCTTCACATCCGCAAAGTTCTCTTTTAAATATTGCTCCATCACCCCAACTTCAATATCCCAGATTGCTTGTTTCTTCTTCTATCTTCTATCTTCTGATAGCAAAAAACAGAATATACCTAAACCTCAAACTTTACCTCCTCCACGCACAAAACACGTTCACCCTCCAAAAACCACTACAGTAGACTAGTTCTGGAAAAAGAAGAAAGAACACAAAGCAAAATGTTCTACTAAGCTTTATTCCGCTGTCCTAGAGAAACCCTTGTTATTCTTCTTTAATCTTTATAAAGCAAACAAAGACCTCAGCCGACCTCGTAGTTACCAACTTGTATTTCTCCTTTGAGAAAGGAAAGCTTTAAGACAAGGGAAGCTTAACTCCAAGACACCGACGCATATCAAAACTCAAAACCGCAAACCCAAGTCGCTGACCACCGCATTTGTAGGCTAGTGTTGTCATGAACTTTAATTGCCTGGGAAAAAAGATCCCGCAAACAATGTACACTTTCTTTAATTGATTCTTTCCGCGTGAAATCAAATGAAACCGCGTACGATATTGTCCTAGTCTGGTAACCTCATTAGCTGTTGTGTCGCAATCTTATAGGATAAAGGGTTGCATGTGGGGTTAGGTATGAGGCATTGAGGTACCCCCAAAAGTGTGCGTGGATCCCACTCACTTTCTTTACTGGCTCAGATACTTTGGTCCCGACGTCGCCGTTGCAGGCCACGAGATGGGGATTAGGCCGCTTCTCTGCCCTTTTGGATTTGATGGGTATGGATCAAAGCAGAGATTGCGATTAATTTAGATGCCTTGGGTTGGCCTTTATGTTAATTAATTGCTACTGTTTTGCTATGAATAGAAGAGAGTCACGTGGGTGAGATCATACTGCACTGTTTTACAGTAGATAATAGGTTAGGTTACAGTAGTTACACTGAAGATGCTCGAAGCCATGATCCTTTTGTATTACCAAATCTTAATAAATGGGAGTTTTAGATTCTCTTGATGCTATTGCAATGGGCCCGTCTCCCATCTGTAAGAAGGTCCAGCCCAACTAACATGGCATTCTCTCAAGCATAGGCCGGCTGTAATCAAACTAATGGATCAATTTAGCCCATTTTCCATTAACTGATTGATGCAGGTCCAATGCTAGATGCCCTTTTCGAATCAACATCGGGGCGTTTAGTAGCATGTGCACTACAGAAGTTTAACTGTTTTGAACACTGGATGTTAGATTAGATTATGACACTTTGCAAGGCCTACAAGCAATAACTTGACGTAACTAAGAGATACGTAGTAGTCAACAGGAACTAGATTACACATAATGGAAACCCCACTAAAATGTTTCACGACAGATATTAATAATAATTTGTACACACGCGTGCCATGAAAATCTAATGCAAGTCCTTCAATCCCATCTCCTATCTTATAATAGGGTTTGGATTCTTCACTTACGTTTTCTTTTTGGAGCTATTGCACACCTTTTTCTTTTCTTTCTCTTTGCAGGATTCGCCACTTTCTGGCGTGTAAATCAGGAAGATATCAGATTGCCACGGGAGTTGTCTACTTTAAGGATATGAAAGTATAAGGAAAATTGTTTAAAGTAACGTGGCCCTAACCCGATGTCCACAAACTCTGTTTCTGTTTCTTTCTCATGCTCCTCGCCATCGTTTAGGATGAAGACGGAGGTCGCATGTTGGAGACTTCCAAGCTTCATGGAGCTCGAGCGCAACTTTCGGATGTTGTTGTTGTTGTTGTTGCAAGAAGAACAACTCCAATGATAGAAAATAAATCATCAAACCATTTTGAAAAGGTTGAATTGAGTTGGTTGGTGACGGGAGGAAGTTTTTGATAACTTATCCGGAATGTGTCAAATCAAAGACAATGGAAGGTAAAACACACAAGTCACATTATATCAAAGGAGCCCACATGGAATGACATTAGCACGCGTGAACTGTAAAGGGTTAATATCGTGGCTATTTGTCTACCTATATCTTAAGGAATCGAATAAAAAGTTCGAGACGTGTCAAAAGAAGAGTGAATGGTGGAAGATAATGTGTACATGATTTCTACGCGAATGATTCCATGGAAATTCGCTGAGTAATAATCCTCCAGGTCTCTTCCTTCCCAAGTTTCTTCCCCCTCTGCAACCACTTGGACTCCAATATAAAAGCTGTTGTATGTTCTAATGGTGATCCAGTAACTAATAGCCAGTGCTTAACATAATTCGAGATCAAGTACTGCGTATAGATGAAGAACCTACTGAGCTTCTTGCGTCCTTGTATATCTTTAGTTTTCTTACGGCGAAGCCAGAAATTAATATGATATAACAACATTCTTTTCCTTTCAAATCCACATCACAAACACTTTCCTTTCTCGTGCTGCATTATCTTCTATGTTTCACTTTCTAGAATGGAAGACTTCGTGGGATTGGCTGGAAAAGAAATCTGAGAAAACGTATGCTACTGGAGGAGATGCACATGTCATGTACATTGAAAATGAGGAAATATAGCTAAATTCAAAATGGACCAGCTTGGTCACTCTCGACAAAGAATTCTGGGATAGTTCTTAGATGCAATTGAGAACAACTTGCGAAAAACATACATTAAGTAGTTCAGCAAGCACAAAAGTTTATGGGAACAAGCTTGATTGACGAAGACAATGGAGATTAAACAAATTAGAGGCGGCGCGGAGTATCAAATCCGGGAAAGAAAGAAGGAAACATGCCAAACCTTTTTCATCTTTGTGACATTGGCTCTTCTTTCTTTCAAAAATATTTGGTTATCTAGTCATGCCCGTGCTCTTTCATCAAAATTCTCTAGGGCATGCAATAACACTAGATAACCAAATAGTACTCTTTATTTGGTCGAGGAGATTAAACTCACTTAGCTTTTTCCAATTTTCACATCATCTTTATAATCTCAAGTCCCTGAAGGGGTGGATCAACCGATCACGGGAGCATACTTCAAGTGTCCCTCACTCACCTCTAATAAGTCAAGGATTCTGAGTAATATCAGTTGTGATTCATTTAAAACTTGCAATGTTGGTTGATCACATAATAAAAAATGTCGAACTTTTTAATATTCATTTGTTGAAATTTATTATTTAATTTTAAGTTACTGGATATTTATTCAGAATATAGTTTACGAATTATGAAAAATGACTATATTGAATTTTATTGATATAAAAATAAAAATAAAAAGGTTATCAATGTAAAAAGAAGTTGTAACATCAAATAATTCATTAGATAAAAGCATCAAGTGGGATTCACTACTTAATCACATCATTTCTGAAAGTTGTGAAGATTGTCACCAGGGGTTTGTGGAATCTCTTTCCACACCGTCCAATCTTTTCATTCTTGATTAAACATGAAAAGACGAGCTACCGCAGTCCCATTAACAACGAGAATCGTTGTATAAAACCCCATCTCAACTTCCATTGGATGCATCTTAGTGATACCTAATCGAATTTACAGGAGGTAGTCACATATCAAAATAATTCAACGTATTGTACGTTGATCTTTCTCAAGCTTTTCCTACTCAGCTATCCCATTCTAACCTAGACAAAAGTTGAGAATATCAGTAGATTCTAAGCAACATAGCAGAGGAAAGAATAGATGAAAAAGTATACAATAAACAAACCAGATAAGCTCATTGAATCATTAAATCAACTAAAAGGGGTCTACAAAAACTGCCCTACACAACATTGTAGGAACCATAACTCACCCATCGGCATCCTTTCTCTTTCATAGTGTTCCTCTTTCCTGTCATTTTTTGCACAAAATGCCTATGTTGGGCACAAGGGACCCATGCCTCAGTGCCTACCTATCTATCCGCAAGTTTCATCTGACTTGGTGTGATGCCTATACAGTTCCAGCTTAGCCTTTCTAAACGACATACGAAGTTGGATTGGCTATTGTTTTTGATGGTTGCCTTTGTCTGCTCATATTTTGGCTCACTTTCCATGGTCCCCTCCTAATTAAGGTTCTATCACCAAAACTGATGGTGGCAATGACAGTATATATAACAATGCAATTCAGTTCAACACCGTGCCCGCATTTTAAGGATGGGGGTTTTTGCCCTTTCTTTTCCTCTTTTTTTCACACGATATACAAATTAAGTTTGTATTGATTTAGTAAGAGCTGACTTAACAAAGCAGTGGCGAACGATTTTTTTACGACTTGTGGGTGGATACATGCCTCTACCCAATGTGTTGTGCCGACTAACAACTTTCTTTATTTGTAGGTATCACTTGATGATTCTTTTTATCTTTTGTCGCGGAGGCCAATTTTCCAAAGTAGTTATCAGAATAGTATAAATGAAAAACGTGAAAGAAACTAAAGCCCACGCACTTAGTTTTCCAGATCACGATTAAGGGCACAGATTTGTCAAGAAAGGACGTCTGCGATATAGATGTTGGATAAGGTACAGAGCTTGAAAGAAAAAGCAACCAGAGAGGGAGCGTTAATTTTGCTTGGCATGGCCAATCCCCGTCAAAGAGCTTCAATTCTGTGACTAGTGATTGAGTCCGATGCGGCCACAAGAAAAAGATGGTATATCTTTTAGGAATGAAGGCTACGGCCATTGAATCGGATTCTCATATATGGGATATCTTGACGTCCATGCAAGGAAATGATTAAATGCAACTCCTCTGGATTATACAGTTTCACAGTCTGACCATCTCATCTTAAATGAAAGCCACAGAAGAAGAAAAGCTAAGCTAATGATTCCTGGGAACAGCCCTTTAATGATGGTTGCATTCTGACTCTGCTTAAATGTGTTTGATTAACTTTGTCATCGTTTTAGTGCCATTTTCGACGTCAGCGATAGCCTCCCTATTATCCCTGCATCATTAACTTGGAAATTTAACCTCGTAACTTTTGTAATTACTCTCATGATGAATCTAGCACATTGATGATTGATCGCATGTACAAATCTTTGCAGTACATTCACTGGCCATTTGGAGCACTTTCTGTCCATGCCAATTAGCACAACTAATGTTGCTTAGGTGAATCAATTTCTGACCGGTGAAATCCTAAATCCAAGAAGGTGGTGTTCCTGATATTTTTTGTGTCCTTTCTTTTTCCTTTAACCCAGTAACCTATCTTCCATTTCTTATAATAATGGAAAGCGATACCCAAAATGTCTAGTCTGTAAAGGGATGTAGAATCACGGAAAAGGGATTGACAATCAATGGCATGCTAAGTGTAGAGCCCGGCCTCTACCGCCATCACTCAAAGTATTGTCCTCTTTGGTCAAAGGTGAGTCACGACTCGAACCCAAG
>JANIJH010000006.1:9606048-9616942 GCA_024520975.1 Erythroxylum areolatum
AAAGTGGAACAAAACCTTGAGGTCTTGTGTTCGAGTGGTGACTCACGCAAGTGCTAAAGAGGACAATACCTGAAGTGATGGCGGTAGAGGCCGGGTTCTACACTAAGTCCACAACCCTAATTTATATCAACATTTGGCAACATTAGAGGAAAAAGACTATTAATTCTATGTATTAAACTGCAAGCTCATGTTTGACATTAATATATATGCATATAGATGTTGACACTATGGATTACAACTTTAGACTTCGTTTAAATTAGTGGGTAACGGGCATCTAATACATAAAATATTGTACATTTGATAAAACATCCTAAAAAATTCAAAAGTCAAAAATTATGTCTTTATTGAAGACTACGGAAGGTTTAGACCAATAGCGGATAAGTTATTTTTTAGCTTATTGATTAAAAGTTAACTTTTTAACTAATTTAAAAAGTTATTAATGTGTTTAGTGAATTATTTATTGATTAATTTATTTAACTCTAATAAGCTGATTTCTAAAAGCTCTTTAAGAGAACCTTTTGGAGTTAGTTGTTTGCCTAATGATAGTATGACCCTTCACTTTATTCTCTACTTTTGCTCTATGTGATTTTAAAGTTGGTTTTTTTATCATACAATTATGTCGTGAAGTTTAGAAGAATATAATAAAGGAGTTAATTAAACTTTTTAATCTTTATTTAATTTTATAATATTAGTTTATATTTAAAAACACCATAATATTAAGTTTTTAATATAAAGAGTCACATCAAATTAATATTTTTAGTATATAACTACTATATATCTATGTCATATTATAATTATAGATTTTTTAATGTATTAAATAATAAAATTCATACATATTATATGAAAAATACTAATATGATGTAGCTTGCTACATCATTCATATTAATAGCAAATTTAACATTGAACTATTATTATTATTATTGTGATTGTTGTTGTTGTGGTTGTTGTCGTTCTTGTTATTATTATTATGTTTTTATTAAAGTTATAAACTTAATTTTTGTAAAATTGAATATCTAAAATCTAAATTCGTATAAGAATATTCAACGAAATACTAAGAAATATAATATTCACACCCTTATAATTTTTTTAAAAGTCATACCCTCATAAGTCAATTTACACTTTAACAGCTAATACTAAATAGTCTATTTTACTGAATATTTTTAATAAACAGCTGATGTTATTTACTGATTAAATTAGCTGATATAATCAGCTACCAACTAACCACTGATAGACAGCTAATATTTAATGCAATTCGCTATTTGTCAAACAAGATTTATCAATTGTTTTTTAGCTTATTGACATAAGTTAACTGTTTGACCATTTTAGAAAGCTAATGAATGTATTTAATGAATGATTGATTGGTTGACTTATTTAACTCAACAAGCTGATTTATGAAAAACTTATAAGAGGAACATTTTTTATGTTCAGCCAAAAATCAATGAGTAAAAAACCAATTATACCCTTCCCTCAATCAAACATATTTGGTTCCTTGTACTTCTTTCTCATTATAAAATTTTGACTATTTGTTACCTGTATTTACTGATAGAATTACAATAGGAGAGCGATGAAGTAGATTCCTTTAGATTATACATATAAAAGTAGGATATGAAGGACTTTTAAAGTTAATTAATATATTATCAACAAGTTAAATTAATTTTTGCAATTAAACTGAATAAGAGTAAACCATTAATCCATAACAAAATTTTTTTATAATTAAGTAAGTTTTTATTTACAAAATTTGCGAGTATTTTTACTTATAAAATACATTTTTTAGTTACAATAAAAAATATCTTATATTCCATAATTTTTAAGAATATTTTATATTTTAATTAGAATTAAAAACTTAATTTTTATAATAAATATCTAACCATGATCTTTTTGTTACTCGTACCTTCATAAGTTATTTTTACGATTAAACATCTATTAGTATCATTTAATAGAATACGTTCGTTGTCAAACATGTCATATATGAACCTCACAAGAATGTACAATAGACCCACAAATCAATCACTGTCTCTTTGATTTTTCCAAGAAAAAAAAAGAAGAAAGAAGAAAGCAGTCGACATCTCTCTCTCTAGGTCAAGGAAAGCCACATCCACAACTAAATATAAGTCCTTAATTATGTAAACTCCTCGTTTAATTTTCTCCCTTATTAAAAATTTTAAGTTCGAGTTATACAAAATGAGAAGAAATGAAAAATTATCCTTGTTGATGATTTTCTAGTTCTCTAATAAATTTTTTTTATCGGATTAATTACGGACACCTCACTTTTAACAATAGTGTAAGAATTGAAGCAATTAGAAAACTTAAAGACTGTTGAGAACTTAATGTTGAATAGAGCCAGTAATCAATCAGCAGTTGACCAATCAAATATGTGAGGACTCTTTATGTACAAAAATCTACAAGTTACTTAGAAATCTGAAAATTTTTGAAATTTCAGATTTGCCTTCTCTAATATTCTTAAAATAAAATCTTAAGAGCTTGGGATTAATTAGACTAAGCTGGATATCTGATGTCTGCCAATATAAATAGCACCACAAATAAGCACTTAAAAATCACCTACTCATCCACTATTATTGTACTCAACACCATCCGTGTCCTTGCATCAATTGCAAGCTTCCTGCCTCTTCTTACTTCTCTGCCTTTTTCTCACTTACTTCATGGGGACTAGCATCCTTGATGCTCTAAACGTCCGAGTTGTTGGTTCCGGTGACGGAATTCTGGTCTTTGCTCATGGGTTCGGTACTGACCAGTCGGCGTGGCAGCGAATCCTCCCCCTTTTCACTCAACACTACCGAATAGTCCTTTATGATTTGGTTTGTGCTGGCAGTGTCAATCCTGATTACTTCAATTTCAGCAGGTACACAAGTCTCGATGCTTACGTTGACGACTTGCTTAACATTCTTGACACCTTAGGCGTCGATCGTTGTGCCTATGTTGGACATTCTGTCTCCGCCATGATCGGTCTTGTCGCCTCCATTCGCCGACCTCATCTATTCACCAAACTCATACTCATCGGAGCATCACCTAGGTAATTATGACACTTGACTTTTAAATTATGAAACTTTCCTTCTGGGTCATTCTGTCAATTTTGATCTCGTTGAGAAAAAGTTTGGAACTTGACCTGAAATTGGTTCAAAACAGGTTCCTGAACAATGAAGATTACCACGGAGGCTTCGAGCAAGCGGAAATTCATCAAGTTTTCGCAGCAATGCAGGCCAACTACGAAGCATGGGTCAATGGTTTTGCACCTCTTGCCGTTGGCGCAGACGTCCCAACGGCAGTGATGGAATTCAGCCGGACCCTTTTCAATATGAGACCAGATATTACTTTATATGTATCGAAAACCGTGTTTAACTCTGATCTAAGAGGTATACTAGGTTTGGTAAGAGTTCCATGTCATATAATCCAGACCTCGAGGGATGTATCCGTACCTGCGTCGGTCGCAGATTATCTGAAGACCCACTTGGGGGGTCGAACCACCGTGGAGGTGTTGAGGACGGAAGGTCACTTGCCTCACTTGAGCGCGCCGGCACTTTTGGGACCAGCTCTCCGGCGAGCACTTTTGCTGTGAGAGTTCAATTCGGCTAATACGGAATAGCTTTTAAGTGGGTTCCACAAACGGAACTTGTAATAACGGGACCAGGTGTTGACACCTGGCGAATAACTTGTGGACTCACAAGCCTTTGTTTGGATTTTGTTTTCATCATGTGTCTTGTTTCTCCGATGAAGGATAAGAGGTACCCTCAACATGATACGACGGTTCGCAATTCTTGTCTTTTCCCTTCCCTTGTTACCTTTCAACTTTTGTGATGCCACTCTTAAGTTGTACTTCTGTTGTGTACGTGTTTTTTTTTTTTTAACTCATCAGTTATTTTAGGAGATTTTAATTGTAAGAGGGAGTCTTTAAATTATTTATTGTTAGACTAATCCTTGCTCGCACTAGGTCAATTTATAAAAGATAAAATGTTGATCAAACAGATTTCTCTATTTTTAAGATTTGAATTTAAAACCTCTAATTAAAATATAAAAGTACTGAACCATTCGCACCAACGCGTGTGATTACTTCTATTGTGTACGTTAGTTTCCACGTATAGAAGCCGTCACATTTTGGAATTTATTTTGCTTACGGGAGATGGATACAGAAAGAGTAAGAGGTCTCATTGTTTGGATCCAAATAGGCAAACACATAGCGGAGTGGACCGCTACCTTATAAGCCTCACTATCCATCTCAAACTTGCATGAATAGAAGTCCAAATCCAACAGAGTCTACTAAAAGCCCAATCTTTTCGGATGGAAGAAAATCTAGTCCCTTAAAATTTTAATATCAGCTATTACTAATTTATTATACTAATACTACCAAAGGTACATAATGTTGGCTTGACAAGAAACAAGAATATGGGGTCATTTTCCATAACCAGACAGACCTCATGCTTGTTCTTTCTAATTATTTATCGCTAGTTTTTGTATTGAATGGGTCAAACAGAGAAGACAACAGTTTTGTCATTGACATTGAGCTTTCACGGCTTGAACCTGTCCCCCACAACTGTCCTTTCTCCCGTAAATGCTGCTGCATATGAGTTACCGGTATTGCAGCACCGTTAAATTTACACCTCTTCCAGTCCGGAACACTTTTACTCTTAGGATGCCAATTATGTAAGAATTTTTTAACATTCCGTTTAATAATACCATATTAGGTTTTAATATAGTATTCTGTTAAAGCCGGATATCGTTTTAGGTGATTTTTTAAATTTATAAAATAGTTATTAAATTTTTTTAATTATAAAATAGTATATTATTATATTATATTGTATACTTTACAATTATATACTAGTGATGTCTTCAAAAGTCATAATAATAATAATTTAAAATAACCACAATTTATTTATTTATATTAATTTTAATTTTCACACATAAATAATAACTACAATTAATATACAAAAAAATCATTTAATCATCATTCAAGTATAAAATTAAGAACAATATAAAGTATTTAAAATATTACAATTTTATCATATAATAAATAATAATTATATCAAAACATCAAATAAAAAGGACAGTAAAAATCTTATTACAATTTAGAACAAGAGCTCGTAACGAGAAAATGACTAACTAGAAGTGAAACCTCAAAAAAAATTATATTATTTAATTTCCTATCAATTAAATATATATTATTTAATATATTTATTATTAATAAGAATTTAAACAATTTAATTTAATATTATATTCAATTAATTAAAATTAATTATTACTAAAATTATAAATAACTTAATTTAATTTTAATTTACAAAATTAATTTAATAATAATTAATTAATATAATTAAATTTAAAAATATTTTGAAAATATGTAAATTTCCAAAAAAAATTGTTTTAATAATTAAAATATATCTAAAAATAAATACTAGTTTATAAATAATAATTTTTAAATTTCTTATTTTAAAAATAAAATATTTTTATTTTTTAAGTTTTAGGCCAGAGGTAGGAAGAATTTTTTAAAAAATGAAAATTTTGCTAATACCAATATTTAGTCAATATTTTAAATATCAATTGATACTATGTGAAATCGCTGGTGCCAACGACCAATACCTTTAAACATAGTTTTGTACCGTTTTCTAATCAGTACGGAAACCCGTAAGGTTGATAAGAAGAGATACATCACCTGCAATAAATTTTCATTTTTCCTTAACAATTGTTGTATTTATTAATGATCCAAACCAAAGACAAGTTATATATTTGTCTTATATAATTATTTTTTATAATTTTCTATTTTAGTATTTTTTATTCAACTAAAATATGAAATGTTAAATAGTTGGAAACTGTAATTTAAATAGAGAGAGTTAAACTGAGTTTAACTAAATTGGAAAGGTTAGAGCTCAAATCGAGGTCTAACCTTCATCAAATTAATTTATTCCCCTTCACTCAAAATGATATGATTCTTTTATTAATTTAAAGAAAAAGATTTTAAAGGAACCTATATATAAAATATGCACATCATTTTTAACATAAAACAAGTATTGAGTTATACGTAATTCTATACAATTACTCACCTTATACATTTTTTGTAGCCTGAAAAACTCATATATGAAATTTTAATATATTTTTTTCATCACAAGTGAATTGAATCAAGGTCCAACCTTCATCGGATTAGTTTCTTGGCCCTACTTGGCTATTGGGAGGCAAGGCTCAGCCCAAGACCCGATCGGGCTTCAGTCAATAGACTCGAACTCGAGTTAGAGTCGGCTTAAGACCTAATGAACCCAAATCAGCAGGCTCAAGCCCAAGTCAGACTCTATCTGATCTATTTTCTTAATTTAAAATACCAAAATAACGTGGTTTTTAACAAAATAACGTTATTTTATATATAAATATCAAGCTTCAAGCTAGCCTCATTTTTTAGAAAAAATGAAATTGAGAATTAATCAACTAGGCCTAGCTATTAATTTCGACATAGGTCAGAACTAACCAGGTCAAGTTCAGCCCCATTTGCCATCTCTAATTATAAGCAAACTTTCCATTTCTCCTTAATTATTGCTCAAAAGATATGTGAATCAATCGAATTCACGTTTCCATAATCATTCTTAATCAATTAAACCTTGAAATATGCATTATTGGAGAGCGTAATTTATATGGAGAGAAATTCAACCAAGTTTAATGATTTCTTATAAAATTACTCATACTTTTTTTTCATGTGGGAAAACTCATTTACAATTAGGTAAATTAGGTTTTAAAAATTAAATTTTGTTTAGCTTTATAATATTAATTATAATTTTAAAAATAATAAAATATTTAAACTAATTCGTTATTAATCCTCTAATTAATAATATTAATGTGACACTGACATATGACGTTATCCTAACCCACTAACAAATAACCAAAAATTTACACGTCAGCAATTTTATTAAAATAGCAAAATCTCTAAAATTTTACTCAAAATCGTCTCCTCTTCCTCATCCTTTGTGTAATCCACTTTATTTCTCAGCCATTGGCTCACAAATGCCAAACCTCATCTTCATCTGCATTTGATTTGAATAAGCAATTACGTCAACAAAAAGATAGGGCCTCATGCATCTTCATTCTCATTTGTAATGAACCGATATTAAGTTTATGCAGAGATTGATTGGTCATAGGTGCTTCTAATCTCTGGAAGACTTCGAACTTCAGGTATAACCCATGTCATGACGCGAAACCAAAACTTTTTTTTAAAAATCTGTTTGATGATAGTTTTCTTTGAAACTTGTCATGAAAAAAGTGTTCTTACCAAATGGTAATTGTTAAACTTTATTGGTGATTTTATATTGTTTTGCCAAGAAGTATGAGGTTAAGGATATGCGTAATTGGGTGGTTATTAATGAAATAGAATAGTCGTATAAGACGAGGGCTTATAATAGAATGAAATGGAATATGATGAAAGATGAGAGTTTCACGTTACATCTTATTTTATTTTAAACAATAAAAATAAATTCTTTTAAGATTAAAATGAAATGTAAAATAATAAATAATATTTTATTTTATTATTATTTTACAACTAGAGGCTATTACCAATCATAAACAGAGCGAGAAAGGTGACGCTGTTGAAGAGGTTCTTGATAGGCCAAGCGGAATTACAATGGACTTTTATTATTTTACAAGGAACAATCCGTACGCACATCATTAATTCATATATAGTGATAGCAATAGGAGGCCCATACGTCTAGATTCTTAGAGAACCGACCAATGTTTAGGCTCACCTCAATATCCAACTATTAGGTTATCAGAGTCCTTCATTAATTTATCATGCTCGACCCTTTAAACTTTGTTACCCTCTTCCTTAGGGCAAAATAAGCCTGCCCAAAGGTCTCTATCTAACCTATAAAATTCGTAAAATTTTACTTGAATTTGATTGGACCAACATTCGTTAGAGGGGCAGAAAGAGTCTGGACTGGATGTGTTCAAGATTCTTTACAATTAAGTACATCAAATCTATTCTAAGCTTCGACATGCCCATATACGTGTCAAGATGGGAGACTCATATCTTAAAATGTATGTAGGTGCTATCATTTGTATACGAGAATTCATCCTCAATTGTTTTCCAAGCATGCCTAATAAGTGAATCTAATGCCATAATAAACTAGGAATTGGAAAATAAGAATCAAAGATCCATTATTTTTAACTAATCCCTAATACAAAAACAAAAGAACAAAAATCACCCACGAAGAAGATAAAGAAAAAGAAAAGAAGAGTTGCAACTGTGTGAGTGAAACTGATGTCATTGTTTATAAGATGTGCATCTCCATAGAATGTGACATTTGTTGCAAGAAATGGACAAGAAGAAAATTAGACCGATATGGAGTTAAGGAAGAAAAAGGAAGGGATCTTGAAGATAAAAAAACAAGAAGAAGAAAAGAAATCACTGCAAAAAAAATAAAGTTTAGCAATGGAAATTACCGACGCAATTTATACACATTCTACCGATAAGCTTATTTAGCGACAGAATTTATTAATAAAAAAAGGCGTCTGAAATATAACCGTAGGTAAATCTACCGACGAAATTTTTTATACCGTTGATAAACTTACCGTCGAAAATTTTGTTCGGTCGATAAATTTACCAAAGGAAAATTTTTTATGTCAGAAAATTACTAACGATTTGGTTTTTCCGTCAGTAATACCTACAGAAAAAGAATTTTTGTCGGTAAATCTAATATATTTTACCTATGGAAATGGATTTTCCGTCGGTAAATTTGCTAAAAACTATTTTTTAAAATTTACCTGCAAAGTGTTCAGTTTCTTTAGAAGCCACCATGGAGAGAACTCTACTAAATCTCTTCGTACCAATCGCAGCACTTATTATATTCTGGTTCTTGTGCAAAAGTTAAGAAAATAACTCATACTAAAGAATTGAAATTACGAAAATTTGACTAAAAAAGAACCGACAAGAAAGAACTGAAACTATTTTTTCAAAAAACAGATATTTCATCAAATACTTTACATGTATGTGAAATTTATCTCAACATCACAGCTAAAATCACATTTATACGTTAAAGTTGTTTTTCAATCACAAAATATACAAATAAACGAAAGCAATCAAATACCCAAATTAACTTTTATCCAATATACGAAAAAATACATGACGATAGTTGCAAAAATACCTCCACCCGAAGGACACGATGACAATGGCTGGAGAAGACAACATCGACGAGCAAAAAAAGAGTCCGCAACAGAGAAACCGGAGAGAAGAAAGCCGATTGAAGAGGAGATGCAAGAAGAAGGAAGAAAAAGACACAGGTGGGGGGGAGATGTTGGGTGAGTTTAAATTTAAAAAGATTTTACCGACAGAAATTTTCATAAGTAAATTCAAAATTTTTTTATTCCACCAATAATTTTCGCCTTTTTACCGACGGATATCTTATACTGTCACTAAATTTTTTACCAACGAAAATCTTGTACCGTCGCTAAAATCTATCGCAAAATTTGTCGGGATGATTTCTCTCAATATTTAGCAACGGATATTAGTACTATCGTTAAACGAAAATTTTCTCGTCAATTTTACCAACGAAAATGGATTTTTCGTCAGTAATTTGAAACGATATATTTTCTGTCGGTAATTTTCTATCACTAAAATCTATCGCAAAATTTACCGGGATGATTTTCCTTCATATTTAGCGACGAATATTAGTACCGTCGTTAAACAAAAAATGTCTCGTCAATTTTGCCTACGGAAATGAATTTTCCTTAGGTAATTTGCTACGGTATATTTTCTGTCAGTAATTTCCATCGCAAAATTTGTTGGAATGATTTCCCTTCATATTTAGTTACAGATATTAGTACCGTCGCTAAACGAAAATTTTTCCGTCAATTTTACCTATAGAAATGCATTTTTCGTTGGTAATTTGCTACAGTATATTTTCCGTCACTAAAGTCTATCACAAAATTTGCCGAAATGATTTCCCTACATATTTAGTGACAGATATTAGTACCGTCGCTAAACAAAAATTTTTCCGTCAATTTTAACTACATAAATGGATTTTCCATTGGTAATTTGAAACGATATATTTCCTGTCGGTAATTTTCTATCACTAATTCTTGCTTTTCTTATAGTAAATGCATATAGAATATTATATCGAAAGGTAAAAAGATGATGATATTCGATTGATAGTTTCTTGAAGGAGGTAGAGAGTTCTTGAGAGTGAGAGGGTTTTATGTAATTTGAGTTTGGTTTAAAACTCAATATTTTTTTAAAAAAGTATTATCCCAATTTGCAACGTAAAGAAATCAGTCCAAACTTGTTGAGTTCGATTCAAGTTGAGTCAAGTTGGGTTAGGTTTAGGTTGTTAAACTTTCTCTTCATTATACAATTATACAGGGCCTTAAACATATATAATTCCCATATATCAATTATGGTACCTTGATCCATAAATTCGATTTGATGATGATTCTCTTCCGTGTTTTTATTCTTTCTCCTCTTTTTATCACTTTTGTGTTTTCTCCTTATTTGATGGTTATCGGCAGAAGCAACTTAAACGGGAAGAATAGGACTAAAAGAGGCTACGTTTATAAGTGGTTTTGAGAAAACCTTCTCTTAACTACCATACCCATCATGTCGGTATTAAGCTTTATAAACATTTTTTACATGAGACATTAATAATTCAACATTCTCCCATTTGGCTAATGAAATATTGCTATAAGACATTTAAATTTAATGCGCATTGAATACATTACTCATCATAATCAAGAATTAGAACTAACGTGAGTCATGGCGGTTATATGTGATTTAAATAACATATTCCCTTCCATATACTACAAAGTTAGTCTTCTCCATAAAATGATCTATAAATGGGAAACACGAAATTAATCAAAAATTAATGTCAATTCAAGACAAAAAAACTGTTATCATCATTCCATTCAATTCAAAATACAC
>JANIJH010000006.1:9663922-9689425 GCA_024520975.1 Erythroxylum areolatum
TCACAATACATATATAAAACCACTTATTTAAATTCACTTAATATTTCTAAATTTCACTCAAAAATCGGGGTCCAACAGTCATACTGCTACTTGTTCAGTTATTGGCCCCTTAATAGATGTTACTCTCTAGTATAAGCTATTGAAGTTGAAGCTTAAATTTTTTTTGCATCTTATTAACACCATATCAAATTAAAATTGGAATTGTATGCATTCATACTGTTTCTCCTAGACACCTTTACTAGCATCTAAATTAAAATTATATCTAAACTATAAGTTATTTACATTGACGGATTATTTGTTAGACCTTGTTACTTTGCCCCTTTTAGTGTTATGTCATGATGCTCCACATTTTCAATATTTCTAAACGTAACCCTTTTATTACATCTTATTTTCTCTTAATACTCTTTTTGGTTCATTTTGTCTCTTTTTACGTTTTTTGACCTTTCTAATATCACTCTCTTGGCTAGTAGATGTATCTGCTTGTAATCATACACACTTAGAAAATTTCTTTTCTTCTAGCAATCATTGACAAATGTCCAACACTTTTGTTTGGAATGATCAATAACACTAGTAACATGTTTTCATGGATAAATATATAGGTCTCATGCTCTATGGCTACAATAATGGTCTCTTTTTAATTTGTTGACATGCTTGTCATCCCTTTTACTAACTTCATAGGGTTCATTTCCATTCCACACCATCTTCTGTTGCATTAACAACTACAGGTGCAATATTTGAATTCTATCCACATATGTAGACCCTTTTTCTACACGTCTCTTTATAATTATGGTCCCTATAGTTCCCATCATACTAATCTTTGTCCTTAGTTGGTACGATTAATTCGTTGTAAGTTTCACTTATATTAATATAAGCACTAGACATTTTGACTCAAATGACTACTATGACCTAGTCCAAATGACTAGTATAACCTACTCTAAGTCTCCTTTGGATATTTAAGCAAAGCAAAAGCACACCCAAGTTTAATTTTGCCCTTCTTCAATGTATATTGGCTATAAACGTGCCCTTAATTATATTTTTAAATTTTTATTAAATTTAATGTCCATACCAATTATGATAAATATATCTATCATGTATTCTAGGATATGCATTTTGTAGGGTGACCTTAATAGTTCTTATAAATCCCTAAATACATAAGCCAATCAACATAAATCTAGATTTAAGTAACATAAGGTAATATTATATCAAAATGAAAATAATAAAATTTGCATTTATCTTTTGGATATAATTTATCTTTGTGACTCTATCTCCATATTCTAATTTTAAGTTAATTGATAAGAGTTTCATGAAACAATTTCACGATTCAATATTTTTCATTTCTACCATAGTCACATATTATGGATACATTTCTCCATCTCCATCCCTTCTAACTTCACTAATTAATTGCCATTGAAATTCTATCTTAAAAAATAATCCATCTCAATTATTGGCCTTAAGTGTCTTTATCATGCTTTTATACATGTAAAACAAATATATAACTTTTTAAATTACGTTAATGAGGTTTTTGATTCCTTAAAAGTGATCGTTCTATGATAGAGCCAATATTTGTAACTTTCATCTCATGGATATAATTTGAAGCTTAGAATATTTACTGGCATTATATAATGTGCTCTCTTTCCTTAGCTTCCTCTTAATAGCCCTATACATACTTGAATATGTGAATATATTCAACTTTTCCTTACATTCTTCAATCATTTTAGTCATAGCTAAGGTAGGCTTTTCAAGAGTTCTTTCTTTTAAATGTTTACCTAAAAACTTGACCAATACCATTTTGGGCTTATTAATTGTAAAATATGTATGTTTAGATCCCTTTTGATTTTGAAACACCTATCATTATTGGCATATGATGTATATAACTCCCACTTACATCCTTTAATGCATTATACTCTAATTCACTTAGGCTCACTTTATTTTCATTTGACATTAAATTTTTTACTATGAAATAGTCAATAAGGTCTTTATAGTTCTTTGGCATTAACAAATTCCATACACAATATCCATTATAATGATTACGATCACTAGGGTACTCTTGACCATTAAGGAAGCATCTATTGTGATCATTTAGAAGTAACACATTAAATGTCTCTTTCCCTCCTACAGCTTCAATATGATCTTCATCATATGAACTAATAGCGTCAATTGAATTTTTGTCATTGTTATCATCATCTTTAACACAACTTTCTTATTCATGATTATCATTAACTTCAAAATATGCATCTTAAAAAATACTTTGTGCATTTTCTTTATCAAGCATAACATTACTATCAGGCTTAACATCATCTTCAGTAATAACCAAAACTTTTGGAACAAAAATCGAAGTCTCTAGCTTATGTGCGACATAGACATCAATTATCCCATGTACTTTTAACAAATAAGTTAACTTAATGCAACTAAAATTTAATTTAGTGCATCTTAAAGACTCATTAGATCTAAAGAACTTTATAATAAGCTTTGCTAACCTATTGGTACGCAAGATCCTTCCCCATTTCATAAATTGGTCGATAACTTATAAAATTAACGTCAACTTTATTCAAAAAAACTTAATGACCCTCCCTTATAACTCATATTAGGATCTGACATAAAGTGTCTACCATAACCCTCTGATCCCTTATAACTCATCATAGGATTCGTATAAAGTGTCCACTATAAAATAATCTCAAGTTTAAATACTAAGATGTTACAACCATAAAATGATAACTACCTAAGCAACATAAGGATATGAAAATTATAGTAAGATACAAAAACATAAATCTAAAACAAAGATAACATACATTGTTAAAAATTATATTTTAAAAAACTGCAGCATGGCATAAACATCCATTATACAACTTATATGAATTTTTTTTTATATTATGGATCATTGATAAAGGATTCATAAAGGCCATACTACATGATAATGGTGAATGTTGCTTAATGGATATTACTTGGAAAATGAGAGCTTAAAAAAAAGCTAAAACATTGAAAAGCTATGAGACACTTCCGAAGGTAAAAGATAAAGAAATTATTTTAGCTCATTTTAAAGCTGCTATTTTGTATTTTAGGCTAAATGTAATATATAATATCAAATTTATGATCAAGTTCAAGTTGGGATATAAGTTATATGTAGTAGACTCACAAAAACTCATTTTAAAATCTAGTTTGGCTTAAGCAATTATTTAGTACTTTCTTCTTCGAAATTATATTAGGAAACTAAGTTAACTATTTATAATATATAGTCACTAACTAAATCAAATATTTCCAAGATTATGAGAACCATATTATCCTAGGGTTTTATGTAGAAACTTTCTATTTAAAACACTCTACAGGCTTGACCCCTATATTATATATTCAACACATGGTAAAGCTAATAAGTCTAAGTGGTTAAAGTCTAAAAAATACATATTCCATAAAGGAAATACAAAGAGAACAACCTAAGAGCTTGTAATAGATACTGATGGAAGACGAAACATAGGAGTAATTCTAACTATTTCCTTTTGGTTCTTACATAGGTCTATAACATAAATGTTTTTATCATTATATTCAAAAGTAGAATTTGATTTCATACTCATCTACTTTCCTATTACTCAGAATTAATTTTTTATATATCACAAACAACTAAATCATCATATGAAATAGTTATCCTAACTTATCACGAACATATATGTACTCCTCTTTAACATCAAAGCTCCCGCATGCCTATACTCATCCTTTATTGTTTCATTTTTGGTAAATTCAATGAATTGATATTTTGGGAGTCAATAATATGTGGGTCATGATAAGGATAAACATATATTTGGAAAAAATCTCCCCTCCTAACTTGACCCAAAACCTATAATTTTTAGATAATAAAAAATGATGTTGTTTTCAATTTTTAAAAATAAAAATATATATTTAATTAAACCCAATCAGGCTAAGGCTTGGCCTTGAAGCTTTAAACCCAGGCTAGAGCCCAGTCAGGCTTAGGGATGGGTTTGAGGCTAGTTTCCAAACCTAGATAAACACAATAAAATAAGAAAGTATAGTAAAAAATAAAGAAGAATGAAAATTGATAATGAAAATTGAGACCACATGCATAAATAATGTAAGAACGATAATGGAAACGCCATATGTACATGCTTACCTGTAAATAACCCTCCATAAGGAAAAAATGAAAAAGAGCATGCGAGTTGAAATGGCATCAAACAGAGATGCAGATAAAGATAAAGATATGAAGACAAATATGGGTAATTGTCAAAGATGAGAGTGAAATTGTGATTTAGGGGTTGGAATAACTTATAAACTATTAGGAAACATGGGCAAGATTAATGAACCCATATTGCAGTCGGGATGCCTATCTGATAATATAGTACTCATATAAAATAATAAAGATATTTATATATCCAAATTTGACAAAACCTGGCTGCAAATTTTGATGTATGCTAACATGATGTATTCTTTTGTCAAGCTTAGCTTGAGATAATACAAATTTCTTTATCTTTTCTAAAAAATAAAATTTTCAAATACTACTAAATATTAAATCTAAGTTAACTTTTTGTTTAAATATTAAGATTGAAATAGTCCATTTTGTCTCTAATTATTTGGTTCATCATTACATAGGTGGATTTCATTGTTGAGATAACTATTCAATTATAATATACCTTCACATTGCCCCATTATTGTTTAGTAATGTGCAGAACATCTCTTAATTGCATAAGTTTTAAGTGATGGGGCTAGTTTATAAGGTTATTACTAAATAATTATGTTGGTTTATGCTCTATAACTAACCAATCGATTGTAGTTTTAAGAATATAATTTTTTTCGAAAAGTAAAGATTATCATTAAAAAGATATTATATACAAACTATAACACCCCAAAAGTGCTAGTATAATACAAAAGACTAGTTACAAAAGAAATGTTATTGATTTCCAATCTCATTCTATAAGATGTAGTCTAGTGCCCATCTCTACTTCATAATTATTGTAAGGTTATTAGTTATACTCCTAGCTAACAAGATTAGACGAATATGTAGGGTAATCGCTTGAAACAACCCTTTACTTTTGCTTTATTGTCTAAAAACTTTGCAATGACGTTCTTTCCATATATGGTAAGTCATAGAGGCCCAACTAATCTTGAGTGCTTTATAAATCGCATGACTTTCCTTCTTAATTTTCACCAACCAATTAATCGTTTCCTCCAATGTATCTGTTGGTTGATTAATATTCAACAATGCATGCAACCAACTCCATATCTTTTTTGTATACCTACAATTAATCAAAATATGTTCTAGATTTTCCAAATCTACGTTACAAAGCTCACACATCAATGAGTTAATAGGAAACTTGATTTTATCCTTCGTAAGTAATTCACCATTTATTCTTATCCATATTATAAAGGAGTATGCTGGTCTTATGTCCATATCCCACATTAATTTCATCCATTGTACTCTTGATTGTATTTCTTTCTGCAAAAGGAGTTTATAAGCTTTGGTATTGAACTTTTCGAATTTGGCATTTATCCATAAAACTTCATCCTATTCCATCTGATTGCATTTTAATGCCTGAGTCAATATAATCTTTGCTCCCCTACAATTTTGATATGGTCAGTTCCATTCATTACTGTTAATCAACCTGCTTATTTGGGTAACTGAGGGGACCACAAGTTTCAGGTATTAGATTTCCATCACTTTGTATAAAGGTTCTTTACAATGCCAATTGTCAGATCAAAAGTGGGCATTGTTACCATCTCCAAATTTGTGGAACATTAGGCTCTCCATCCACTCCCTTATGCCCAAAATGTTCTTTAGAGTTTCGGACATGCCCTCCTTATACTTCAGAGTCTATAAGCTATCATTTTTAATGAATACGTTATATATCCATTTCACACAAAGGTCCTCCATTTTGTTACACAACCACCATAGGTTCTTTACTAAGCTTTACTAATCACCCTTGCAGAATATAATCCTAAGCCCCCTGCTCCTTCGGTCTGCATATTTTACTCTAACTTATTTTGACTTTGTTTTTTCCTGGGTTTGATCCATTCTAAAGGAACTCCCGAAGTTTTCTATCTATCTCCTTGAGTATGCTCTTGGGTATTAAAATATGACTTAGCCAGTAGTTGGTAATATTACAGAGGATTGACTATATGAGTTGGAGCCTACCTCCATAATTGAGGAATCTTGTGCTCCATTGGTTGATTTTCCCACGTATGCACTCCACCAATGGTTTGCAATCAGCTGCACTTAATCTTCTTTGTGATATTGAGACTCCTGGATACTTGAAAAGTAATGTTCCTTGTCTCAACCCTATTTCTCTTGCTTTGTGCATTTCCACCGTGTTGAACTTACTAGAAAGATAGTAGCTGCTCTTCATTAGGTTACTCCACAGCCCTAACATGTCTTGAAACTCCTCCTTAGATTTCAATAATAAATTGATGAAGTTTCTTTCAGCCCTACTAAACAGCAGCAGGTCATCTACAAAAGCGAGGTGAGTTAGTTTCATACCTTTGCATTTGTAGTGGCGTTGGAATTCTGTATGTGTTAAGATCATCATTACAAGGTGAGTGGTCAAGGCATTCATATAGATGACACACAAGTAAGGGGATAAAGGATCCCCTTGCCTGAGTCCTCTCCTAGCTTTTACCAGTTCAGTGGGTTCCTCATTCACCAAAATGGTCATAGTGGCAGTAGTGATACATATCTACACCCACCTTTAAGCAATTCAGGGAAGTTTGCAACTTTCATGATATTGAATAGAAATTCCCAGTTAAGTGAATCATAAGCCTTGGCTATATCGATCTTGATGATACAATTTCTTGTCTTCTTCTTGGAATGATAACCCTTCATCAATTCCTACCATAGGAGTATATTAGTACTGACCGATCTCCCCTTTAAGAAGGCATTCTACTCAGGGCTGATCATTTTCTCCTAGCTGGTTCTCAATCTTTTTTATATAACTTTTGTAATAATTTTGCACAGAAATTGTAGCAGGCAATAGGTTTATACTGATATAGCTTTGTTGCATTCCTTTGTTTAGGGACAAGGCATACATATGTCTTATTCCACTCCTTTAGGAAGGTTTTTTTTTTGAAAAACTCTAGCATTGCTCGAACAACTTCTTCCACTACTATGTCCTAGTTTTTTTGAAAAAAATCTATCGTTGTACCCATCTGGTCCTGGGCATCTATCAGGGTTTATTGTAAAAACTACCTTCTGAATTTTGTGCCTAGTGACTTCCCTACAAGTAGCCTCTTGTTCTTTTCATTCACCTTCTTTAGGTTCGCAACTAACTCTCCTGGTATCTCCTTTACATGTGTATCAGATCCATATTCTTTACTAAAGTAGTCAAAGATAAAATGTTTTTTGCTCTCTTGAGCCTCATGCTTCCTACCAATATGGTCCACCAGCTCCTTGATGGTGTTCTTGTTTCTTTGTGTTGAAATGGCACTCATATACTAATTTGTACAACGTTCCCCCTCCTTTAACCATAAAATTCTTGAATTTTATCTTTTCAACATATTAATATTGATCACGACTTGATTATATGTTGGAACCCAAACTTTTCTTTAATTTTTATTTAATTTGTTATTTATTTTTCTTAGAATTTAGTCCATTAAATTAGCAAGCATGAATAGAAATTAGAGTTATTAAATGGAGAATGTTGGAATTTAATTAGAGTATAGTAGGGTTATTAAATGGATTAAGGAGTTAGTAGATGAAATAAATGAAGGAGGGTAAAATTGGAAGGACAAACAAAGAAAAGGGCAATTTTGGAAGACCAAGGTAAAGATGTGTCTTGAATAAGAAAGAAGAGAAGAAGAAACCATGAGAAGGAAAGAAGAGAAGAAAAAAACGTGAAAGAAGAGAAAAGAAGGAGAAGAGAGTCATGAGAGAAGCTAGGCAAAGAACAAGAAATTGTGGGAAGAAAAAGAAGGAAGAAGATTTGTTCAAGGTAAACTTCATTATCTTCTTGCTTTGTTAGAGAAGGAGTTAGTAAGAAAATGAGATTTTGTGTTGAGAATGAAGGAAGGAAGAAGATGATTTAAGGAACTCATCTTGAATTTTTAGAGTTTCTAAACTAGGTCTTTGGTCTTACTAACCTAGATGAACTATGAGAAGGTTAAGATAGAGCTTAATTTCTCATTTTATGATTATTGAAGTTTTATGAATTTTATGGAATATTGTTTTGAATGAGAACTTAGTTTTTTTTAGGAAACCTAGGAAACTCAATCGAAGAGCAAGAGGAAAGGCAAGCTTGACTTGGGTTTTGCAAGCCAATCGAGGTGGGTAATGTATTTATAATCATTGTGTGATTGGGAAAATTCTTTCTTATGTGTGTGTATATGCAAATTTCTTAATTTTTAAATTACTGTGAAGATTTGATAATGCATGATGATTTGTGATTATGTTATAACTTGAAAGAGGTTATAACATTTTGTGTAAACGAAAAGAAGAAAAAGCATAAAAGGATGAGCATATGATAAAATAAATTGAGCATGAATATGTGCTTTTATTTGGGCAAGAGTGGAACCATTTCATTTGTCACGTGCACGTTGACAAGTGCCTTCTCCCGGCTGCTCGCTTGTGACATATGAGCTCTGAAAAATATACTCATTTCGTTCACGGTGTAAACTTCGACTTCTCCATTTTGTTTCATGGAACCCTCAAGCCATTTATTTGTGCATTGTATCTTCAATTTGTCAAGTATGATGCATAATTAAGTGTTGTGCATTGATGGTTGGATAAATGATATGTTCTATGTGATAAAATGCTCAACTTTAAGTTTTGGAACTGGAATTGAGAATGCTTAAATTGCTACATATATATGTATATATGTTTGATTATATGACTCATTACCGATGGCTATAAATATATTAGCCATTGAGTTGTGTAGCTCAACCCATATTTTTTCACTCCTTACGTGTAAAACAAGACGATTGTTAATCCTTGTAAGACATCGGAAACTTCAAGATAGTTAGAGTCTTTTGTAAAGCTAGTAACTATAACTTTTGGAATTGCTTTATAAGCATATCAACATGAGCATTCATTGTATCTTTGAAATTTGTATCAAGCCAATGGTATGGCTTTTGATATGTAACAAAAGCAGTTCAACTCTTTTGATTTAGAAATGAAATTTGGATTTGGAAAAGATCTTTGTGTATGTTCACTTATATGCTTTGGTTGAGTTGTTGAAATTGTGTTGGAAGTAGGATTATATGCTGTTCAAAATGGAATAGGATATGGTTAGTTGTGATTGGAATTATATGTGTAAATTTTGTGTTGATGGATTGTTGGAATATAGGTTTTGTTCGAAGGTTTCGCTGCGGTGAGGCTCAGAGTTCGCCGCGACGAACCTTTCCATAAGGGCAATTTTCATGTTAAATTTCTTATCTTCATCGTGGTAAAGCCAAAGTTTGCCATGCCGTATTTGTCTCAAGGATGCTTGACTTTAATTCAGGGACTTCGTCACGGTGAACCTGCCCCTGCCATGCTGAATTTCTTATACATTTGAGGCTTTTCACTTTCCTTTCGTACCATCCTCACCTGACTATCACAAATCGAGACCCGATCCCAACATCTTGTGATATCAAAGCGATAGTTGGACTCCAAAAACGGAGCCCAACATTATAACTAGACACTAGGTGAGCTTCCTCCTTCCTAAGATGTGTATCCTGTGGATTTGCTAGAATTCTTTTTGGCACTCTTTCAGCTTGTCCATCACTTTGTCTTTCTCTATCTGTTTTGGTTTTAAAGAGTCCCTGCTTAGTTGTTTCAATTTCTCCTTCAACCCTTTCAACCTACTGCTAGGAATGTAACCCTTTGATCCATTAACCTCCACCTTCATCCCCATGTTTAGAATTCCCTTGAATTCTTTGTGTTCGATCTGGTGATTGAATATTCAGAATGGATAGTTTTGTATTTACCGGCCTGTAGCTGACTCCACAACTATTGGACTATGGTCTGAAACATTCGGTTCTTCAAAAGTGGCATTACTCAGGGGGGATTACTCTATCAACTTCCCATTCACCATACACCTATCTAACTTTCGCATTAAAAACCATTGTCCAACTTACTTGTTGTTCCAAGTAAAGACTTCCAACTTCTGAGCATTGTAACTTATTATCACTCGACCATTCATATGCTGATCATGATTGAAGATCACCCTCTAGTGTTCATCCAAGAACCATAACCCCTTCTCCAAGTGTTCCCTCTTTATTTTGGTTTCCAATAAATCAACAAAATATGCTTTACTATTCCTAATCAATTCCCTTACTGCAAGCTACTTATTTAGGCTATTGAGCCCCCTAACATTCCAAGCTACTAGTTTCATAAGTTCTTCTTTTTACCAAACCGTTTCCTTCTAGCCTTCCTACTCATTCATAGGGAGAATGGTACAATTTTAGGCTGAGAACCTGATGCTTCCCCACTTTCCTGGACAAACGTCACTTTGAGTTCTTCTTTAACTCGGAATCTCTCTTGTTTGCTTAGTTGATTCCTTAGCCCAGCTATATTCACCTCCTCCTTATCTGTATCCAAAGTTATCCTAGCCTCAACCTCCTTAGCCGTGAATTCTTCCTCGTTGGTCCCCCAAGAGATGTGTCACCTTGATTCCTTATCGCATCTCCATGTATCTCTAGTGTTACCCAACTATTTCCCACCAGTTCTGACTGACTTGATTCATTTATTCTTAAGAACCCATTTCTTCTTTGTCATTATCACCTTTATATATTCCCTTCTTAGCATATGCCACTTTTTTTCCCTCCTGCTACTAGGTTCCAAGTCTCCTTTTCCATATACACGTTGGGGGCTATTTCTCTTATTGGATATGGCTACGAATGATCTGGACCATTCTTCAACTCCTGCTATCCCTCTTGACCATCCTTTCTTTTCCAAACTTGTTGCGCCTCTTGTGTTTTTGGTCTCCACATAGAAGAAATCCCTATGGTATCTTCTACTAAGTCACCATTCTCAGAAAGTCTCATAATTCTCAAGTTTTTAGGGAGTTTTCTAGAAATGTCAACATCTACACACACTCGTGCAAACCCAATTCTCCTCATTAATGTAGTGTTTTCATTAAGTCCCAACATCTTACCTATTTTACCTGTTATGTAACTCATAGCTTCCGATGACCAATATTCCAAAAGAACCTTGTGTATATTGACCCATAGCGGTATAGAATTAATCTTGCTTTTGTCCAACTTCACCCCCAACTACCACTTTTTGATGAGTATTGGATGCCCCATCACGTGCCATGGACTAGCCCTCTTTGCACATTCTCCTCGGAATTAAACTTGAAGACAAAGAGTTCACCCTCATTCACTATGACGTGCTCTAATCCCTTATTCCTCTATGTGTTATTTGCCTATCGACTGACTATGGGGAACGCCAGTTGTTTCTTTAGGAAAAAACCCACAAGGGAGGCTCTCCATTTATGAGCTCCTTGGTGTAGTACCTCCAGAGGGGCTTGAATTGGTTGCTCAGATTCAGATCCCATAAACCTAAGTTTGCCCAAACTCTTAGATTCACCTACTATAGAGCTCCAAGTGGTCTTCTCATTATCACCCTATGCAATTTTTCTGAATCACCTCTGATTGGAGGGAAATTTGAGTCAGGTGTTGGTTAGGTATGCTGGGTTTTGATGTGCTCTAGTTTCTCGAAGACAGGTGTGGGTTTTTTTTATCTTATACATATTAAGATATATATATGATAAATTTCATAGAATTTATAAATAAAATTATTTTGAGATCATAATTATGAGATTTATATTGTATTTATGTATTATTTCTAAATTATTCCTAATCATTGTTACATTGAGATTTGACATTCAGAAAAAGTAAAAAGACTAGTAAATGTTATATTTCTTTTTATAAATGAAGAAATCAACTTTATTGATTAAAGTATGGAGATGCTTAAATAAACTATAGGGTGCTTATTAGAGAACAAGTTCATTGAACTGACCTCATCTAAAAATTCCATCTAGAACGTTACTTATAAATCTATGTTGTTATGATTGCATAAGTGATCCTTTGATTTGATATTCATAAGTGATTATTTGACTTGAGATATCAAAAGGATCTCATATGTGGATTGTTATATTTTGATATTACATATGAACTATTCTTATTAAGGGTAACTCAATTGATAGTTACTGGATATAATATAAACTACATAGAGGAAATTAAATAATCAATATAAAATTCATCAACTTAAAGTTATTAGGGAGAATGTTATGTTATTCTTGATTATTATTGATTCAAGAAATTCTTGGCTAAGGTAGAATGACATTTTGAAAAAAAATTTTAAATGTCCTTAATATTATTGATTCAAGAAATCCACCTCTGATGTTTCTAACACATGTTTTTCATCATTTTTTAAATTGAGGTATAAAGGATTTTTTTTGGAAAACCAAAAAGTAAAAGGAATTTTTTGATAATTTTAAAGATTAGGAGATTTTTCTAAAGTTTTTTATGTTTATATCTTTTATGCTTTTATTTAAATTATAATAAGCAAGAAATATAATTTATTGAAAATTATTTTAAATTAAAGGAGTTAAGATAATTTGAAATAGTTCTCTATTGAATTTTTAAAAAAATTTCAAATCAAATTAATGTTTAATCTAATTTAATTATCCAAAGAGTTAGAAATCTTATTTTAGATTAAGAAGATCAATAACTATAATCAAACATGACTTCATTATTTTATGCTTATAATTTGGTTATATTTGCATAAAAATTTACATAAATTTATTCTATATGGTTGATATAATTATGATGTATATTAAATTACATGTTTTATAAGTATGATACATTTAAATGCAATCTTATGTTTGATAAGACTATAAAAATTAAATTCCTCATTAAAATATTAATCACTTCTTGAGAACATCATTGTTTTTAATTAAAATTTTGGATTAATAGAGTAAAATTGAAGTACAACATTAGAAGATTGGTATTATTCTCCTATAACAAACGACACACAAGTCATTGTAATTGTTAAACGATAAAATAACAACACATTATATAATACAATCAAAACAACTGGAATGACGACGTAGCAAGAGGAAACGCGTATGCTGGACCAAAAGACAACAAGAACGTCATCGTTGCTTATCTAAGGTAGAGTTGATTGTAAAAGAGGTAAAAGAACCCTCCAATATGCATATCGAAGATTCTAGTGTTTCTAAATTACGGTTATGAGAATAGAGGCAATCTAGAGGCTTCTCAGCTCGCTTCCATCTAATCAGAGGTTAGAAAGTTTAATCTTGATGCATCTCTTCTTCTTTAATCTTCCTGTAAAAGTAGATATACCAAAGTCGCCCAGATTAGGGATATAATGACACAGAAGAGGGGAGTCGCCAAAGAATGAAAGGTGAGAGTCAGCAAGCAACTCAACAACACACACATCAGATAGATATTGAAAAATATATTCAGACTTCTAGAAGGATGGATGGAGGGGAAGTGCAACACCAATCTTTGCATAACAATATGGATCATCTCAACATCCCCAATAGGTATCTTCCTTTGTATATGTTAATCTATCTTCCCTTTCATGTGACTGCATGCACTACTATAGAACTTCAACAATTTGCCATGAGATAGCTAGATTAGGGCAATAACTCACATCTTCTGAGACAGAGGAGCTTCTCCTTAATTCTAGAAATTAATGAGAAAAAATTCATCTATGGAGTGTGAGATATTCTAAAAGCATCTTAGGTTTCTCTCTCTCAAGATCTCCTTAATTGTGGAGGTGAAAGAGATGATGTAAAAATGCTTCCTATGATCAAGAGTATCTTTCAATTTTAGAAGCCAATATAACATGTCCATAAAGACAATTCTAGTATTAGAAACCAGAAAAAGTTGTTGAACCCTCTCCAATATAAATTTTGAGAAAGGAAATAGGAAGAATAAGTAATTTATTAATTCTTTCTCCCTTTCACAGAGGACACAATGAACTGCACTTTATCCAATGTACTCAAGTTATTCAGAGTAACAAACCATAAAAGAAATGAGTGACTAGGCATAAGTGACTTGTGTCATATTATAGGGTACCAAACAAACCTTGGGATGTATTGGTTCTTCTATACCTTGAATTTTGAGATGATGAATTTGTAGGTTGGGACAATGGAACATATCTTATTTTCCCAAGTCTGGTTAGTAGTTGGGAGTAAGATGTTGCAAATTTGTAGGAATAGACCATTGATACCTTATGATAATTGAACTGACCTTAGAGTTGGTACAAAAATCATTTCATGAGTTAAGAGTCTGTGGAATTTGAGTTAGGGGCGTAAACTTGTCCAGTTGTCATGCCACAAAAAGCCTTCTCCTCATTTCCATCCTTACAAAGAACCGTAGGCTCTAAGATAGGTCTTAATTTCAAAAGCTAAGCCAAAGACCTAGAAAATGTGGATTTTATCATAATGGACCAAAGGCAAGAACCTTAAGAATATAGCTATGAAACCATCTGATCCATAAAGAATTCCCATCCATTAAGATGTTCTAAAGATTTTTTTTTATCAAAACTATTCTATTAAAGTTTCCAATAGAGGTCAATCCTAAACCACTGTCCCCTTTTCTCATACATATCTGTGACCATTTGACTTTGGCAAAGTGGTTATCCAAATTTAAATTCCCCTAAAGAAACCTTCTAATTAGCTTGTTAATAGTCTTGATGACTCCTTTAGTTAGAGTCATATTAGATGAATAATAAATGTGAAGAGAATTCAAGATAGATTTGGCAAGTTGCAATCACCCTCCAAATGCGAGCACTTGATTTGTCCACAAGCCTAATCTTCTATGTATTTTCTAAAATAAGGGGTGGAATTTAAAGAATTGTATCCTTTTGGTAGTAATGGGCAACCCCAAATAGGTCAAAGGAGAAGGCTTCCTATTAATACTAGTGACTTGGGAGATTCTATCCTCCATCATATTGGCACTGACAGCCAGAATAAAATGGTCCTTATTGAAATTCACCTCCAAACTAGAAATATCTCTAAATGTAGATAATGGCGAGTTAAGAACATAATTATTGCCTTCCATTATTTAATCATAAATTAAAGTTTTATCTATTGTGATGCTTATTGAGTGACTCAAGGCTTATTTAACCCTATATATTTTATCCTTAATTGATGGGTCCTATATAACTAAAAAAAAGTTTTGTTTATTATAAGGCTTGTTAAGTGACTTAAGGTCTCTTTAACCTAAATATATTTTATCATCAATTAATGGGTCTTACTTATCTAAATTTGTATAATTTGGATGAATGGCTCATGATCATATAAGTTTAAAGGCAAGGTTATTAATAATATATAAGAAATGTTTTGACAAGAATTGTCACCTAATGGATTTAAGAGTCACATGAAATGTGATTGATAAGGATGTTATCTACCTAATTTAAGTTTAGTTAGTTTGATAAGTGACTCAATATTAACTAAATTTAAATGGGATACTAGCCTACTATAGGAATTAAAGTAATGTTTTTGAATAGTAGTGAGAGTTATTCTTAAATAAAATAATAGGAGTAACCAAATATATTATTAAAATTATGATCTTATTTGGTTGCTTTAACATGTAACCAATTACTTGGCTTTCTTGCATTCATATTTTGTTCTAAGTAGAAATTACCTTTGTTAGTATAGTTGATACTAAGTTTTAGTGAATCAAATTTCTTAGATATAGGTTACTAAATTTTAGTGAACTAAATTTTAATTTATGTTTAAGAAGATAGATAAGTTAAAAAGGAAAATTGCATATCCATTATGCACCATTGCTATTAATGTTTGCTAAAGATTTGGTGACAAAATTTTAGAGATATATCAATATCATATCGATGACAAAATATAATGACATTCTAAGTTGATTATTGTGTCATAAACTTTAATAGCAACAGGTAAGATGTATATCAACACTATGATAGCATGATGCAAGGAGTTGCATAAAGTAGAGCTAAATTGTATAATACCTAGAAGGAACTATTCCTCTCAATTTAGCTTACTAAAAGCATAAAGATGGGCTACAATTAAACACAATGACTATAATATGATAATATTTATCAACAAAAGAAAAATTATTGCAAAGATTTTCTTACCAATATAAAGGATGACGAAGATTATATATATTACTAATTCACGATTTTGAGTATGTAGTACTAAATTTGGATTCAACATTACCACAATGTTCAAGGTATCATATGAAATTGGTTGATAGGTAAAAGTAATTGATCTAAGTTTATACAAATAGTTTGTATCTATTAAATCAAAGGCAACTTATGCTTACTTAAGTGGCAAAAAAAGAAAAAAGAAAAGTTAGATAACCAAGGTTATCCTTTTATACCATTTTTCTTAAATCAACATAATGGGAATTATAAAGTTTCATAGTAGGATATATGTATAATTTAATTATGAATTGCATGAAACTTATTAAATTAAACAATAAACAAATTAGCCTTTGGTGAAAAATTTTGGTGGTATTAAATTGTTAAATTTTATACATATGATGTGTTGGGTGTAATAACAATCCATAAAAGGATAAATACTTAATTTTATTATATTTACTAATGACTTTATGTGATATGATCATTGTATTGAATGAAATATTGATTTAAATTTTTAAAAAGTTTAAAGCATTTAAGTATAAGTAGAAGTTAAGCATTGAAAATGTTGAAACACTTCAATGATATTAATGTGAGATTTAAATTATTTATCTATAAAGAATGGGATTTTAGGGTAAATACCTCCACAACTAAATCCCATAACAATACGGATCTGTATAAGAAAAAAATACAATATGAGACATTGTATAATGAAATATTTATTTCTTTTAAAACAAAACTCAGTATAACAAATTCCTTTCAATAGTTCAATTAAAAATTAATAAGGTTTCATATTATATATGAAATGGTAAGACTTTAAAAGAGTTAAAGTTAATAATTTTGGAATATGATGCTTAGTCGAAGCATATAATATCTAATAGTTTAAAACTATATTAAATAATAGAAAGTTATGGGATATCCAAAAAGGTTGGATATAATCTTATAGACTCCAATGAACAAAATATTTGTTTCAACGAACACTTATAGAAGAATGGTCCTTAAGATAAGCAGTGAGAACAAGATAGAATTTGAAAAAGTTCAAATCTCTTAATAGATCCAAATGGAGCTAGTGCCTTTATTAATACATTTGATGTATAGTAAAAAGCTTACAAGATATTGAAAAATTCACTTTCATGATAATTCAAATAGTTTATCTTACAAATGATTATGAATTTATCATATTTGTAAGAAATTTAGTGGGAATACAGTTGTTTTCTTCAATAGGAGCTTGTAGAAATATATTGCTTATAGAGAGAACAAGAATTCATATTTTCAATTAATGAAGACATAATAGTACATGACCTATTTTTATTGGATTTGAAAAGATCAAAACTTAATTATAGGAATTAGATTTATAGAAATAAATACAAAAGTTATTTACCTATTCGAGTCCAAATACATAGATAGTGTACTAAAAGTATTTAATATTTGAGATATCTAATACTTAAGAAGTTTTAAGATATCTATTATTCAATTATGATTTGATATTTGAGTTTAAGTTTTTATGTATATTAACTTTAGAAATAAATCATAGTTAAGGTATATCTGACTTAAAACAACATTATTTTGAGGTCGCAAAGATTCTAATGTAGCATTAATTGATAATAAACCCATGATAAAATTTTCATTTGTTGAAAATAATTACTTGGATCAATAAATTCTTTAATGAATTTGATATACTTTATTGTATTGTTTACATAGTAATATACTGTGAAACATTAAAGTCATGGGTCATGCAAAAGGATCAAAGATCTCATCAAAGATCCAAATAAGTATTTAGGTAATTTCTCTTAATTTTAAGAAAAATTAAGATGAAAGTTATAAAATTTAAGCAAGTACTTCCTAAAGAGAATCTTGTATAATTGTCTTACTAAACCATTATCTTAGCAACAATATGATCATCATATGATGATATAGTATAAGATACTTAAACAATTGACCTAGTATAAATGAGAATCGTTGATATATGCCTTACAACCAATCAATTAATTTTAATTTTAGTGACATAATTGTTTAAAGATATGCTTTATCTTATACATATTGAGATGTATATGATAAAGTCCATGAGATAAATATGCTTAAACAAACATATGGGCTCTTGTTAGAGAATAAGTTTACTGAACTGACTCCATATCAGAATTCTATTTAGAATATTATTTATATGTCTATAGACATTCTCATTGTGATGATTATATAAGTGACCTTTTGATTTTGAATTTTCAACGTTTCTCATATGGGGACTACTATGTTTTGATACTGTTTATGACTTATTTTAGTCAATGATAACTTAATCGGTAATCATTGGATGCAACATGAATTATATTGAAGTAATTGAGTAATTAATATATGATTTATCACCCTAAAGTGATTAGGAAAAGTGTTATATTGTTCTCAATTATTATTAATTTGAAAAATTCCTGACCAAGGTGGAATGATACTTTGAAAACAGTTTTCAAATATCATTAATTGAATCAATTGCTAACGAAGGAGAACTAATATGATTGGATTTAAATAATATAAATATTAATTCCATATTTTATGTCTAACTAGAGTAGTGTGTGATGAAAGGAATAAATTATACGAAAAAATCATGTTCGAAAAAATTAGTTAAAACCATTTTGGTATTTCTAATGTTTGGGTAATCATGATATATTTTTAAATGCCAATATTAATCTATATATGTAAGTTTTTTTAATATGGATATTTAATAAATAAGCATCTATATAAGATAATAAAATTTATTTGCACTCAATTGGCATTTTATTATAATTAATTGTAATTCTAATTAAAATTTAACTGAAACTAAAATTTTATTTTAATTAAATTATTTTTAAAAATCAAACTCTATTATAAATTTTCCTCTCTCCCTTACTTGTAGAGTTCTATTAATGCATTTATTTAGATATTAATAGAGGTAATATACATATGCGACTACAACAGTCGCAATGAACTAGTTTTAAGAAAGGTTTAAAAGAAACAACAAGAAATGAATCAAGTTTTACAATAAAATATAAATTTATGATTCATATTTTATTATATTTGATGTGATAACCGTGTTATAATATTGATTTTTGAAAAATCAAAGGAAAGAAATTTATATTTATTCTGTTATGTGTAATATCGAATCGATCTTTAATTTGCCAACAAATTAAACCTGCAAGATCTTTCGAGTTGGCTAATGTTGTAGGCCATCCAACTTGAGATCATGTAGGGAATGAATTGTACAAACAGCATGAGCCCATAAAACATAAATAACCAATGAAAGATGTAAAACGCAATGTTTCATTTTGTAATGACAAATTATTAAATGAATGCGATTACATTATATATAAGAATGGCTCTTAAGGAACTTATTTGACCATTTCTTATATCTATACTTTGTCGTAATTGCAGCATGTCGTCTATGTTGGAACTTCCAGCTTCTGATCGACTCAAAGTCGAACCATTTGAAACCTAACCCAACCACAGAAACATTATCTATTTTGCAGACTAAGTCACTCCTTTGACGAAGGGAGCCCCTTTTTAATAAATGCCTGGAGGAGGCAATGACTGCATGGATTATAGCACACTTCTATTATTTTTCTAAGATAGGAGCCTATTTTAGTTTTCTGCACCGTTTCTTTGAAGAACAAGTCAACTTTAGTTCACACCAAATATGCTTCAAATTCAAGATTCGTTGTCAACCACGCAAAAAATACGAATATGTTGATAGAATACGTATTTTCTATGGGTGGATACACTTAACTGCTCCGTAGTCACGGAGTCTCTAATACGATTGATTGCCTTGAACTTGACCCTTCGAAAGCTACGCATGCGATTGATAAGGGTTTAGTTGATTGATTAAGTCTTGGACTGGGAAATCAATGGAAGAATGAGGAATCTGATGCCGTGGTAATTCGGTTAAGACTAATATATTCTTGACTCGTACTTCAAATATCTAGACGATTCTACCTTTTGAAATTTCCAACCCTGGCTACAATTCCTCATCCAATAAAATGGTGACTCATTGGATGCGTGGTTTGAATATATGCTTAACTAGACGTGTAAGTTGATCATAAATCTCAAACACAGTTTGTGCAGGAAAATCCATCCTTGTGCAGTTTTACAATTCAAGAATTGTGGAGAAAAGCCACAGTCATCCGTATGCAACAAGACAAAGGCCAAAGACTCGCAAGATTGTTCGAGTACAAGATTCCTCATGTACTTGAATATATACTATTATTAATAATATAAATTTAATTAATATTAATAACTAAATATATTATTGTATTTGCTTAAAAATATATAATCCAAAATTACTTTAACTAAAACCAAAAACACAAGAAAAAGACAACTCCTTGATATTTATTATTTAATAACGGCAATCCGAAAACAAGACCCTATCATTCAATAACAGCAGTCCAAAAACAAAACCCTTATGATACAGTCCAAGCGAGACGAGTTGTCACTGACATAAGTCTTGCACATAACACTGACGATGGTGGTGAACAACAGCAGCAAAATTCCAAGTGAACGGAGCCAAGATATCAGACATGGACACTGAAACACGAGATAAAGAGAAATCCCTCAAACAAAAGCGTATAGATCAGGAACAAAAGAAAACCACCTGAAACCACAACTCCACTTGTCTGGCAATGATGGACATTTAGGCAGCCAATGCCAAGTCCTTCTTGACACCTTATAATATAATATCTCTGGCCATGTGTGGCAGCAAATACATATCGTACCTTGATGCCAGAAGCAATTGACATGATCATAATTATGGTAAGAAACTGACACAAATTTCCTGCACATCAACTCAGGCAAACTTTCGATTTCAATCCAATTTCCACCTTCAACCAATTCCCACAATTTAATGCTCTTCGAAATCCCGTTTGCCCCGATTCCGCCAACCAAATACCGCTTCAGCCCACCATCACTCACCAATCTCGCAAAAGTTAGATTCCTTGGCAAGTCACTGTTCAATCTCTCCCACTTTCCAGTCTCCAAGCAAAAACATGCCAAGGAAAATGGCTCCCGGGTAGTGAAGTAAAAGGAACCATTCACAAATACACCTTCTTGATGACTATTGCCACTCAGAATTGGTTCAAAACCATCAAACTTTTGCCAAAGATGGAGTCTTGAGTCGTAGACAAAGGTAGAAACTGATGCAAAAGCGGAACATTGCATGAAAATTATGTACCCAAATGGCAATGAAACAAAAGTGAAACATTCAAAAGAGAAAGGATAACTCGGGAACTCAATAACCCGCGAGGACTTTGCCAGGAGATTGCAAACAAGAAATGAACTTGAACCAGGAAGAGAAAAGCAAAACAGCCCATTAGAAGACGAGAGAAGACTAACAGAGGAAGAACCAGCTATACTATATGGTGGCAAAAGAGAGAGCGATAGAGCACAATTACGCCATCTTCCAAGAGTAGAATCATACAAAGGCACGCGCTTGCAAAACTGAGGATGCGAGAGCAGAAGGAAAGAAGAGAAAGGGCAAGTAGCAGAGGAGTGTTTGGAAACGAAAGGGGGAGAAAAAGGTAGAGAATTGAAGTGCTTACAGGTTGATCTCAGAGTTAAAAACGACTTCAGAGGCAAAAAAGACAGTACATGTTCAAGTAATTCCTCCGGCAACCGGCTCCAGATTCCGGGATCCATTGCCGGCGAGGTGGACGGAGATTGCAAGCTGTTTCTAATCATGGGTTGATCTCTGATTTGTAATTGAGATGCCAAGTTATGAGCTTTGATCGCTTGGCCTTTGAACTGAAACATTGCTTTCCTTCAAGAAACAGAAAGCAATCTTCCGCAGCTGGGGTAGCGCGGGGGACAATAATCTGCTACCAGTTAACCATGCAAACGCATTTAAATCTTACCCTAATGATTGCGATTGATAGTGGCGAATCAGCGAAACCAGCAAATTGGCTTCCGACTTCGGAGCTCTTAAGTGCCCTAATCACGTGTTTGACATACAATTTCTGGGCTTGGTATGCAAGTGGGCTTTTGTTCTTACAAAGTCAATAAGTCCCCATGTACCCATGTAGTTATTATCAACTATCATTATAAATGTCAACTTAATTTAGTCTATATAATAAATGCAAATCTCTTTCATCTATCAGCGTTTTCCGTTTATTGTCTCTTTTGGCATAACAGAAGAAGCCATCTAATTGCAGTAAAAAGCAAAGGTGTAGCCGTCTTTTATATTATACGTCAAGTTTCAGACTTCAGAACACATGCTATATATATATATAATCGTAGTGAGTCTTGGTACAATGGAAGCAACATACGTTTACCCAATGTAATGCTTGAATCATGGTACACGAAGAAGAATTATAGTAGGTAAAGGAGAGGTGGATTTAGGGTTAGGTAATAAAAGCAGCCCCAGATGTCTCAATCACTCCAATTATCTTGATCCTGCAGGCAACGTCAACATTCACATAAGATAGCAGCCACTTGCTACTGCTAGACAATAGAGAGTAAGTCGTCTTAAAGTTAAAAATGGAAATCAGGAGAGTTTGCCACACGGGTGTTTGCCGGGGCAGGACATAATCCTCTGTACCCTCTATGTCACATAAATATATGGCTTAGCAAAAGATCGGGTCGTCGCAGCCAGAGAACAGATAACAATAGCAGCTAAGGCTAAGAGTTTTAAGACCATAGCTTCTTGTTTGAATGACTGCAACAACTGTTGAGGATTAATATTTAAAAATCAATCAAGATAAAAGAATTGGTCACAATCTTTGACTTCCATGAAAAATAACAAAGTTTTTAAAACTCAAAACAATCAAAAGATCAAGCAAAGAAAATGCCTCAGCTCATTAAAAAACACACACCTAGAATAACCTGTCAATATATGAAAATCACACGGGAATAGAATCCAACCTGATCTTGACTTGACCAGCAACGTTTTACCCCGTCATGGCAACGTAATGTAGTGAATGACCAGATGACATGTCAAAAGCCTGAAGCATTCTACACCAGTCCTTACTATAAAGTGAAGAAGCAATGTAGATCTTGAAGAAAGGACCCAAGTCTTAACAGATACGCTAGATCTTAAGGCTTTGAGCTCCTAATTGATAGATCTGGTTGATCTGGTACTCCTGGGCTTAGAACATGATGCCCTGAAAGATAGATCTGCTAGATTTGGATATATCTGTTGAGATTGAGAAGCATGCATGTCTGCTTCCAGTTGTTGTACAGTCCTTTATATCTCTTATATTTTTCTAACTTTTAAGTCAAAATCTGGCCCGATGTGTCGAGATGCAACAAATATAACACATAAGTATTCGTGTTGGACAATGTTGCATTCCATAGACGATGCTGAGACAAGCTGGTGCTTCAAAATACGGTCCTTGAGAAGTACAAATAGAAGAAACATCAGCTTGGGCATTTTGATTATAATGATCTAACAAGTCATACAATTCAGTAGTGACTTGCTCTTCTTCAGTACACCAATCAAGACTGACACGCCAACGATAGCAGTGACTGATAGTACACATCATATTGTTGTCAGTCATACAATAAGGACGATGCAACAAATATAATACATAAGTGTGCGTGTTGGACAATGTTGCATTCTATAGACGATGTTGAGACAACAGGAAATACATCTCCAAACGCCATTTTTCCAGAGGTTGGAACCATTCCAGGAATGTAGCCATCATATCCAACACCTTCGTATCAACAGTATCCAGAAGAAGCTGACTACTTAAAGGTTTTTAAATTCAATTACCCTTTGATTAGACAGTATGTTCATCCTCAGACAACACAGCACCAAAGCGATCTTGACAAGATAATATAGTAAACATGGATGTAATCTCTGCTTAACAGATCCCTTTGATGGACTTGGACCAAGAGATGACGGCTTGATTCCATTTGCATGACGTAGGTTTCTTTTGGGGAGCATACAGAACCACGGGCTAATGAAAGATGGAACCTTATTCATGACTCTCCGTGCAAAAGTACAAGCTGTGTATGAGTCTGGTCTAAAACAGCTAATGAAATGCTCTCAACTTAGTTACTGTCCACATCGACATTTGCTACTGTCCTCATCCACCACTTTCACTCACCAACGCCAGCTACTGTTACCAATTGCGTTCTACTTCAAAGTTGCCCCCAATGTCTTCACACATTGCCACTGATACTACTGGACCAATAGCCAAGAAAGTCCGCATTCGGGTGGAAGACCCCCCCCCCCCCTCAGCCCTGCCCGACCTGACCCCTTCTCAGAGTTACAACGAGGTGTTAACAGGCCATCGCCGCACTGCACCCAACACAACTGACTTACCTTGGTCGGAGGAGGAACCCATCAAGCTGTCCGACGGCAACATTACTCTTGTACAGGGTTCACACAGTCTCGGGGTGGAACTCTCTAGCACCTTTAAAGCAAAGCTCGACCATCTCTGGTCCAATGCCATCGTGGTCAAGCTCCTGGGACGCAAAATTGGGTTCAATCTGCTGAAGGATCGCCTACAGTCACTATGGACTCCCACAGGCTCCCCAAAACTCGTTGATTTAGAAAATGATTTCTTCCTCATTAATTTCAAAGAAGAAACTGATTACCTTCGTGCTTTGACGCAGGGCCCTTGGATCCTCGCAGGCCACGTCCTCTCCGTGCAACCATGGTCGCCGGACTTTCGCCCTTCTTTTGGAAAAATTACTCACACGTGTAGCGTGGATTCGCTTCCCTGACTTGCCCATTGCGCGTTACCATCCTTCCATCCTTACCGCGCTAAGCAATCTAGTGGGGCGCACAGTGAAGATCGACGAGACCACACAACAAGCCTACCACGGTCGTTTTGCCCGGGTTGCAGTCACTTTGGACCTCAGCTCCCCTCTCCGATCGGTGATTGAACTGGACGAAGAACTTATTCGTGTTGCCTATGAAGGCCTACCGCAGATTTGCTTTCACTGCGGTCGCGTAGGACACGGTTCCTCCACCTGCCCTAATCGCTGGACTCATTGGACGCTCCAGAACCTTCCCCAGATCACCCGGCCCCATCTGCGCCAGACGGAAGCAGCTCCAGCTCGCTCACCAACACGGCCAGCCCCGCCCCCTTTGGTCCATGGATGCAGGTTTAACGGCGGGCTCATCAGACCTATAACCCCTCCACGGTCAAAAACGCCAGTGCCTCCATCGTTCCCCCTACCGGGTCACGTGGCTCGCGATTTGTGGCGCTCTCCTCTCCAGACGCGTCCAATCCCCCAATGGATCGCGCCCCAACGGTCACTGACACGTCCTGTATCCCTCCCCCCGACACGTCCTCTCAGCTTCACCTGCCAAATCAGACCCTCTCCCTTTCGGCCACACGAAACGACCCCCCTTCACCCTAGACGTGCCTCTGCTGGCTTTAAACCAGCTTCGCAGCACACGGCGTCGTCTGCGTCCAAGCAGGCCCAGGCCCAGCCTCCCAGTCCTGAAGCCCATTTCACCCCAGCCCGCTCCCTGCAGGCCCCTCCTC
>JANIJH010000006.1:9755312-9779592 GCA_024520975.1 Erythroxylum areolatum
TGTTCTTGTAAGTTGTTAAAATTTTCAACAACTCTAGGAACAAACATTTGAGAAGAAGTTATAGGCAAGAAAACTTGTGTTTTAACTTCTTAGTTATTCACTTTCCGTGAGTCTAAACTCCTACTGTATTGTGATTAGGACAATAAAATATATATCCTTTAGACTTTCTTTTTTTTTTTGAAAATACCCCTAAAGATCTCTGTGTTTAGAGAATAATACTTCATTTCAAAGTATTCTTGACCAATTTGTCTATCAATTAATTGAAGTCTCTAATAAATTCCTTATGGATCATTCCTAGTGGGCTTCCTGCCTCAGGAAGCCTAACAACCTAAAGCCTCCAAAATTCTCTTAGGTTTTGAGATCATTATTGCAAGTTTCCAGTCATTCTGGAGACAAACTACATTAATATTTCTTTAAGGTAGCTTCTGGCCTAGTCATTTATGGGTTGATCTATGCTCTAAAATTATGTAACAAGTCTTTACATTTGTTGGGTAGAATATCATCAAATGTAAACAAAGATCCTAAAGTTGGTTAGGTTATGGTTTTTGAATGCTGTTGTATCGATTATGTCCCTAAAGAGTCCACATGTTTCACTTCAAGTTTTTCCTCTATTTATTATGGACGAGAAATTGGAATGGCATCAGAATTTGGGATAACAATGAGAGATCAACCACCTGATCTATGTTAGAGCTAGACTCAATATATTGTGAAGTCAAGTTAGAGAGATAGGTAGGAACCAAACAAGGATAGGTTAGTTGAATAGTATCTACAAACCTAGGTCCTTCTTTAGGCTCCTTTTCTTTTTGAGCCAAAAAAGGTTGTTCTTTTGAAGGGGTAAGGGTTTCTTCGGAGTTGGATGGTCTTTTGGCTTCCATTGAGTCTTCAAGGTTTGAGGGTTTTTTTGGAAGGTTTGTCTGAATAATGGATATGACATTGTAAAAATATTTCCATAGTCTTAGGCCTCTGGATATGATGGACTAGGACAAGAGGTTGGTTTAAAGGAGAAGGCAATAGCATAGGGATTATAGACATCCTTAGATTGGTGATTGGCTCTATTTGACTCTATCTTTCTTAGTTCTTTATAAATCTTTAACCCATAATAATGTTCTTTTACATATTATTTCAAGTATGAATCAAGTGTATATGCTTGATGAAGCAATTTTTGGTGTAACTACTGAACTGAGAATGATATTGAATCTGTCTTGGTAAGCAAATCTTGTGTTTCAGATTTCAAGCCTTCTAGTTTTGAATCAGTACGATAAAGTATTCTATTTTTAGCAACTACATTTTTAGTGTTCCAATTTAGTACTTCTTTAGCAGGATTCATATGTGAGTAAATGCCTTGAGGGGATACCTACAGGTATCAAAATGGGTGAGTTGTCACCCTAGTCATCTCATTTTTCTCTCTCTAAAAGGGGAAATCTTTATCATATTGTTTTAATGGCTGCATCATCAAATAAGTAGGGATGGAAATTGGGACCAGGCCCAGTCTAGCCTGACCCAACCATGCCCAAAGTCAACAGACCATGCCTGGGTGGATTAGGCCTCAGGCCCAGAATTTCTAAAAAAGTTAGGCCTCATGTTGGGCTTAACCCTTATAAGCAAAAGACATTATTATGAATTTTTTATTTTAAAAAAATTATGAATAGCCCGAGTTGGCTGGGTTCAAGGTCTAGCTACCTCAGGCCTGACCCATTGCCATCTCTACAAACAGGGAATTGGTTCCACAAATTTTTCTATAATAGTTGGGATGATTAGATTAGGTCAATATGGAATCAAGAGATGACCATATCCTGCTTCTTTTCGAAGTTGGTGGAAGTTGTTGGTCTTGACCTAGGATTTTTTCTTACGTCAATCCAACCTTAGAGTCATCTTCATCACCTTTAAATAATCTTTGTACTTGAGGATGCTATTGGAGTCTACATTTATGCTTTTCTTTTATCCTCTTATTATAGTAAACATTTGCTCTAGAATTAGAATCTTTATCTAAAATATCATCTTCCCAACATCTACGATTTGCATGACACACATATGGATCCATATCCCAAAGGAAGTGACCATTTATGTGACTAACATAAGAATAATTGGTATGACATTTTGAAAACCTTTCCATAGTCTGAGGCCTTTGGATATGATGGACTAGGATAAGAAGTGGGTTTAAAGGAAAAGGCCATAACATAAGGATCATAGATAGTTTTTGATTAGTCTCTGGCTCTATTTAACTCTATCTTTCTTAGTTATTTATGAATCATGGACAAATATTTTCTTTCTTTGAAAATTTTGGGCCATAATAGTGTTCTTCTATATATTTTTTCAAGTTTGAATCAAGTCAATGTGCTTGATGAAGCAGTTTTTGGTGTAACTACTGAATTTAGAATGATATTGAATCTATCTTAGTAAGTAAATCTTGTGATTATGTGTTCAAGCCTTCTTGTTTTGAATTAGCCCGAAAAAATACGCTATTTTGAAAGCCTTTCCATTGTCTGAGGCCCCTGGATAGGATGGACTAGGATAAGAGGTGGGTTTAAAGGAAAAGTCCATAGCATAGGGATCATAGACAATTTTTTATTGGTCTTTCGTTCTATTTGACTTTATATTTCTTAGTTATTTATGAATCATGGACAAAAGACTTTATATTTCTTAGTTATTTATGAATCATGGACAAATATTTTTCTTTCTTTGAAAATTTTGGGCCATAATAGTGTTCTTCTATATATTTTTTCAAGTATGAATCAATTCAGTGTGCTTGATGAAGCAGTTTTTGGTGTAACTACTGAATTTGGAATGATATCGAATCTATCTTAGTAAGTAAATCTTGTGTTTGTATGTTCAAGTCCTCTAGTTTTGAATCAATGCATTGAAGTAATATATTTTGGGCAACTAGTTTTCAATCTTCCAATTTAGTACTTCTTCAAAAGGAGTCACAAGTAAGCAAGTGCCTTGTGGGGATACTTATATAAGAAAAGGGCGAGTTGTCACCTAGTCACCTCATTTTTCTTTCTCTCAAAAAGAGGGAAATCTTTATCATAATGTTTTCAAGGTTGCCTCATAAAATAAGGTGGTTCTATAATTTTTTTAGAATAGTTGGACGAATAGATTAAGTTTAGATGAAAGTTATTGGTCCTAATATAGGATTTTTTTAATGCCAATCCAACCTTAGAGTAATCATCATCATCTTTTAATAGTCTTTATACTTGAGGATACTTAGGGTGTGCATTTATACTTTCCTTTTTTTCCTTTGATTATAATAATCCTCTGCTTCAAAAGTAGAATCTTTTATCCTACGTTATCATCTTCCCAACATATATGGTCTGCATGACACCTAGATGGATTCATATCCTAAAAGAAATGACCATTTATGTGACCAACATAAGAATATGTCCCATTTACTTGAATAGAGTTTATTGGAGGGCTGCTCCTAGTTTCTTTATGTGAAAATGCTAGAGAGATCATCAAAATTTATCCAATAGATTGAGGATTTGCTTGCTCATGCATTTTATAAATTGATTTGATAGATCCATCTTTAAATCATCTAAGCAACGGAGTAGTAGTATGGATAAAGTGGCAATGAGGGGAATGAAATTCCCTTTCGTACTTGGTTATCCACTCTAGAGGCATGATTTCCTCTAGCTCTTCTCTAGGCAGTTGTTTAAGGATTTGGACAATAAAAGTATCTCTATAGGATTCGTCTGCCACCATACATTAAGTATCATTGATAGAGTTTGAGAAGTGCAAATTTAGAGCATAATTTTATAGACAATAAATAATTCGGTAATGTAAGATAACTATGATTGCTGTGGGATCTTGTTCAGCACCTATAATCCAGAATTGGACCTCTAACCAATTGAAGATGGTTGGGTCATTTAGTTTAATGTTAAGGTTGGGTACTATTGTCAAAATTAAATGACCAACCATCTTTACTTAATTAAAGGTTTCAATCCATATTGTAGGTGCTAAACAAGATCCCATAATCATCATGGCTTCCTTACATCATCAAATTATAAATTGTCCACAGAACCATGCTTTATATCTGCAACTCCCAAACTTTACCACTAATACTTTATATATAGTGGCAGATAGATACCATGAAGATACTATTATTGTAAAAATCCCTAAATATCTGCCAAGAGAAGAGCTAGAGAAAATCATGCCTCTAAAGTGGATAACCAACTAGAAAAGGGAATTCTATTCCCTCATTGCCATTCTATCTATACTTCTACTCTACTACTCCTTAGACGACTTAATGATCTCTATGTTAAATCAATTTATAAAAGTCCTAGGTCAGAAAATCCTCTATCGATTAGACAAATTTTGATGATCTCTTTAGCATTTTGGCAAAAAGAAACTAGAAGTAACCTTTTGATTCACGTTGTTAGCAAATGGGGCATTTCTTATATCAATCATATGAATGGTCATTTCCTTTAGGATATGGATCCATCTATGTGTCATTTAGGATATAGACGTTGGGAAGATGATACTTCAGATACAGATTGAAATTATGAAGCAGAGGATTATCACAATCAAAAGACAAAAAGAAAGCATAAATGTGGACCTTAATAGTGTCCTCAAGTATAAAGACTGTCTAAGCCTTAGATTGGTATTAAAAACCTAGGTCAATACCAATATCTTTTCCATCAACTTTTGGAAGAAGTAGGATATAGCCATCTATTGATGCCATCTCAAATTGATCCAATCATCCCATCTTTTCTAGAAAAATTTATGAAACCAATTCCCTCTTTGATGATGCAACCATCAAAATAGTATAATAAAGATTTCCCTTTATTAAAACAAAAGACAAATGAGATTACTATGGTGACAACTCACCTATTTTTTATACCTACGCAGGTATCTTGGCGAGGCACTTGCTCACCTATGACTCCTATTGAAGAAATACTAAATTAGCAAACTGAAAACACAATTGCCCAAAACAAAGTACTTCACTATATTAATTCAAAACTAGAAGGCTTAAATGCAAAAACACAAGATTTGCATACCAAGATAGATTCAATATCGTTCCATATTTAACAATTACATCATAAATTGCTTCATCAAACACTTTGGTTTGATTTAGAATTCAGAAAATATGTATAAGAACACTATTATGGCCTATATTTTTTTTAAAAAAAGAAAAAGATTCATCTAAGATTTGTGAAGAATTAAGAAAGAAGAGTCAGAAAGAGCTAGAGACTAATCAAAGATTGTTTATGATCCATATCCTATGATCATTTCCTTTAAACCTGCCTTTTATCCTAGTCCATCATCTCTAGAGACCTTAGATTATAGAAAGGTTTTCAAATGTCATAGTCATTATTCAGACATACCTTCCTAAAAATATCTCAAACCCCAATGACTCAATGGAAACCCAAAGTCTATTCAACTCTGTCTTACACCAAAATTGAAGAAACCCTTACCCCTTTGAAAGAACAACCTTTTATAGCTTAAAAAGAAAATATACCTGAAGAAAAACTCATGCTTATGGCTACTATTCAACCAACCCATCCTTGTTTCCACAAGATAAGGCTAACAGATCATCAACGACCTCATAGGAGGAAAAGAAGAATTATTAGATTCTTTAAGAAAAGATCTTCTGGAGCAAAGATGTTTGATTGATGTTATCTTTGAAATCTATTGAGGATATTTTACCATTCATGAATGATGAAGACATTGATTTCGTATTTAAAGAACAAACAAGTGAAGATGAAGATACCTAATTTGCAATCCCTATTTATAAGTTTACTGAAGAAAGTGATGCTTTTAGAGGAGAGCAAATTACATGTAATCGATAAGAGAGCCTTGTTTAAAAACAAACTCCAAGATTGCATCATATACTATGCTCTATGTAGAAATACAACTTCTAATGAGAAAATACTATCAAACTATCAACATTACGGGATACATAAACATAAGGCCTTGCAAAAGTGTAGTCAAGCCTTAAATCCTACTCTTTGAAGATGACAATCTCATAAAGCATATTTCACTATTACGGATGGTCAATATTTTAAGATTGATCTCATAACTAAAGGGAAAATTGGAATAAAATTTTCCTAAACTTCATTGGATGGATGAAATTTCTTAACAGCAATCTCCCGAGACTAGACATATTAATTGGGATGGACATTTGTTGCTAAGTAAATAAATTACAAATCCTACCTCAAGGCATCAAATTTAAACAGTCTGTCCATTCCCACACTATTTTATCCAACACATATAGGCTCTAGGAAGTCCCTTAGGAATATCAAAGCACGAGAGACCAACTAATGCAATACTGCCCTTGGAGTCATGATCAATTCAATCACCCAAATCCTAGATGTTGAAACCCAAATTGTTCGTCTAATTGCCATTAAAAGAAATAAAGATGTTAATCCTACCAAACCACCCATCTAGGCATAAATTTAGAAGATTTGGCTCTGTTAAGGGAAGAATGTGCCATCCTACTATAACAAGGATTGATTAAACCTACAAAGTCTGACTGGGCTAGTTAAGCATTTTATATATAAAAAAGGACAAAACATACATAAGGAAAGAAAATATTGGTGATTGATTACAAACCACTGAATATTTTCCTTAAAGATGATAGGTTTCCTCTACCTAGGATTAACACACAAATAATATTCTTGAAAGTGGCAACGGTGTTTCTAAAAAACTGGTCTCAATGATGGATTTTGGTAGATAGTGATAAAGTCAGCGTATAGATATAAATTTGTATTTTGAATCTCAACTGTCTAATATCAATGGGCAGTCGTACCCTTTAGACTTAAGGTAGCCCCTTCATTGTTCTAAAAGGAAATGATAAAGATTTATGAGCCCATACAAGACAATGCACTGATATATATTAATGATATCTTGTTGTTCTAAAACAATACGGGTGAACATAAAGCTATCTGGAAAAATGTACAGACATCACCAAAAATATAATATAATGCTCTCAACACAAAAAATGTCATATTGGTACTAACCAAATAGACTTCTTGGGTATAAAGTTCCACGATGGACATTATCAACCAAGCCCACACATCGCCAATGAATTGTCTAACTTCCCTAATGAGAAGCTCACTACAAAATAGATAAAATAATTCTTAGGTATTATTAATTATCTTCGAGACGTTATCCTTTATATTGTCCACTACACTAGCTAGCTGTCTAGGCTCTTAAAAAATTCTCCCACTCTGGGGAATAAAGCAGACATGATTAATACAATAACTAAAGAAGATCTTTCAGCATCTGCCACTACTTAAGATTTCTAATAAAAGAGAATGAATCTTACAAACTAATGGTAGTGAAGAATATTGAGGTGCGATCATAATAGAATAAGTTCATGGTAAAAGATTCTACTGTGGCCAAGCTAGTGGTCAATTTAAGGAATCAGAAAAATAATACCATGAGATCTATAAAGAGATTATTGTAGTAAAAGGAGAGATAGAAAAACTTAGCTTTCACCTTGGTCCTTATCATTTAATTGTTGAAATGGACAACACATCTTTTCTAAAGGTAATAGACCTTGAAGAAAAAATCCTACCAGATAGTTGTTGCTTAGATAGAAAGTTTGGTTTTCTCGTTATAAATTTTTTAGTTCAACACATAAAGGAGCATCAAAACATCATAGCTAACTACCTTTCGTGACCCTAAAAACTTTCAACTTCTCACTCCCACTAGAGCTATCCTTTGATTTTTATAATGGTTGATCTTCCCGGAGGAGCAAATATGAAAAGAATGTTTCCCTCTTGTACAAAAGAACCCTTTTGGTGTTTCTCATATTTTACAAGAGATGTTATTGCTCCATTTTTTTAGTCACTATCATTGAGAGAATCAATGACTCTAGCAAGAAAAAGCATTTTCTATTAGCTTCATCTCTTTTTGGAAAAAAAAACCTACCGTTGTGTCCCTCTTGCTTTGATATAGAAACCCCTTACCTAGTTGTCTTCTTCAATATTAAGAGTTTTCCATATGAAGCAAAGTGGTACCTTTAGGCACTTTCTGCTTGTTTTGTATATGCTATTGCAATTCCTCCTCTTCAGGTTTATAACTATCTTTGTGACTGCAACAATGAGTCTTCTGCCCTATGGACCTTTTCAGAATTGTATTCACAATTAATGCATTGAAAAAAAGGAGTTATCATATGTCATTGATCAATATAAATTATAGGACATTCAACTAACCCAACAACACACATAGTGCTTTTTTGTGATCCGTAGACCTTATACCCTGGCAAAATCTTATATATACACCTAATCAAGCACTCCTTCGACACACTTATCTTGAATGGCCTAAGCATAAGCATATGGATATGAGGAGTCTTAACATGTTTTTATATGATTTTAATAATTTTATCAAACAACATTCTCCTATTACATATACCTCCCTTAGGCCTTACCCTAGAGAATTTATCCTTGGATAACCTAAAATGCCAAAAATAGATTTCTCATAAGGATGGACTGATCCTATACTAACCTTTGGCTTAGCTCTTGAAGGATTATCTCAGACTCTCCCTCCATACTTCTAAGATTACCAAGATCATGATGAAGATATGTCTGAATTCAACAAAGACGATTATGAGGGTCTTTGTCAAAAATATGAAGACATCACATATGATAAAGAAAAATTTTCTCCATCTGATGAACTTATCCAATGGAAAAACAAGTAAGATTCGCCATCAAAATAAAAGTATTTTTTCACTATGATTATATTACTATGTGAATTTGTGTGTCTATGAACCCACATTATGTGACGATGACTTTATTAAGTTAAATTATTGTACTATTTGTAGTGAGTGTATCTGTCAACAGCTCCACTAAACTAAATTATTATATGTGCCTATTTGTAACCTTCGTTTCTATGTGAGCAAACCATCACCTTTAGTTGAGGTAATGGAGAAAAGGAGATAACACCATTTATTCTTCCATGGCTTCATTCTAAACATCCTTCTTTCTTGAAAGCTTGAGTTATTAGTAATCTTGCTCTTACTGGTAGATATGAGCATGCTCTATACTTGCCTCTCTAAAAAGGTCTTATGCATTAGCAAATATCAGACTATGGCATTGTTTGGTAAATGATTTATTAACTATTTTTTTTGGTAGATTGAAAGGATTTAGTTGTTTGACTATATCAAACCGTTAATAATTATATTTGGTAATTAGCTGATTGGGTTGATGGATGGAACCCAATCCATTGATTTTGAAAAGCGTTTTTCTCCACTAGCTAGCTAAGAAATTAAGCAACTAAAAGATTATCATATCCAAAACTTATTACAAATTATTCAAAAGGATAGAGGTAGATAGAGATAATAAGTTTATTATTTAAATTTAATATTTTTAATTTTAAATTTTGAAGTTGAATTAATATCAAATTTGAGTTAGAATATACAAAGAGTTATCATCCTATTATATATATCTTCCTTTAACTTTGAAATGATGATGTTGACTTTTTTGCTCTATCTAAATTTTTATGAGAGTATTAAAAGAAATACTAAGATATAATACTCATGTCCTTATAAATTCTTTTTTAAAATCATGCCCTTATAAATCATTTTACACATAAACAGATAATATTAAACAATTAATTTAACCAAACATCTTTAAATAAACAGTCGATATTATCTGCTAGTTAAATCACCTATATTAATTAGCTGTCAGCTAACTACTTATAGAATCAGTTAACAGTTAATGCAATCTGCTGTTGCTAAACAGGGCCTATAAAATCCTACTAAAGCTATATTAGGAGATAACTCAAAATGAGTTATCTAAGACATAGGCCTTGAGATATATGGTACCATCATAAAAGGATTTGTTTTCTCAACTAGCATATGTGTAATCAGTTTTGAATTTATCTCTTAGTATGGCATTTGTTTTTATATTTTTCAACAATATTTTGTTATATAATTTCTTATTACAGTTTGTAAAAAAATTAAAAATAAGGGATTAGTAATTTTCAAATTTTCTTTTCAATTTATAATTTTATTCAATATTTTTTGATATCCTAACCTCTATCTTTGTGTAAATCAGTACAAATCAAAATCTTGTAATACATTTGAGATAACGATGCAAATTAATTTTGTACCATTTCCCTCGGTTATTCAATTACTGTGGCACCCTTTTTATGCTGATCCCTGGAACTGGTATTTAGCACAAATCATTGGCACCATCATCAACCTGTGACTTCTCTTGTTGTTATACATTTCGCTTAGATGAGTATTGCCAATGTCAGCATCTCTTTTGTAATAAAGAATGAGACAAACGAATATACAGAAGGAATAGATGCTCAATTCCCTTCTTGAAATTAGAGTTGCGAAGAACTATAGAAACATGGGGAGTACTTTCTTGTAGCCATAACTCATCTCATATTGCTTGTAATTTACAATTATGTGGACCCAACATCGGAATTTGGAACCAAAACCAGGAAACAAAAATCTGCAAACCGAACCAAAACAACAAAAACAAGAACACTTCGTACTTACTAGAAACTCTTCTGGTTTTGGAAGAACTTAAGTTTCGCAGGCGCGTTAGTCTTGCTGATCTTGGGAGAAGATAAACCTTCACTTGCCATCTTAAGCTCACTAAATCCTCTCTTGTAGATTTTCTTCTTTAATGGCTTTTTCGAAATCATTGTAGGGAGTACGTACCACCCTATAGAGATGTAGAGTGTAACAACAGATCGACCGAAAAATAGCAGCAACAGCAGGATCAAGATCAAAATCACCGGCATATAGAAAGATGGTCTTCTCCATTTATTCAACATTAAATTCCAGCAAGACCCCTTCTCAATTCGTTCTACAGGAGTTGAAGACTCTTTTCTCGACGACTTATCCAAAACCTTCGTCTCATGGGCACCGAAGTTATTACTATCTTTCTTATCATCCTTGAAATCAGCAGTCTTGGTGTTCTTCTTCGAGAGCTCTTGTCCATTACGATCTTTCAACTTTACAAGAACAGGCACGCAATCGTTGGAAGGTGAATATTTAAAACTAACATAATACACATCTTCAGGACCCACTTTAGAGTGTATCATCTTCTTCTTCTTTTCAATATCAGCAAGAAGTTCTTCGAACTTGTCGAGGCCACGGTCCGAGAAAGGATTTCCGGCAGTCTTGGTGCCCTTTTTTGATTTTCCCGATGTTGGAAAAGATGCGTATTTGCATTTTTTGTAATCCCTCTTCTTCTTCTCAGAATCATTGCCAGAATGGAAGGGAATCAACATCTGGTCACTTGCCATTAATGGAGGCTGGAACTTACTCTGTGATGATCAAAAGTGCTTGTTCTGATGGGTACCTGTATATATGGATTTCGCTTGTATATCTGCAGATAGAGGAGATAGTTGCAAATGATTGGCTTGTTACGGTGGAATACAACAGCAAAACAGAGAATCGTGGTGACCTATTAATAGTCAAAAGAACTGTTTGAAAGATAAATATCCTACGCACTGAAGAAACTTCAGCTCGCCGTTGATTTCGGTGTTGTTTGACTTCTTGGGCAGAGGAAGGTAACCTCAGCGGATGGGCGTTTAGTTTATTCTAATAGGACAGGATTCCAGTCTACGTCTTGGTCTGGAAAATTTGATCCTTTGAATTAGGTAATAAAAATTTAGTACGAGTTATTTCAAATGATTTATTTAAAGGAAGTCCTTCCTATTCTTAACATTAGGCATATATTTAATTTAAAACTTAAGTAGTACCGCCAACACTTAATAAATTATTAACTCTGAAAATTATTGCTTAATATAATAATTGATTAGTTTTTGAGTTATTTTAAATTATCTTATCACTTTTTTAATTGTTGGATGTGAGTTTAGTGGGCCTTATGATAAACTGATAATAAAAGTAAAACACCTATATGTAATTCTTACGAGTTAAGAGAAATTATAAATTAGAAGGATATTTGCATATTTTGTCCAAACCCACTAATGACTCACCTGAGCTTGATGACTAGTAGATTTTCAATACAATTGAACCAAGCCTACAATTTATTATGACATATATGGAGATTGCGAAAGAACTCTGGGATGAACTCAAATAGTGATTTTCGATCAAGAATGGTCCGCGTGTTCAACAATTGAAGAGTGGTCTTATAGAGTGAAAACAGTATGGGCAATCGGAAATGGCATATTAAGGGTTTATACCTTACTAGCCAATCGTTTCGGTTGTAGTTTAGTGATAAATTATTTGAAGGTGTTCTTTATCATATATATGTTATACATGTTTAAATGTATATGATAAAGTCCATGGGATAATTGTACATTGCAAATAAAATTATAATGAGATTTAATTATGAGATTTATATTGTATTTATATATTATTCCTAAATATTCCTAGTTATTGTTTTATTAAGATTGGACATTAATCGAACATAAAAAGACGAGCACACGTTTTGTTTTTCCTTATAAAGGAAATGGTCGATCTCATAGGCTAAAGTATAGAGATACTTAAGCAAATATGTAGGTGCTTGCTAGAAAACAAGTTCACTGAATATATCTAATATGAGAAATCCATTTGAAACATTACTTGTATGTCTATGGAATTCTCATTGTGATGATTGTATAAATGATCCTTTGACTTGAGGTCATCAAAGTCATCTTATATGGGGATTGCTATATTTTGATACTACTTATAATCTATTTAATCATAGGTTGTTTAATCGGTAGTTATTGGATGTAGCATGAACTATATGAAGATAGTTGAGTGATCAAGATAAGATTCATCACCCTAAAGTAATTAGGGAGAATGTTTTATTGTTCTCGATTAGTATCAATTCAAGAAATCCTTGATCAATGTGAAATGACATTTTGTAAATAATTTACAAATATCATTAATTGAATCGATAGCTTAGACTCAATATAGAGTAGATATTAATTCCATGCTCTATGTCTAATCGAAATATTGTATAATGAAAAAATTAAATTATGCGGAAAAATTATGCACAGAAAAGTTAGTCAAAACTATTTGATATTCCTAAATATTTAGGTAGTCATAATGCGTTGCTAAATACTAATCTTGATCTACGATTATAAATTATTTAATTGGAGAATTAAAGATAAATTAAAAGGAGTTTTAATTTTTCTAATTTTAATTATGAATTAAAATTAGATTTTATAATCATTGCCAATATATTTAGGAACCTAATAGGTCTCACATATAGAATTGATTGAAGAGAGCAAATTTAATTTAATCAAGTTGACCTTGATCGTAAAGTTTGAAAAATTTTATGATTAAAGATGAGATATTTAATAAGTAAGGATCAATATGAGATATTGAATCTTATATGGGCATAATTGGTATTTAATTAGAATTATTTGTAATTCTAATTAAAGTTTAATTGAAATTAGAATTTAAAATTAGAATTTAATTTCAATTAAATTACTAAAATGTCCAAAGATGATTATAAACGGACTTAAGTTCTATGGAGCTAGCACTTCTTGCTTAATCCTCTCTGTAAGAGTTATAGAATTCTCTCAACTCATTCTGTGGATACCGTTAAATGCTGGACATTTGTGGGCTATACTAGTTGAGATGGATCGGTTTTAAAAATGATTCGAGGAATACAATACGATAAAGATCAAGCTTTGAAATAAGGTACCAATTAAGTTTTCGTTTTATTATGATTTGTGTTAATTATTTTATAGAATTAAATAGATCTTGGTTTTCGGGAAATTAAAAGTCACAAAAAAGTTTTATGATTATTCCGCTGCGGTTAGGATTGGATCTCAACCCAGTTTCCCAACAAAGGGCACTTAAAAGTCATATAGGATGAACTTGTAAATTATGAACCAATTTTGACATGCAGTTATGGAAACTCAACCTATGATATTACTGGCAAACTCACAAAAACAACTTGAGGAAGCACGGGTCCATTGGTTCTTAATAGGAATTGATTATGCAGTCCTTGGAATGGTAAGGTCGAACATTCTGGTTATAGAATCCTTGCCTAATCTAAGTCAAGTCTATGCAATGGTGGTGCAAAAAGAATGACACCAGAATTTAATGTGAAGTAGCGAGGAAAGAATTGAGGCAATTGAATTCGCTATCCAAGCCAATTCTGGATCATATGTAGTGACAACACGTACTAAGGAGAAGATCGGGAGTTATTTGCATTGTGAGGAGTTATTTACATTGTGAGAAGGTTAGGCATGATGCGAAGGACTATTTTGAATTGACTGGACATGAAGTTAGGCATGGAAGAGGAACTGGTACATGGTGAGGGCATAGAGGAGCTACTTGTGCCAATTTTGCATAAGCAAGCCCCAATGATGATGGCAGGCAGTAAGCCAATGGTATGACAGAGGCGGGTCACAGAGGCTTCTTTAAGTTGAGTGGCAAACAGTGGACTACGCCCATCAATCTATTGAACACTACAAAAACACGAAAATAAAAGCGTCTCTCCAATAATAAAAAATTAGATAATTGGATTATTGATTTGGTGATGTCTCATCATATAAATGGAGATATAGATTTGATATTTAAAACATTGCAACTTGCCCAATAATGCTCTCTAATGAAAAACACACTACTGTAATAAAAAAGGGCACATTGTATTTAATTAAGGATATTTGTGTACATAATGTGCTTTTTGTGCCTAACTTAAATTGTACCTTAATTTCTATTGCTAAGTTGTTGCAAGAGTTAAATTGCACTATAACTTTTACTTATAGTCTATGTTTGATATGGGACTAAACATCGAGGATCCTAATTTGAGCAAATAACCAATACAATATGGTTTATTATTTTTGGACAAGGGTGGTGGACCAAGCAAATAAATTGAAACATGTAAGCTCATGAGATCTCTGGCATAGACGGTTGGGACATCAATCTTAATATCTATTTTCTTTTATTCTTGAATTGAAAAATAATAGTAGTGATATGAAGAATTTTGGACATGGTGATATTTGTTATAAAGCTAAACAGACACATGAGACATTTTATAATAGGAATAATAAATTAACATATTGTTTTGCTTTAATTCATTGTAATCTGTGGGGTGTGTATAGGGTCCTAGGCTTTTGTGGTTAAATTTATTTCTTAACTATAGTAGACAATATTTTTTACATGTTATGTGTGCATATCTATTACTTGAAAAGTCTGAAGTGGCACAAATAATTAAAATTTTATGTGTTATAGTTGAACAATAATTTGGAAAAAAGAGTAAAAATATTATGTAGTGATAATGGGACTGAATTTAAGTGTTTAATGACTTATTCTGAAAAAATGGCAATTTGCATTAGACTTCTTGTGTACAAATCCCTCATAAAACTGGTAGGGTGGAGAGAAAACATAGATATATCTTCAATATTGTCAGGGCTTTAAGAATTCAAGCCAACCTACTTATTGAGTTTTGGTGGAATGCATTTTGACAGTCGCATATTTGATAAACAAGACACCTACCTCTCTTTTGAGTGAGAAAATGCCTCATGAAACTTTGTTTGGGGCGGCACCCTCTTATGAAAATTTGGAAGTTTTCGGATGTCCATGTTATATTCATTATAAGGATCGTGACAAAGATAAATAAGTCAGAGATGTGTGTTTGTAGCCTATCCTTACGGGAAGAAAGGATGAAAGGTCTTCAATATTGAAAAAGGCAAATATGTGGTTTCCTAAGCTGTGACCTTTTATGAAGATGTATATTGTTATGCAGTTAGAGTAAGTGAAGGTACAGAGCATACAATCGGGAACATACTGAGTGGTGGGAACAACTTTATTGATGATGAGTTTAATAAGGAGACTACAAGTGCTCCAATTGAGAGGGAGCATGATGCTTCAAGTTAAGGGTAATCGAATGTTGTGATTAAGGTGGAGAAGCCCTTAGAGGTGATTGATGATCATGAGCAACAAGGTGGTAATGTCTACGGTGTCCAGGAAAAAGTGGCGAACGAGAGTGACCAACAAAACTCCACGATTAAGATGCTTAGAAGTGGCCAACGAGAATGCACGATTTTAGTCTTATTTCATGATTTTGTTACTTATAGTGCCTAATATTTGAGAAACCACATTGCACCAACTTGTTCCAACTCCAGGTCGGCTTCCTTAATCACAACTTCCTATCCAATAGCTAGTTTTGTGACATATACTAATTTCTTATCTAGATATTAAAGTTTCTTGGCAGGTGTTACTGTAGCAAATGATCTTGTTCTATTCTTAAAGGCAATTAAATATGAAAAATGGAGAGAGGTGATGAGAAAGGAATTCCAGGCTCTAGAGGACAATGAGACTTGGACTTTAAAGGATTTACCCCTTAAAAAAGCCATCATGTACAAATGGATCTATAGAATCAATTTTAACTAAGACAAAACTATGGAAAGGTATCAAGCACACTTGGTAATCTTGGGCAATTAACAACCTGGAGGAATTGATTATATAGAAACTTTTGCTTCTATGGCAAAATTGGTGACAGCCTAAACTTTTTAGCAATAGCAGTAAGAAAGAAGTGGGAAATACATCAAATGAACAGGTGTACAATGTGTTTTTACATGGGGACATAAAGGAGAAAGTCTAAATGAAGCAACCATTAGGGTTTTCTATTATTAGAAAATATAAGATATGTAAACTGAAAAAACCTCTTTATAGGCTACGCTAGGCCCCTCAATGTTGGCTTTCGAAATTAGTTACCGCTTGGCAGTATGGATTTTACCAATCTTATTTTGTTTACTCATTATTCACATTTTTTCATAATGGAGTTTGAATTTGTGTATTGATGTATATTAATGATCTAATAGTTACGGGAACTGATTTTGTTGTGGTGGCTAAGTTTAAAGATTATCTATGTTGACGTTTTTACATGAAGGATTTAGGAGCACTTCGTTATTTTTTTGGGAATTGAAATTGCTTATAGACTAGAAGGGATATTCTTGTGTCAACACAAATACATTCTTGACTACAGAGTGTGGTCTACTTAGGGCACGACCTACTCCAATTCTGATTGAATAGAACCATCAATTGACAAAGGATGATGGGAAGTTAGTGACCAATTCAAGTCAATACCATCATCTTGTGGGTCATCGTATATATTTGACTATCACTAGGCTTGGGCTTAGTTATTGTGTACATATATTGGCACAATTTCTGTAAAACCCAGAAGAGTATTGGGAGACGATTTTGAGAATAGTGCAATACTTTAAAGACAATTCTGGTCAAGGTATCTTTCTTCAATCTAACAGTGATCTACAATCATTTGACCAGGGGTTCTTTGAGAAGTTATTTTACATTACTAGGTCAGTCACTCATCTTTTGGAACAACAAGTAACAAATGATAATGTCTCGATTATCTAAAGAGTATTGGGAGATAACTTTGAGAATAGTGCAATACTTTAAAGACAATTATGGTCAAGGCGTCTTTCTTCAATCTAACAGTGCTCTACAATCATTTGACCAGGAGTTCTTTGAGAAGTTACTTTACATTACTATGTCAGTCACTCATCTTTTGGAACAACAAGTAACAAACAATACTGTCTCGATTATCTAAAAAGATCGAGTATCAATCTATGGCTATAGCGATGAGTGAGCTTAGATGTAGTGCATAAAGGACCAATGAGATTTTATTATGATAGTCAGGTCGCATTGCACATCCCTGCTAACCCATTTTTTTACGAGCAAACTAAACATATTGAGATGGATTGTTATTTTGTTTAGGACAAAATCAAATGAGGTCACATTTTTACTTCCTATATGTGCACTACCAAACTATTAAGGTAACACCTTCACAAAAGCTCTTGGTTGTTCTCAATTTTAATACCTCCTTTATAAGTTGGGCATTCGAAATCTTCATATACCAACTTGAAAGGGAGTGTTAGAATATCTCTGTATATTTGTATATGTAAACTATTTTTGTATTTATTGATTTTAGGACTTTTCCTTATTTTGGGACTTTGCTATGATGTACGACTTATATATAAATATTAACAAGTTAATGAAAATGTCATATCATTATTTTCAAAATTGACATAATATTATTATAAAAAGAGGGTAGAGTAGAAATTTAACGATTTGATTTTTTTAAATTAACATGGTACAAGAAGATATGATTTCTTATGTAACTAAAGAATACAATATTTAGCAATAAATGTTTTTAGAGAACCAAACGTCTTTTGTATTTGAATTTCTAACTTCTTATTTAGTTGATTCAAATTGATTAAAAACACTTCAAAAAAGGTAAATAATTAAAATATAAAATAAATAAAGAGAAATAAAAGATTAATACAAAATTTATTTAGTTGGTAATACATGATTTTCATATTTGTATCTTTACGGTAAAGCAAGAGTAAAATTTTAAGGAAATTTGAAATAGAAATCGTAAAACATTTTTTAATAATATTAGTATCATCCATTGTTGTTTTCTATGGTAGATATTTCTTTATTGTTTGTTAGCTCATTGGAGTGTCTCGTAAGGAAAAGGGTAATTGTGTGGAAGATGGTAGATGACTATTAACTAGAGATAATCTTAAACTATTATCGGGGTGAAAAGAAAAAAAAGAAAGGAAAGCATCATATGATAACCATAGTTGGTAAAATCTTGTTTGTGATTGCTACATATGATTTATATATATATAAGGTTCTTGGCGCAAGCAACGATTAGGACTTTGCTTCTGGTCTTAGTTCTTGATAAAAACAAAGCCAAAGAGGCTACAACGATGTAATGTTCAAACTTCATTGTCTTAAATTCTTAATCATTGTGAATTAATTGTCATAAAAAAAACTGATGTTGAATTAAGCATAAACAATTGCTGATAAATGGTCTGGATATACACACGCGTATATGGATTGGTTGCGTTTATCTTCATCCACTCAAATGCTTTTATTGAATTGTTGTCTGAAAGCAACAAATCTTGGCTTCCAACAACTAAAATTGCGGTTCTAGATCTTAGATAAGAAGATAATTGTCTCCATCTATATTATATGTACGTAAGCAATTAGATCTCCTTGAATTGTCATAGGCGTCATCCCTAATGTCATTTCATACCGTAGTATTAAACAAACTTGCTTGAATTCCAAGCAATAGGAAGTGCTTTCATCATCTGCAACTCAATCAAGTATTGCACCATATCCATTCACCTCAACCTCAGTGGCGAGAAAATATATATTACATTTTCTCTTTTGATTCGTCCTGATTTATACTCGTATGTATAGACTCTTATCATGCAAGTATTCTATACGTTTTTTCCACATCGTAGGAGAGTCCTTCTTTAATGCCGTATTCTATACATTTTTTTCCACGTCAATAAACTTTTTAAATTCTAAAAAAAAAAGGAAATTTGCATTTACTTGCATTAATAATCACCTTCCAACTATCACGACCCGATATTCAGATCAGACAGGAAAGGAAACAAGTGGTTACAATTCAGCAGTACCTTGCGTAAACATCATCCTCTTTGGTCTGTTCTTCTAGAAGGAAATGATAGGCCAAAAAGGACAAAGTTGAACGACTTACATTGCCCGATTTTCTAATTACTTGAAGTTGCATTTTTCCTTAGTTTGTCGCTACTTCATGTTTGTCAAGTAAGGAAGATTAGTTTTGCAGTGTCGAGTTAGGCTTATAGGTGACTTGAGAAGGAAAGAAAGAGAGACGAGTCAGGTTTTCGAATGTAACCAATACCAAATGAACAATCTTCACAAATTACTCTTCCATCTAAAATACCTTTTCGTTTCCAATTCTATTTGTCTAGAAGAAGAAGTCCCCCCGTCCAATCCTGAGGACAAGCTTCTTTCCAGGAAAACATATCCACGTACACCCGTCAAGTGGCAAATGCAATTATGATCATATCGACATTGTACAGCACCAATGTTTGGGGGATATTAACATATTTAGTTTCTATTTTCTACTACTTTGACTAACAAGCATTGGAAGCCCAAGTCAACCTTAATATTTTATATTTTCTTTATTCCCGGTTTTTGTCAAAGAATTGGTTTTCTTACTGCTCACAGGGTCCGATGAAGATGCCAGATAAGCCTGAGGCAGCAGGAAGACAAGGACAGATGGTGATAAACCACCGTTTGCTTGACTATCTCTTCCATTTTCTGAAATTGTACAGGTAGATATGCTTTTAATTAGTTAGACTTAGCTGTGTCTATCCAAAAATGACGACGCCTTCAGGAATACGCTGTCTCAGGATTGACATTCAAAAACTGACCAATATTAATTATGCCTTGCGTGGATCACAACCGTAGAAGCATCCATTTTTTACTTATTCAGCCAATCTCTAAATTGTTTAACATCCTCAAGTCTTCGGACGATTTAACGACAAACCTATAAGAAGAAAAACAGTTTCATAACAACTAGTATATGTTTGTCGATTTTTCATTGAAACCGATGTTGTGATATCCAAAGCTGACCTGAGACTAAACGTCCAAGATAAAAACATTAATCTTGGATTCATGGCTCAGATTCCATCCTTGTAGAAATATGAAGAAGATGGCTTTGTGAGCTGAGCTTCTCAGTCGTCTAACGATACACTTTGAACATTAATTGCTAATCATCAACTGTCTAAAGTGAACCTCAACGCCTACTATATTATTACTTGTCAAAGAGAACCAAAAATCAGACTGAGAGTGGGGCATTCCGAGAATCGAACTCGGGACCTCTCGCACCCAAAGCGAGAATCATACCACTAGACCAAATGCCCACTTGTCACTTAACGCAAGTAAATGTTTTTTCTATCTTGAGATCAGTCTCTATGTCCTCCAAAGAATGAAGCCTATATGTCTAAGCGCAGGTGTAGTTGTTGGCAAAGAGAAAACAAAAACTGAGAAAAGCGGTAAAGGGTATCCAATAATCGAACTAGGACAGCCGACAGTCAAAGGCAAAAATCACATCACTTGAGATGATGACCGGTTCAGACTGAACTCTCTAAAAGTTTTATAGAACATAATTTGAAATAATGTTATACTGGCCGTTAATCATCAGTTAAAATGAGCGGTCCAGCTCTTTTTGTTGTGGCACATTACATACTACTTACGAGAACACCGTTAGAACATGCCATATGCTATTTAGCCTCGATACACATGGCGGCGATTAGATCTGGGGGACCCCAGTTTAACCCATCACTCGTCATACCTAACAAGACCTTAAGTCCACATAAACCGTAAAGAGCAAGCTACATCGGCCCAAGTTCTTGGCCCTTACCTCCCCACTTTTCCCCGAAACAAGTATATTACAGTGAGGATGCTTAGTTAGTTAATATAAGAAAAAAGAAAAGGGTAAAGAATAAATAGAAATGCTTGATAATATATTATAATTTGATGAACAAAATTTCTAACTAATCATCGTAATTATAATAATTATATCTATTTTCATTCCTCGTTATATTTATTATAAACCTTATTATCATTTTCGACTAAAACTTACCAGAATATTACACAATCTAAACTTTGTTCAACGCTACAAAAAGATGAAACAAAGACACGACAGACATGGACACATAGATATTTATAGGTCCTTACATACCCAAATACTATGATCTGGTTTAGAGAGATGAGTTTTGTCACTGAGTTCCTGAGGTAGGATAAGCTTCAAAATATCTGTTACCCAAGACATGGTCCCCATGTTTTCCGTTTATATCGTCTAGAATCTATAGCTTTGTGGTCCTTATTTCCATAAGACTAGTGGCATCCAATGTCCATGCTTCAATAAAATTGGTTAAGTAGGCTGCCCTACTAGAGGTGCCTGCTTGAAACCTTGGCATTGCATGTTCGCAAATTCTACGTATTTCATCTGTAACCAGTCCGACACGCTTGGAAGAAATGTAAAAATAGGTCAGAAATCTCATCAGAAATGATCACTTGCGAGATGTAATTAAAGCCAGAAGGGATCTCCATGATTAGACATTACACCTACAAAGGCGAAACTTTCCCATGTAAATTAACAAACATGTACGAGTAATTAAACCCAACTTGAAACAGTGAACATTTCACTAATCTATGTACTTAGGAAACGGATAAAATATCTAACGAGACAGCGTTAGGTGGGCGCTTCAAAGCTGGAATGCAATGATTGAAAGTTGCCACTAAACTTTAATAATTCAGACTCTGCTTTGTGTCTCCGCAATCGCCAGCAACTCACATTTTTCTCTTGCGATCGTATTCCTATTCCTTATCTCCATTTCTCAGTTCCTTCTAGTTGTAGTTGGTACATCTCCAGAGAAACAAAGGAAGAGAGATTCCCTTGAAACCATGGCATTTGCAGGAACTACCCAGAAGTGCATGGCTTGTGACAAGACTGTCTATCTTGTGGACAAGTTAACAGCTGACAATCGTATTTACCATAAGGCCTGTTTTCGGTGCCATCACTGCAAAGGAACCCTCAAGGTACGCCATTGTCTATTGTCATGTGAGATACGAGATTCATAACAGACTATGTGTAGATCCTTTAGTTCTATACTTTTGACAAGCATAGACTTATACTTCATCCTTGTCATTGCATGTATCTTTTCTCCAAGTTTGGATAAGTAATAGGAATCTTGAACCTTGTATTGCTAGGATTCAAATCATGCTTTGTCTTATCAATTAAGTTTGAGATTCTTGTTTGATGATAAAATTAGATCCTGGAAAGTTGCTAAAGATTAGATCCTCCCTCCTGAAACTATAGATTCCTATGTAACTTCGTTCACTCACTGTCTGGGAATTTAAAGTTACTTTTCTATCTTGAAATCTGAATCTCATTAGCTTTTGTGAGTTCTGAGTGATAGAAGCTTCTTGACCGGGACTGTCAACTCGAAGCATCCCATTCCAATGGAAATGTTCTTGCAAACTATATATTTTATTGATATTCATTTTGTGTTTGGAATGGAAGCGTTGTAAATCTTTATTTCGGTCAATTAGATTGAGACTGATGATCTATGTGCAGCTTGGCAACTACAATTCCTTTGAAGGTGTACTCTACTGCAGGCCACATTTTGACCAGCTCTTCAAAAGAACTGGAAGTCTTGACAAAAGTTTCGAGGGTAAGAGAAAAGTTCATTCGTACAATACTTACCAGTACCTTAGATTTTCCTCATCCATCAACTCAATCTGACATACTTCCATTTGAGTTTTGCTTTTCAGGCACTCCAAAAATTGCAAAACCAGAAAAACCTCTTGATACTGAGGTAAATTATCACGCCCATATCCAGTGGATGAGTTTTAGAGGCCAATCTCTAATTCTGATTTACGATGCTTCAAACAGAAACCTGCAGCAGCTAAAGTGTCAAACATGTTTGCTGGAACCAGAGACAAATGCTTTGGATGTAAGAACACTGTGTATCCAACTGAAAAGGTAACGTCCATAAAATTGGATACACAATCACTCTAGTGTTTTTTTTTTTTAATGTGATCGCGACACTAATCTCCCACAGTCATTCTGCTCTAAAGGTTACAGTGAATGGAACTCCTTACCACAAGAGCTGCTTCAAATGCATTCATGGAGGATGTACGATTAGCCCGTCGAACTACATTGCACATGAGGGGCGTCTCTACTGCAAACACCACCACAACCAACTCATAAAGGAGAAGGGTAACTTAAGCCAACTCGAGGGTGATGGAGAGAGGGAAACAAATGGTAAGACCAATGGAAGGGAAGTTGCTGCTGAGTCATAATCAGCATCGTTGTATTTTCCTGCCTCCCTATTCCTATTGCTCGTCATGGTTTCTCCATTTCTCTCCAGCAGTCAGTCCAAATGGCTTATGCTAATAAGACAGACTACATTCTTCATACTTGATATTGCCGTGTGTTGGTTTTGGTTGGTTTTACTTGTTACTACAATGCTCAAATATATGTGAAGAATCGAAGACCTATCCCTGTTTGATTGTAATCATGTGACAACAGCTTAAGGTGTGAGACGTAAATTGCGTTTTATGAAATTCTGTTTCATGTTAATGGCAGCAACTTTTTACCTCCATATCTGGGCTTCTGTAGCCACCAGTTCGTCTCTTGAATACAACAAATTTAAGGGGTAAATGAGGAAAGAGGAAGCAAAAAGACATTCATCAGGAAACTTACGAAACCTAACAGGAAATGTTCGACAGAAACATTCTGCCAAAAAGTTGAGGAGGAGCATTTACCTAACTGACATTACGGCAGGCTATGCCTACGATAACAATAACACAACCTGAAGTCATATGGCTAAATGTACAATAACTTTTGTGTAAAACACGATTAAAGTGACGGGAAGGCACAAGACTGAAGGCACTCAGGCAGATAAAGAGTCACGTTGGTAAAACAGATATCGAATTCAGTGATCAATGCAAGAACTCTAAAAATGGATATCGTAACCATATTGAAAAATTGTTACTCAACCAGCACCTCATTTGCCATTTGCAATCAACTACTGGAAAAAA
>JANIJH010000006.1:9802428-9821719 GCA_024520975.1 Erythroxylum areolatum
TTCCGTATGAATCGAATTTTGAAATGACTCAAGTGTTTGTATTTGTGAAAGGGCCAAATGGCCATATGGGAATTTTTGTAAATGGCCTTGTAATGAGGAAAAGTTGATTTTAAAAAATGTATACCAAATTTTGATTGACTGAGTGCTTTAGCACACCACCCTCGCGGGGCTCGGACTCGAATATCACCGTCGATGTCGGGTTTAGGTCTTGCGGGATTGGGGTGCTACATTTATCCTTTTATATAGATGATATTTTGATTGCTTATAATAATGTGATTTTATTAAGTAAATTAAAAATTGGTTATTATCCAAATTTAAAAAGACACAAATGAACCTATATCTTGGAGTAGAGATTTTGAAAGATCGTTCAAAGAGATTATATCTTTTTTACAAGTGACATATACTGATAAAAAATTCTTAAACAAATTTGTATGCAATATTGTAATCCAATTGATAATCCTATTTCTAATGAAATCCAACATCATTATGGAAAAGGGAACAAATGAAGAAAGTTTCTTCTTTTAGTAAATTAGAACCCTCAAGTATATAAAGGTGTAAATAATACTAGATTTGTGTTACATTACTTAAATGATAAGAAAATATTAGTCAAATTTTAGTTAAACATATCAAAAATCAATAAAGAGAATACTAATGTATTTAAAAGGTATTATTGATAATATGTTATATTATTAAGGCAACAACCTATATATACAAGGTTATATGAATTAAAATTAGGAATGAGTTCTTTTGAGAGAACATCTACTTCTAAATTTGTTTTCTTACTTAATACTGGTGCAAATATTATGGAAAGCTAAGAAAAAAAATCGTCTATTACTTTATCAATAATGAAAGTTGAATTCATACTGTTTTTAATTACAGTACAAGAAAATTGTATGACTTAGACATTTCTTAGTTTCATTAAAAATAAAAATTGATATAATATTATTCAATTACAATGGTCAAGTAGCAATCAAATATATGAAAGATCTCAAATTTTATCACAAAGTCAAATATGTAGATACTAAGTATAATTACATGAAAGATAGTTGCATGAGATGAAGTGAACATAAGGTTATATCTTCACATGATGTGATAACAAACCTAATGAAAAAGTCAATCCAATGTATATATTGCTAGGATTATGTAGATAATGATATATTATTGATAAATATTTTAAATGAATTTTAATTTATCGTATTGTCATGTTTAAATGCCCAATATATGTTAATATTGTTAATTATGTGATAAGAATTATATAACACTTGATTCTAAGGTATGTTTCCTCTATGTGTAATATATGGAATGTGAATTAATGCATGTCAAATAGATAAGAGATTGGCTCTCCTACACACACAATTGCTTCCAAAGTTTATAATAAATGGAGATAAAAACAAGTTTAGAGTTTGTTATCTAAGTGATAGTTAAGAGTTGTAACTTAAACAATAAATTGTCAACTTAAATAACAAAAAAGGAAATTAATTTGGAATGATTAAATAATCACTATATCTATCTTAAATGTCAGATGTGAGTTATGAAAAATTTAACTATATTTATATTAAGTATATTTGAACTAATATTTATATAATATTTCATGGATAAATGACATTTACCCTAAATAGAAAAGAATTAATATCATAATACATAACTCCTACTATATGCGTACAACTGACCATAAAAAGGGATTAGTGTAAGTTATAAAATCTCAAGTCACATTATATGAGACCTTAAAGGTTAAACGAGATTTATAATATACTCTCATAACTATTATCTAATTCTTAAGAACTAACATTAAGGTTTTCTACTTTATAATATTACTAAAAGATCAAGTGTGATATGACCTAACAAGACAATTCTAGGAAACAAATTTATAGTGAATCATTGGAGTATCTTAGGAATATAGTATGTGTATTGCTAGGAAAGTAATTTAGGGTTAAGATGTATATATAAAGGAGAGGTTTGTATTTTTGTAATCACGGAAAACAAAAATAAAGATTTTCCTCAAATTTTTTCATGGTATTATAGTCACCATCGCTTTGGTGTTGCCACAAAATTTAATTTGCATTCTCTCCACATAAGCTCCAAGACATGTGATAATTCATATAATTAAAGATCCACAGAGAGGTGTATTGAAAGCTTATGTGTGATTGGTTTGTTGAAATGGAAAACAAGACTGAGAAGTCCGCAATTGATCAATCTGTCAAGAAATTCATTGACAATACCTCTCCTTTTTAACTGAATTCATCAGATAATACAGGTATGATGATAGCTCATGTTTATTGAAAGGGAAAAACTATGACATGTGGGTAAAGGCCATGAAAAATGCCTTGTGTGCTAAGAATAAACTGGGATTTATTGATGGTATTGTTACCAAACCGAAATTAGGAGAACCTGAGGCAGGTTTGTGGGAATTTTGTAATTCTATGATGGTTTCTTGGTTCTTTAATTCGATTGATCCTATACTTCAACCAATTGTGACTTACTTTGATACTACAAAAGAACTTTGGGATGATTTAAAAGATCATTTTTCTGTTGGCAATGTACCATGTATTCATCAATTAAAAGCAAATATAGCTGGAGCGAAGCAACAAGGCCAGCCAGTTGTGACCTATTACACATGTCTCAAGGGCATGTGGGACGAGCAAAGCAGCTACATCCATGTGCCAGTGTGTAAATGCGGTGGTTGCACGTTCAATGTGACTATCAAACTCTTCAAAGAAAGAAGAATAAAAGATTCATCATCTCCTTATAGGTTTTGATGGCTCAATTTTTGGGACAATGAGAACCAATATCCTGAGTATGGATCTGTTGCCAAACTTGGATAAAGTTTACTCAATGGTGGTGTAAGAGGAGAGACACAGATCAGTTGTGTGAGGTCGTGATGAGAGAAGTGAAGCTGCAGGATTTGCTATGCATCTCAACAGAACATAATCCAATCTGTAAAAGGGGGAATTGGTGAGCAAATGGTGTGCACACACTATGGTAAAACAGGACATGAAGTTTTTCAGTGTTTTGAAATAATTAGGTACCTAGAAGGTTAACGTCGTGGAGGATGTGGCGGACGTGGCGGTGGAAGAGGCAAGGGTTGAGGTCGCACATCAACCAATATTGTGCAAGGAAACATTGTTGCATCTCAGAACTCCAATGGAGACAATTCACAGCTGCAAATACAAAGATTGACTGATGCTCAAGTGAAACAGATCATAGCAATTTTAGCAAACTCAAGCATGTCTAGCTCGAGTGGTGCAAATGAAAAGTTGCATGGTAATGCTCTTAAACCAAAATGGCTCTTTGATAGCGTAGCATCTCATCATATGACTGGAAATTTTGATTGCTTGCAAAGTATCTATCTGGTGACCCCCTTCATCAGTTATACTTCCAAATGGAGACCAAACAATGGCTGAATAAGAAGGATCAGTATATCTAGAAGGAGGAGTGATTCTCAAAAGAGTGTTACACATGCTTTATTTAAATTACAATCTAATTTAACTTAGTAAATTAATTAAAGATAGTAACTACTTTGTTACATTTACTGATGAGCTATGTGTTGTGAAAAATAACACTTTGAGGACATTGTTTGGTATGGGTGAGATGAGAGATGGAATCTACTTCTATCATTCGGTAGCATCAACACGAGCATGTCATACAAGTAGAGGTGAAGATTATCTGTTTTGGCATTAACATATAGGAAAACCTTCAACCCAGATAACATCTCTTTTTCCTAATGTTAGAAGTGATAGTTGTAATTCAAGAAGTGTATGTGATATATGTTTATAGGCTAAACAAAATAGAGATGTATTTCATATCAGTTTAAATAAATCTATGGAATCATTTGAATTAATACATTGTGATATTTAGGGTCTATATGTGTTGCTTCTCATTGTGGTGCTCATTATTTCCTAATAACATTTGATGATTTTTCTCGAGTTGCTTGGGTGTATTTGATGGCAGAAAAGAAAGAAACTTCTGATATGCTAATATCCTTTTGTAAGATGGTGAGGACTTAGTTCAAAAAATCTATTAAGTGTGTGAGGAGCAATAATGGGCTTGAGTTTAAGATAGAATTTATGAAGCAATTTTACATAGAGAATGGGATCTTATGTCAAACCTCTTGTGTGCATACAACTCAACAAAATGGTCGGGTAGAAAGAAAACACTGTCTCGCTCTTAATGTGGTGTGAGCTATAAGATTTCAGGTTCATTTACCTCTCGAATTTTAGGATGAATGTGTTCTTACTGCTGCTTCTTTGATTAACTGAACACTTACTCAAATTTTGCAAAATAAAACACCCTATGAACTATTGTTTGGAAAGGCACCTTTATACTTACATATGTATGTCTTTAGTTGCTTGTGTTATATCTCACACAAGTCAACTATTTTTGATAAGTTCGAAACTAGAAGTAGAAAGTGCATATTTGTTGGGTATCCATTTGGTAAGAAGGGTTGGCGTGTTTATGATAGGAAAGCAGGAGATTTTATTGTATCAAAGGAAGTGGTGCTTTGTCAAAATGAATTTCCTTTTGCTCATAAACCAAATATAGAGGTAGTTAGTTTAGACAATGAAGGTGCAAGGGGGAGAGTTGATGTGCATGATGGTGATAGTGATATTTGATGTGTGGGAGAGAGTTATAAGTTGGTAACAAGGGGGAGTGGTTCTGAGAAGGAACAAGGAAGTGGTGAAGCAGCGGTTTTAGAGGAACAAAATAATGATAATAGTTCATAAATTGGTACTGAACTTGTATCACAGGTTCAATTGACCTGGACAGTATGTGAGGTGACCTCCTGGACAGTGTGTGATTCATCTCTCACTCACCCCACATCTGTTGGCTCCTCAGGTACCTCTTTGGTAAGGTGGTAAAGAATAAAAATTAGTGATGAAAAATCGAAGGGGGTTGTAGTTTCGCAAACTTTCCAATTTTATTGTGGATGTCTCTAGCATAAACGAAAACAAAACAATAAAAAATAACAAATAACACCAAAATTTTGGTAACGCAGTTCAGCACACCTTGCCTACATCTGCGGGACCCTCACCTACCTTAATAACTTTCATCGAAGTACAATAGATTTATCCAAGGTTTTACTAAGCCGACACCACTCAACCCTTGACACTATCTCTCAACCTCACTTCCTGTGAAAGAATTTCATACCCAATAGTACAACTGCCTTGTACTAATCTCAACAGAGAATTTTCTCAACACACTTTTTAATTAAAAAACAATTAATAAAAAATAACTCAAGTGATGAATCAACTAAGAATAAAAACAAAAAACACTTAAGATAAAGGAAAGATTTCCCTATGGTTTCAACTTCTCGAAATAATCCTTCAATTGAGATGATCCAATCCAACTTTAACAACTCCAATTAAACCATACGGAATACTCCATACACCATGTATATTTCACACAGAAACCCAGATAACGAAGTCTAGAAAAATAACAAGCTGACCCATGATTTTTGCAAACCCAGAAGATATGCACGTAAAATTATGTTTTTCTAATCATCAATTAACGCAAACTTCCTTTAATGAATAGATCGTCTCATTCCTCAATAGTACTGAATGGCAGGAGCTTGGATTCGTTGACAACTAGGTGTTTCAAGAGTCCTTTGGTGAATGAGCCCTCATAGTAGCCAACATAAGCTCCACTCTTAATAAATTTGTTCACGTCAGTAACCATATGCTTCTTGGCAATTATCTGCAATGATGACGTGTATCTGCAATGATGATGTGTAACATTGATAAAGTTTATCAAGACTTTCTCCATCATAGCTAACACTCACTGCTCCATTTACTTGTCTCATGCATCACCCAATTTTTTATTCAGCTATTGACAAAAACATGCATAATTACTGCAATGTTTTTTTAATCTACCATCACCTCACGACCTAGCTCCTATATCTTTTTTACTTCAACAAGAGATTCACTTCAGTTGTTCCTAGGAGATGTGCACGACACCAAACACTTAAGCAATAAGGATCCCACTTCAAATATGAAACAACCTTATCCCTTTATTTTCTTCTATCCACAAAATCTGGGTAAAACACAATTTAATTATCAACATGATGATAGACTTCAATTCAAGATAGGATTCTTTCACAATTATAAATGTAACAACCACATCTATTTAAATCCCACTATAATTTATATCTTATATGTCCAATTTATAAATAATGTCAAAACTATTTACTTAGATATATAACATATATCTTAACAATCTCCCCCTTTTTGGCATTGTTTGTCACAAATATGAAACTCCCACTAAATAACATAATTAGACATATAACCATCAAATGCACAATCCATTCTCCCTCTTAGGACAAAAGGATGTAAAAAAGTATGACGAATAGTTATGCATATACCTTGAAATCTCCCCTGAATGGAACACTCACCATATACAATCTGATGTCTTCCCCTTGGGACAAAACATTGTCAAAATAAAGAATGCCTTCATCATAATCAATCTTAGCGAATAAAGACACATAAAAATTAGTAGTAGGTTCATCGGAAGAATTATAAGCACGCCAAAATGACAATTTGCCACTAGTCAATACACATGCCAACATATCATTACTTACTTCAATTCCATCTTCATAAGACTGATCAAATTAATAAACCCAAGCAAAAAAAAAAAGAGTGTTACCAGTGTCGTGAGAGAGAGAGAGATATTTGAGAGAAAGACCCACACTGATCAAAGAGCTGAAGAGTCTTCGGTGGAGCCAAATAGAAGTCACAATTCAAACTACTAAAAAGATGAAACGACAATGGCAACCTAAAAACTAAAGAACTAAAAAAATATTCTTTTTTATGCTTTGTTTTTTTAATAAAACAAAAAAATACTTCAAAAACATAAAGTACACAGTCCCTATGTCCTTCGAAGAAATTCAAACCTAGCCTTACTCCTTGTCATATTATCTTTGTCATGGGTTTCTTCTTCTGAAGTAACTGACTTGTCCTCTGTCTAGCCAGTTTCTTTAAAAATAGTAACTAACTGTGAATGTGGACAATTTCTTGTTTTTTCCTTCACAATGTCTTTGTGCCTGTAATTGACCCTTTCTAATCCAAGTTTACTTCAGGACCATAGGCTGCTGCTGGAAATCTAATAGGGAATGTCTAGATTTCTAGTTTTGACCCCTTTGAAATATCATTTGTAACATCTTGTAGCATCTCGACCTTATGTGCTCGATAACTCCTAAAAAATGACACGTGAGTATAAATCTTTGATTCTTTCTCAATGTTTCTTCTCTCGTACAGATCTAGACATATTATTTTTCTCCTCCTTCACTTTAGGGCACTCACCTATATAGCCAATGCCTTGAAGATCCCCTATAACCTTACGAATTTCTATTAACTTTTCTAGTTTTTCTGTGCCTCTATTCAACATTCTCTATCCCTTTTCGGTACTTACTAATTTCATTCTAGCTTCACCAAGCTCATCTAATATAGACAACAATTTTTTTCTCCAAATCTTGAGTTGTATTCTTCATAAAGAAGTTTTCTTTCTTTAACCTTTCATTCTCCCTACATATTTTCACCCATTTTTCATACATTAACTTATAGGCTTCATAAATATCTTTTTTTAATTATCTGAACTACTGTCATCACTGTCATAATCTGAGATTGAGCTTTGAGCTGAATCGTTTATGTGTTTCTCAAAATTTTTTGATTTACTCACTTTTTTTTGTCTTCAGTTACTTCCTTCTCGGTTACTGTTAAACAAGTAATGGTACTTTTGTTGTATAAAGTAACTAACGCATCACTATTCACAATTTCTTCTTCACTTCTGGATTTATTATCACTTTAAGTGATCGTATAAGATTTTCCTTTTCTCTTCTTCAAGTTGTTAGCACACTTCACTTGAACATGTCCGAAGCCTTGACACTCATGGCATTGAATTCTCTTTACCTTTCTTTCTCCCTTTTGAGTTTTGGCTTTTTGTTTGAAGTTGTTGTTCGATGAACTCCTGCCATTTTACCTAAATTCGAGTCTATCCTTTTTCACTATCTTCAGCTACTTAAAACTCCCGTGTTAATAGCTCTATATCCTCATTCTCGTCGGACTCATCTTCTAAGTCATTCACGACTTTACTAATCTTGGCTTGCAATGTTAATTCTTTCTTCTTCTCTCGATTATCCCTTACAAATTCATTTCAAAATTTGTAAGAATTCCAATTACCTTCTCTAATGACAAGTCATTGATGTCATGAGCCTCCTCGATTGCTACAATTTTAAGAATAAATGTTGGAGGTAGTGGACTCAATGTCTTCTTGGCTAGTTTCATATTGGAATATTTCTTCCCGAGTTAATGTGCCTGATTCACTATATCGCGCAATCTTTCATGAAAGTCCCCATTAGTCTCATTTTCATCCATCTTTAGTTCTTCAAACCTCACATTTAACATCTATAGTTTTGAAGCTATCACAGATTTAGGCCCTTCATGAATAATATGCAAAGTATCTCACGCTTTTTTAGCTGATTCACAGGTTGATATAATTGAGAAGTGTCCTTCATCAATAACATTGAAAATTGTGTGCAATGCTTGTGAGTTTTCAAGTGCTCTTTCTTCTTCGGCTCTTGTCCATTCAGATGGATCTTTTAGAATTGCTTCTTCCTTATCGTTAGTAATCATCGAATGTGTCCAGCCATGTAACACTGAGTTCCATACTTTTGTTCCATTGAATAAAGACTATTATCCATAATTTCTATGTAGGATAATTTGAACCATCTAACAACGGTGGCCTTATAGTTGACGCTCCTTCCCTTATGGCCAAAATTGCAAAACCCAAATCTGCACCAACTTGCTACTAAGTCCTAACTCGGTGACTTTGCTCTGATACCAATTAAAAAACCGAAGGGTTAGTACTTTCGTAAACTTTCCAATTTTATCATGGACATCTCTAGCACAAATGAAAACAAAAACCATAAAAAACGAAATAACAAATAACACCAAAAATTTAGTAACGCAGTTCGTCACACCTTGCCTACGTCTGCGAGGCCCTCACCCAACTTAATAACTTTCACCGAAGTACAATAGATTTACCCAAGGTTTTACTAAGCTGACACCACTAAACCTTTGACACTATCTCTCAACCTCGCTTCTTGTGAAATAATTTCACACCCAATAGTACGACCGCCTCGTACTAACCTCAATAAAGGATTTTCTCAACACTTTTCTTAATTAAAAGACAATTAATAAAAAATAAATTAAGTGATGAATTAACTAAGAATAAAAACAAAAAACACTTGAGATAAAAGAAAAACTTCTTTATGGTTTTAGCTTCTCAAAATAATCCTTCAATTGAAACAATCTAACCCAACTTTAACAACTCCAATTAAACCATACGGAATACTCCATACACCATGCATATTTCATGCAAAAACCCAGATAAAGAAGTCTGCAAAAATAACAAACTGACTCACGACTTTTGCAAACCCATAAGACATGCACGTACAACTATGTTTTTCTTATCATCAATTAATGCACACTTCCTTTAATGAATAGATTGTCCCATTCCTCAACAGTACTGAATGGCGGGAGCTTGGATTCATCGACACCTAGGTGTTTCAAGTGTCCCTTGGTGAATGAGCCCTCATATTAGCCAACATAAGGTCCACTCTTAATAAATTTGTTCACGTCAATAACTATATGCTTCTTGGCAATTCTCTGTAATGATGATGTGCAGTGCTGATAAAGTTTATCAAGACTTTCTCCACCGTAGCTAACACTTACTGCTCCATTTACTTGTCTAACGCATCACTCAATTTTTTATTCAGCTATTAACAAAAACATGTATAATTACTGTAGTGTTTTTAATCTACCACCATCGCATAACCTAGCTTCTATATCTTTTTGACTTCAATAAGGGATTCACTTCGGTTGTTCATAGGAGACGTGCACGACACCAAACACTCAAGCAATAAGCATCCCACTTTAAATACGCAACAACCTCATCCTTTTATTTTCTTCTATCCACAATATCTACAAAATCCAGGCAAAGCACAATTCAATTACCAACATGATAATAGACTTCAATTCAAGATAGGATTCTTTTACAACTATAAGTGTAACAACCACATCTATTTGAATCCCACTACAATTGATATCTTATATGTCCAATTAATAAATATATCCTAACAAGTGTGATGCCATGAAAGTTGAAATATATACACTTAAAAGAAATGGTATATGAACTTTGCAGGACCTGTCGCCTAATAAAAATGCAATAGGCTGTAAGTGGGTGTATTGTATCAAATACCATGTTGATGGACGAGTTGAACTATATAAGGCACTATTGGTTGCTCTTGGAAATCGACAAGTGAAAGGGATAGATTATACTGAGACCTTTGCTCCAATTGCGAAAATGGTTAATATACATGCATTTCTAGCCATTGCAGCTATCAAAGGCTGGGAATTACATCAAATGGACGTGCATAATGCATTTTTGCACAATGATCTGTATAAGTAGATGTATATGCGATTGCCACCCGATTTTGCTCCCTCTCAGCTTGGAAAGGTTTGTCGTCTTCAAAAATCAATCTATAGGTTGCGACAAGTTCCCTGTATGTGGTTTTCAAAATTGACGACTCTTAAGGCATATGGGTTTGTTCAGTTAAAGGAAGATTTCTCACTCTTTACTTGTCATATGGGAAACGTTTTCCTTACAATCTTGATATATGTTGATGATCTAGTTGTTGCAAGAAATGATAGTGATGTAATCTGTGATTTTAAGCAGTATATGAGTTAAATGCTTCATATGAAGGACTTGGGGGTGCTCAAGTATTTTCTGGGTATAGAGATCATAAGAGGATCGATTGGTCTGTTTCTAAAACAACACAAAAATGCACTCAACATACTTGCTGAGTGCGGGCTTCTAGGTGCAAAACCTGCTGTAACCCCACTTGAACTGGTCCATCGATTAGTTGAATCTGTTGGTGACAAGCTAGCAGATCTTGAGAGATACTAACGCTTAGATTGGTGCCTCATTTATCTAACAATTACAAGACCAAAATTGTGTTATTCGGTTCCCATTTTGGCTCAATTTGTGCAAGCTCCACTCCAAACACACTATGATGCTGCGCTTTGAGTCTTGCGATTCTTAAAAGGAAATCCAGGTCAGGCAATTCTCATTAGAACTGATGGTGATTTGCAGTTAAATGCATATTGTGATTTAGACTGGGTAAGCTGTCCGTTAACTATATAATGATTGATTGACTACTTTGTGATGCTTGGTCGGTCTCCCATCTCTTGGAAAACCAAGAAACAACACAGTGTCTTGATCATTTGCAGAGGGAGAATATCGGTCCATGGCAAACGCAACCTATGAGTTGATTTGGCTGAAATCTTTCCTTCAATCTCTTGATGTGTCTCATTCCAAGCCAATGAGACTTTTCTATGACAATCAAATAGCTCTTCATATAGCAACCAATCTAGTGTTTCATAAGAGGATGGAGCATATTGAACTGAACTGTCCTCTTGTGCAAGATCAGATTCAGACTGGCTATCTTACTGCTTTTATATTCGTTTTGCAAAGCAATTGACTGATATATTTATCAAGGCTCTTGGCAAACAATAATTTCATTATTTGTTAGGTAAGTTGAGTATTTGTGATCTGCATGTTCCAACTTGAGGAAGAGTATAGCGAATCATTGGAGTACCTTAGGATTATAGTATTTTAGGAATATAGTATACGTGTTGTTAGGTAAGTAATTTATGGTTAAGATGTATATATAAAGGAGAGCGTTGTTGCTTTGTAATCACTGAAAACAGAAATACATATAATATGAGAGAATATAATATAGGAGTGTCATCTTAATTGTGTAACTCATATACAAAAATATAACTAGAAGTGACCAACTTCTTTTAGCAAAAGGATTGGATACAACTATTTTATAAAGTAAATAAGATGAAAAAAGAATAGGAGTACAAGATGGTATTATGCTATGGGGATGGATAGCACGAGTATATGGTGAAATGATAATGACCGCTTCAACTTTCAAGACAGCTTCAATACAGTCGAAATAATTTCAATTACTTACAAAAGATTGTATTTTGACCCACAAGGGCTTTGATGTAGCTGCACAGGCTCCTCCATTTTCAACCAAGGTCTCGAATTCGAGTCTTAAAAATGGAGTCGTTTTAAAAACTCATAAGGGAGAGCTTTGTCGCCTAAAAAGGGGTCCTATCTGGCTCGAATTAGGATTAATCGGTTGCCTATATGATGCTGGATATCTTGTGGTTTAACCCAAAAGGAAAAGAATTGTATTTTTCAAAATAAAATAAAAAGATAAGAAAGATTACATAGAAAGAATTTGGCAACGAAGTTTGTTGTTTAAACAATGAAAAGATATCACAAGTTCCTAAGTGATTTGCTCTCGTCAATAACTTGTGTTTTTTTACGATCCTATAATTTTGTTAATCAAAATCTATTATTAATGGGAAAAACACAATAATTCACAGTTGAATGAATTTCTGAACTATAAATGCATGCCGATTTATAGAAATTAAAGGCACCTCGGCATTGAAATATGAGTGCCCTAACTAAAAGAATGCTATATTAAACTTAATTCGGTCTTGTGCATGCGTGATCTCTTTTACGTATTGATGTGCTTTCGTTATCGTCATTGTGTGTATGAAACTGCTTTTTGTTCGAAGAAACCGATGGCTGTGCAAGGTAATTAGGATTTGATTCTTTCGAAGATGAGAAGAAGATTATTTCAAAGAAAGGAAAACGAAAAGGACAGTGGAAGAAAGTGAATTACCAAAAACCTGTACAGAGCGATTGTTCCTTAGCATCCTCAGAGACTGGATCTAGGACTTTTGTCTCACAACTCGTCTTCACTCATTCTTTGCTTTCGTCATTTTATTTTGTACCAGGATAAGGATCACAGAAGGATTACAATCTAACACTTAACTTACGTTGCAGGTATTTGCTTGGCTTCCTTTTCTTTTTCCTGACCATATATACAGCAGCTAGAAGCGAGTTCCCTGATTTGATTCGAAGATCTGACTCTCGCAAGACTCATCTAGAAATCTTGAATTCCTTCCCATGGTTGCCAGATATTCCTATTCTTCAAAAGATCATATTTGATTTAAAGTCATCTCTCCCTGCAATGGGCTTGTTGGCCTAAGTTTCCCCTCGGAAATTTTGGACCTTTTCAAGTAATGCTTGCCTCAGTTGTCCAGGAGCCATCAAACAGATGATTTCTTTTGGTACATTAAAAACATAAAAACTTACAGCTCCCTCGCACTACAGCGCCGTAAACACAGGGCACTTCCGTTACATTACACTTTTCTTGTCCATCGAGTCTTTAGCATGTTAACTTGTTATTCCCTGCTTATCAGTAAAACACAAGAATTATGTTAGCAAAAAGCAGCTCAATTCAGAAAACAAATTAGAGCTCGGGAATGTCTAATCATAATGTATATTTCCAGGCCTTTCAGGATGTCTGCGGTTGCTTACTTGCTCATGTTTAACAAATGTTGTGGTATCTGTTCTTTGGCTAAATGGCTTGATCTGAACTGTTGCTCTAGTTGAACATTGGACTATAAGTTGAATATAGTTGCCTTAAGATGGGATATTGAGTAAACTGAGGAACCACCCTGATTCTGACATTGTGATGAGGGAGAATTTGTAAGCAAGAACTCAATATCCCATCTGAAGAAAAGTTGAAAATTTTGTTCAAGTCTGCATATTTTCTCAAAGTCCTGGACTAATGGACACGATTTACCTTTTCTGTTATTTGATAAAAATATTAACAAAGCCGACAAGTCTTTTGTAGTATATCAACGAGAGACTCGTACAGGAAAACTTTTTAAGTGGAACCACATTAACGTATACCCCTGTGAACAGATTCGGAGAAAATTAGGATAATGTCCATGACCTGTGTTATAAGATCATGTCCAAACTGAAACGTTGGATCTTTCCGTATCAGAAGAAAAAGAAAATGCTTTCATTGAGAGTCGAACTCAAGACCTCCCGCTTACTAAACGGGTGCTCTAACCAACTGAGCTATGAAAGCTTTGCGGGGACGGTATATTAAATACGTACAAATCTTTAATTCCGTGGCGTCCGAATACACCACCAACTGGAATTAACTTCCCTTAACAACTTCGATGTAATTCTGAAGGTACTGTCATCGGGATAATGTAGATGGTTGGAGGGGCATTCGTGCATCGGATTACACATACATAATTTAGATTAGGTCTATTTTAGTTCAAATTCACCCTATGATATTTAAATAATTTTAAGCCCATTAAATACTTTTTTAAAATATAAATTTGATATATTATAAAACTTATAAATTTAAATACAACCTATGAATTCCTATCTTTGATGGAAATTTTAATAAAGATAGTACCAGATTCCATAGCTACGAAGCATGTATAAACAAAATAATTGAAAAATTACCTATTGAAGGGGTTGAAAGTTGACTAGAAGTCATGGTTCTATGCCACACAAAAATTTAAACACAACAGAAAATAGAATACTTGTATTTGTTGAATCCAACTGACCGATTTCTTACACACACACACCACTACAATGCCATCAAAAAGAAAACCCCACACTACTAGCTAAAAGACCACACTCAAGAATACATCAATTAGGTTAAAGCAAACACATTGTAGTGGACTATAAATCCAATGGATAAGCTTAGGTAAAATTTATGAATGGATTCAAAGGCCCATAGTAAGATTAGTAATATAATGTTCATCTCATAAATGACCCAAATGATACAAATATCTACCAAAGTTATCCTAGTTCATAACAATTAAGTCAACATTCTTCCACTTGGACAACAAAATCATAGCATACCAAATATACACAATAAACACAGCTCATCAAGAATATAAAGTTACAATATGTCATAAATAGTGACAGAATATTCACAATATGCATGTACCATATAAAATTCAAACAATCCTCACAAAACATGCATAAAACAAAGAAAACTTCCATTGAAACAAAGAAAACCAGGCTTTTAACAGTCCCATATTAGATACATGTTCCAACAAAATATAAAATAGGTAAGCCTTTAGTTAGTGGGCCTGCTAGCATGCTGCTCGTAGGCATGTATTCAATAGTAATCGGAAACTTTGCAACTTTTTTTTTTAATAAAATAGAACTTAATGTCAATATGTTTAGATCGAGAGGTGCTCCTAGTATTTTGAGAGAAAGATATAGCTGCAAAATTGTCACAATATAATTTTAGTGGCCTTGATATGAAGCCCACAACTCCTAATGTTGAAATAAAATTCTGCAATCATATTGCATGACAGGTAGTCTCATAACATGCCACACACTTAGCCTCCATGGTCGAAGAAGTTGCAAGTGTCTATTTGACAATTTTCCACTAAACAACTCTTCCTATCGTCATAAAAATGTATCCAGAAGTGGATTTCTTATCATCCACATAGCCTGCATAATTAGAATCACTGAAGCCAACTACTTCAAGAGTATCAGTGTTCCGATATGTCAGCATAAGATCCTTGGTATCCTGAAGATACCTCAAGAGCTTTTTAGCTGCTTTCTAGCGACATTGTTTAAGATCGCTCAAGTATCTACCAAGCACACCTACAACAAAGACAATATCAGGATCTATGCATATTTAAGCATACATCAGGCTACTAACAATTGAAGCATAAGGGACTATTTTCATTTGATCTCTCTCAGTATCATTTAAAGGACATTGGGCCTTGGAGAACTTATCACCCTTCATAATTGGAGCCTTTACAGAAGAACATGATTGCATATTAAACCTTTTCAAAATACGATCAATGTAAATGCTTTGAGACAATTTGAGAATACCATTTATTCTTTCACGAAGAATTTGTATACCCAAAACTTATTATGCCTCACCAACATCCTTCATATCAAAATGATCAAATAATAATTGTTTTGTCTCAATCAACATGTCAGTGTCATTAGTAGCAAGTAAGATGTCATCAACATATAAAACAAGAAGTATGTACTTAATCCCATTGATCTTCATATAGATGCATTGATCAACAATATTTTCTTTGAAACTGTTACCGGTAACAATTTCATCAAACATGATGTCCCATTGCCTTGAAGCTTGTTTCAACCCATATATTGACTTTTGGAGCTTACAAACTATGTTTTCTTTCCCAACAATCTTAAAACCAGTGGGTCGAGTCATATAAACATCTTCTCTTAATTCTTCATTTAAGAAAGTTATTTTCACATCCATTTGATGAAGTTCAAGATCAAAATAAGCCATAATTGCCATAATAATCCATAAAGAATCTTTAGTAGAAACAGAAGAGGAGGTCTCTATGTAATCAATACCTTCTCTTTGGCTATAGCCCTTAGCTACTAGCCTCACTTTATATCTCTCAACTTGACCTTTGGCATCATGCTTGGTTTTAAACACCCATTTGCATCCAATAGGCTTACAAGCTTTTGACAATCCACACTTTATTTAATGACATAGAATCCATCTCATCACTCATGGCATCCATCCAAATTTTATATTGAGAACTAAAGATGGCTTCTTTATAGGTAGTTGGATCTTAAAAGTCACCTATATCAAATTCAATTTCTTGTAAGTATACTAAATAATCACTTGATATTGTAGGTCTGCAAACCCTTTTTGATCTCTGTAAAGACACATTTTCATTGGCAATAACTGGAGCCTCTTCTGCTACATGCTCCATAGGATCATCTTGAATGGCCATTGAATCTTGATCAACCATAGGGCCAATTGTTGGAGCGGAAGCGACATGCATAGGAATAATGATGGGGTGTTCTTTAAACAAAAATTATCTAGACCCTTAGCTTATTCCAATATAATCCTTAAAATAAACAGCACGATCTAATTCAATGACCTTGGTAGTATGAGATGGACAATAGAATCTAGAGCCCCTTGATCTTGCAAAATAACCAATAAAGTAACCACTGATAGTCTTACGATCAAGTTTCTTAGATTGTGAATTGTAGGGTCTCACTTATGTTTTACAACCCCAAACATGACAATGATGCAAAGTTGGTTTCTTTTATTACCATAACTCATAAGGAGTCTTAGGAACAGATTTACCGGGCACTCGATTCAAAATATAAGCTATAGTTTTCAAAGCATCACCCTATAGATACTCTAGTAAGGAAGAGTTTACTAACATACATCGTACCATGTCAAGAAGTGTGCAATTTGTCTTTTCTGCAACTCCATTTTGTTAAGGTGTACTAGGCATTGTGTATTGAGTATCAATACCATAATCTTGTAAGTATCTTGCAAAGGTTCCAGGATTACGTCCTGTCTCATCATATCTACCATAATACTCACCACCTCTGTCAGAATGAACTACTTTGATCTTCTTCCCTTGTTGAAGTTCCACTTTTGCTTTAAATGCTTTAAATGCTTCTGAAGAATCAGACTTCTCACAAATGAGTTCAACAAAACCATAACGGGAAAAATCATCAATGAAGGTGATAAAATATTTGTAACCACCTATAGATGGCGGTGTAAAAGGCCCACAAATATTAGTATGAATAAACCCAAGTAGTTCTTCGCACCTATCAACTTTTGTTTTTCTAACCTTTGTAGTTAACTTTTCTTTTATGCAATTAACACAAATACCAAAATCTGAGAAATCAAGGTGCTATAAAATCTCATCCTTCATCAATCTTTCCATTCTTTGCTTGGAAATATGGCCTAATCGCTTATGCCATAAAATAGAAGATTTTTCATTCAACCTCAACTTTTTTATGGTAGCAACAATATTAATAGCAGAAGAAAAAGAAATAAGAAGAGACACATCTACCAAATCAAGCTTGTAAAGATTACCACTTAAAAATCCATTTCTAATTAAAGTAGAGTCATAGTACAGGGTCACTTTTTCGGATCCAAAATGAAAACTATAACCAGCTCTATCTCAAATAGATATTGAAACCAAATTCCTCCTAATTGAGGGTATGTAAGTAACTTCATATAACTCCAAAAAATGTCATGTGATAAGTTGTAATTTGACTGTCCCTAAAAAATCAACTTTGGTTCTTGTACTGTCTCCTATATATACATACTACTCCACACTACTTGCTTTCCTTTTGTTTGTCATCTCCTGCAAAGAATTGATAACATGAACTGTAGCACCAGTGTCTAACCACCAAATATTAGAAGGTACATCAATGATATTGCATTCCAAGCAAACCATTACTAAAATATTACCTTTCTTTTCCAATTTAACCTTAAGCTTCATACAATTTGTCTTCTTGTGCCCAAACTCCTAGCAGTAATTGCATTTTCCTTTAAAACCCTCAATCTTGGAAACATTTGAAGCTAAGACTGCTCCTTGTCCATTCCCTTTATTATTCACATTTTGTTTCTTGAAAGGCTTATTGTTATTGGTATTCTTTGGTAGAAACTTCCTTTTTTGGCCATTGTAATTCTGGTTTGTAACCATTGCCACACTTCTTGCCCTTCCCTTTTTCATGTCATCCTCCTCATTTACAAGAATAGTAGTCATCTCCTCTATGATCCATTGCTCTTTCTAAGCATTGTAGCTTAACCTAATGGAATCAAACTGAGATGGAAGAGACACCATAATAAACCACACAATATAGTCCTCATCGAACTCCATACCGATTGCCTTAATCTTATGATAACAAGCCACAATTTTGTCGATATGCTCTTTAATCCCACTAACACCATCATAAATCGTGGAATGTAAAGTGTTTAAGAGTTCATTCTTTTCATTCTTAGACAACTTCTTGTATTTTTTATTGATGGCCTCAAGAAATTCCTTGGCGTTCTTAGTTTTTGGAATGCTATCATGTATTAAGTCCTCTATATGATACCTTATGATCATCAAACAACACCGATTCGAGTACTCCTATTCATCATAAAGCTTCTTATCATTAATAGAAGACTCATTATCAGGTTTAGGAGGAGAGTTTAATCTTAAGGCCATATCCAATTTCATAATAGTTATGTTCATCATGAGAGATTCAACCTATTGCTTGTAATTAGTCCCATTAAGCTTCAAAATGGCAGAGAATTGAGCACTGCTTAAACATGAGGTAAAAACCATAAGAGTAGCATTAATATGCATGTAACACAGGATCATGCTATTCGCTCTTTCTCCAACTTTCTCAAAATGATCCACAAAAGTGATTATAGAATGCTAGAGTCCACAGAGCATTAAAAAATAGACTCATTCACAAACAAGAGCAACATATTAAATATGTTGGACCCCGATTTTTGAGTAAAATTTAAAAATATTAAGTGAATTTAAATAAGTGGTTATATATATATATATTGTGAAATAGAAGTATGTATGCTTTA
>JANIJH010000006.1:9849570-9869809 GCA_024520975.1 Erythroxylum areolatum
ATATTATTATTAATTATTTAATAAATTTTATTATATTAAATATTATTCTATTCTATTTGATTTATATTTAAAAATAATTTATTTATATTTTTATCTATATATAAATATATTTGTGAGTTATCAAAAACATGTCACGACATTCTAACAAACAATTTAAAAGTAATTTTTATATGTTTTTCTATTTTTTATTAATAAAAAATTTTATTATTAATTATATAAAAATATTATTGTATTGTATTGGTTGTTATTAGGATAAGAAATAATTGATATTATGCAAAATTATTGAAGTTATATTAAGTAGTATATATTTATTAGTTTACGTTTTATCCTAATCTTCCAAAATTAGAACTTTTTTATTTTCACTATAGGATGTAACATAACATAAAATAACACTCTTTACTTCTAGCACATTTCATTATAAAACTTGCCTCCAAAAATAAAACTGAAAAGATTCTATTATAAAAACTTCACCCAAAAACACTCTAAGAATGATATAAAGCCAAGTGGGAATCATAGTTCAGGCACACGAGTCTTACAAGTAATAGACGCCGACTAAGACCACTGTCTTAAATTAATAGAAGGGAACAACAAAAGGGTCAACAGAGACTTTGGTGATAAGAGTGATTATTAAAGCAAACAAGCGTACGTGGGGACGATAAATTTATAGCTTTTGTTCTGTGCACTCATCGAATGGACAGGTATCAATAATTCTGTCAAACTGAATAAAGAATCACCATCAATCGTTGAAGGCGTGGCCTTATACTTCTTTTCCCATGAAAATTCAGGAAAGATAAAATGGAGATAGGACAGCAAGAAACTGGTAACATGAAACTATTGAGATCACTGTATGCACAGTTATAGCCAAATGCAAGTTTCACTGTCTACTACTTTCTGATTTTGATATGGCAGAGACTTGAAGGAATTTGTCTGTGTCAATTGTATGTTTCAGATGTGAGTGTGCTATTATTATCCACCAATATCTGGCTTCGTATAGGAATTCAAAGTAATGTGAAAGTGAAAATAGACTTCACAATTAATACAAAGAGACTGTTTTTTGCCAAGATAATGTGCTTCACCTTATTTTAGCTAACGACTCAGGACCGCAATTATTATAAATTGTAAGCACAAGAATAGATATTACATGCAATGGACAGCACAGAATGTTTTGCATAATTAGCCCTTCAGGTTTTTAATTTCATTAGACTGGTATAAACTCCCATAGCCTTTTTGCTTGTCACAGTATAAGAACATGCGAAGGTTTCCTTTCCCCATGATCTGTCACGGATTTAACTAACAAGTTCAACATCCTTTCCATATCCTATAAGCTATGAGGTGGATATTAATTACTGTTCTACTGTCTGTACGTTAATTGCAGAACTTTAAGAACTCCTAGGTTTGCCAAGAAGGAAAAGATAAAATTTAAAAGAAAAAAGTGAACAAAGCTAGCCCCTGGAAGCCAAGTTTCTTGTGGGTGACTAACGCTGTAACCGGAGTGTTATTACCACAAGTGCATATATAAATCCCTTATCATGAATTTTTAACGACTGCTGCTGTTTCCCTTCTGTCACTCTCGCGTACGTACACACTCAAAGCCAACTGGCGACTTGATTGATTCACAAACAGATAAAATAAGAGAGAAGAAAGGATAGGGCTAAGGACAAAACTACTCTAGGATTTGAATTTGATTCATTTGGTTTTTTCTTAGCTCTGTTGCTCCATCTGTCCTACTTATATTGAGAGAGAACAACATCGAGTGAGACCGAGAGCAACTCATTAATTCTCTCTTTTTATTTCTTATTGCTGTTAGTAACAAGGAGTCTATATAAGTCATCCCGTTTGGAGTTTGTCTTTGACAGAGAGGATTCAGAATGGATCTGTCAACTTCTCAATGCAGCAGTAGTGGATGTGAGTCTGGTTGGACATCATATTTGGATCAATCTTCTATTTCCAAAAACCAGTTTCAGGGAATTGGTGGATATAATGGCGGTAGAGATCATGCAAAGTTGGAGGACGAAGAAGAGGACTTGTCAATGGTTTCAGATGCATCCTCTGGTCCGCCTCATTATTGTGAAGAAGATGAATACCGCTTCCACAAGTCGACAAAGCAAAGAAAGAACAAAGATCATGTGAGAAGTCACCAGCAACAGTGCCTGGATGACACTGCTAGTTCTCCTGTACTGAATAAGGCAAGTTTCAGGATAATTAATTAGTATGGTCTTCCTGTTCATGTCTATAAATGTTGCATACATATGCGCAACTGTGAGAGAAGTGTCTACGTTCTTAATGTTGTTATACAGAAAGTGACCAAGAATGAAGAGCATAGCCTGGAATATTCGCAGGGTTTCTCTGCAACACATTGCAAGGTATTCCTCCAGGAAATTTCCAGTTTCTGAATGCTATTAGATGTTGCAATCAACAATGTCCGACGTCATTTTCATTTTGTTGTCAGGGAAAATCTTCATTTAAAAAACAATTTGGATTCTTTCAATCCTCTAAATCCGCTTCCAAAGAACCAGGTTAGATATTGTCATGGAAATTTATGAACCTGGAGCACATTGTAACAAGAGTTTCATTGGATTAATTCAGATTTTGGAGAATATGTGACAGGCAATTTTCAAGGAAGAAATTGGAAGTGACAGAGAGCAATGATTAGCAGCATCTTTTGCCATCTCTGCTACCGCCAGTTGGTCTGGAGAGACGGAACCAATGTGTAAAGGGAAAAAGGCAGCATATCTTAAATGGATTTCATTCCTTATTCTTCTTTTTGTTTCTGTTGTGCATGTTTTTGTATGCCTTCCTGTCAATGCAGAGGGAAACAACCTGAAAAACAAAAATAATTAATTATTTTCTCTGTATTTAACGCCTACCTTTTTTCCTTCTTTTGGGACAAGTAGACATCAAATAAGGAAAGTACTAGGCCTGCTGTTCAAACTCTGTCATCTGCATCATTCCTGCAGCCTCCAACTAATCACTTTAGTGCGTGTTAGTGACTGAAGATCTTGTGAACATTTTCAACCATCTCCTACTAGAATCACAATCACAATCACAAACACTCCTTTCATTTTACAAGGTGAGAAAGGAATGTGAACAGCAGGAGTAAAAGGGTGAATAGAATAGGAGAGGAACAGTGGAAACAAGAAGCTTGGTGCAGAGAAAGACATGGTCCATCCAAGAGCTGGGTTTACCGGTGTTAATCATTGATGAACATAACAACAATTTGTACCTAAACCAACCACACGCACACATGCGCCGAGCGAACCAAATGACAAGTAAGCACACATCAGCGACCTACCTTTTTCCACTTATTTGCCAGCCTAGCTTCAGAAGTAGGTAGGCTTGGTAAATTGGGTACATTATTCTACAGTAGAGCCAGACAAAAAGAGAAGAAGGTAAGCCTCATCTAGCATCAAGAGGCCACCAAAAAGATGCACCCACCTTTCATCATAGCTACTACTTTGCTTGTAATGTGCTCCATGGTGGTTTTAATTGATCTACTTTTTTGTTTTTTTGGAGGGTTACTTGAAAATCATCTTTTGGAGGGTTTCCCATTCTGAGATTGAGTACCCATAATTTGGAAAAAAACTCAGATAAAACCCTCCATCTCTGTCCTGTCAATCATCTTCTTTTGTAGTTTCTACTTCATGGAAATGACTTGACAGCACAAGGACATAATTGCCAACTATTATTAGATGATAACTTGATCATGCAATTTTATCTTAAACTAGCATACAATTATTGGGGATGAGCCACAGACTAGTGCAAATCAATAGGCCGCTACTAGGTAGTTGCCTAGGTTCTTGCTACAAAGAGATCGTAGATAACGCACGAATTCATTGAATCTCGGACTCGGGGGTCTTAGAAAGTGCCCGTCAATCGACAACAACCTTCTTGCCTTTTGCTTTTGCTTTTGCATTCATAGAGTTCCATTTTTCGTAATGCAAAAGGCAACATTATTCAGCCAAGTAAATGATCGAACACATTAATCTTCCATTTTACAGAACCATGAAACAAATATCAAATCATTGATGGGCTGATCAACATAAGGACAAGAGGGACACAGAAGCCTAAAGCCTAAGTTACGGTGTCTTCCATCGAGCTACAGAGATACACATACCCAGGCCATATGCTAATATTGATGCATCCTCCATCTCTCGTCGTCACCTGAAAAACGATAATGAAAAGGACTACATAGACAGTCTTCCGCTAGAAAATTACCGTAACGCAATGAGCATGTATCATCATAAATATTTCCAAGTTCATTCTAACAGGAATTCTTCCGAAAAGAGACTGTTCTGTTCTATTATTCTAAGTGGAAGGGCCTTCACTTCAGACGTAATGTTAATTATCTTATATGACATGTCCGAAATTAACCACTTGGTTTGGAAATTGGCTATATGTACATACAAATCATGTATTAGAACAAATATGAAAAGGAACATATTTAAAAAATGGCTAATTTTACTGATCAACAAATTATTTGAGCATTACAATACATGGATCCCAACACCATTCCTCCAAACCCATCCACCATGTAATTTGAAAACAAAATTGTGATCCAAAGCTGCTGGATTGATTGCCTTGCTGTATTCTCCACCGAAGTATGGAAAAACTTTGATACCGTGCTTACGTCCCAAATATATGTCTGTGAACAGGGGGAGCCTCAAATGTTTTAACCACATCCATCCAAGGTTTGTCCATGATCAAGATAGAGTTTTCAGAAAGATGTCCAATAAATAAAACTGGATCTCTGAAAGCAACAAACTCAAAATTCCTTTTATGCTTAGTCTCTATTTGACAGTCTTTTAACCTACGCTTCAGTCTCCCATTAACAGAATTACATTGTAACTTCTTGACTGGACTATGTAACATGTCTCCATCTTCCTCTCTATCTACTGGCATCCCGAAGTCGATCAAGCACATTGCCCTGTATCAAGTGGAAATTGGTCCATTGATGAAATAAATACCAAAGAATGCTATGAATTCATCTGCCATAACTCAGGATAAAACCTAAATACAAATACCAGGATCCCTTTTATTTTTGAATCACATTTTACAGCCTCTCAACAATAGTGAAAATCACTTCTTTTTCTGTCACAAGTAATTGTGCAACATAGAGACTCTCTCTCTCTAGACGAGAGATGTGAGACAGCAAATTCAATCTGTAATTAAAGAGGTCCTTTGCTTCCATTTCCATTCAAAGTTGTTAATCCTTGTTCATCTACAATAAGGAATGAAAAAACTGTAAGCATTACCTGGCACTATAAATAATGACAGACGATGAACTTGTTGAAGGCTGGAAAGAGAGCCCAATGACTTCTCCAGGAAATTCTTGATATCTTCTCGGCAGAACAAATGTATGCTGCATTGACCATTCCCCAAGCTGTTTTGCTTCTACGTCAAATGCGTAGACCTGATTTGAAGAGGTTGTCACAACAAGAACATTATTATTTTGAGGGGGAAAACCACCAGCTGTTACTGATGCCCCATCCAATCTTGCTATGAACCAGTGTTGTCTGTTTCAGGAAAAAAAATCATTAAGAACACAAAAACAGAAACATCTGTATATTCACAACTCCACATTAAAATAAAAGCTTTGTCATAGGTTCCAAGTAAACTCAACCATAGATAACTGACAATGTGGCATATTACATTGTTCATGAAACTAGCTGCAATAATTGAAAGTAGCCTCTTAACAAGAAAGCTACTGGTTTGCTCAATAATTAGGCACACAGGAGAGATAAATCCGAAGTCATACTCCTCTAAACATAAAAATCATGATCTCTTTTCCAATAGAATAAGTCATCCAAACAGGCTCTACTGCCTTACTGAGTTTTTACTATCATTTATTTATATTCCTCATTCCCTTTTGACATCTCCAGGACCCTCTTGTCTGGTAATGCATATGAATTTCTTCAAAACCGAACCACATAAACTCTCCAGTTCTAGCACATTCATTTGTGATGAAAAGCAGACATCAGAACCAAGCAACATGAAACAAAGTAACAAACCAATGATAACAACAACAAAGTTATTAGAAGTCAGGCGCCATATGAATCTAAAAAAGGTTTTATATCAGACCTTTGCGTTTCCAGATTAAAAATATATACATCTCCAAAGCAGTTAATGGCAGCTAACCACTGCCCATCACAACTGGTAAGCATTTTTGTTATGGGAGGCTCAATAGACGACGATCCTTCCTCATTATCCTCATGACAAGGGGTGAAGGTTTGTACAAGCTCTGAGCTTCGCACATCCACAACCTGCAGCAGTACAAGTGTAAATAACAGGAAGCAGGATCAGTAAATGGTTCCCTCATTCTTGAGCATCTCAAACAGGTAAGTTAATAAAAACCAAAAAGAAAAAAATTAAAAGGGAAGGAAAGGAATTACATATATTTTTCTATCATGCCCAGCTACCATCAACCGTGAAGAATCAGAACTAAATGCCATGGAATGAGCAAATGGTAGTTCATTTGGAAGTTGCCTTTTATTAACTGTCCATGCACCTTTACCAGCTTCATTTTTCTTTAGTTCAAAAAGGTTGGGCTTATGTTGATCTGAATAAGCAAATAATGTCCCAGCATTAGAAATGGCGCTACAAATGATCTTTCTTGATGCTTTAGCCTTGATTCGAGCCACCAAATCTGTAGATGCATGTCCCTTAGATAAGCCAGAACCCATAACTGGCAGGGCTCCACCTTTGATGCGAACACAAAGAATATCCAAGGAAGAAGATGCTTGCACTAGAAGCAAAGAATTCTGCTCAAATACAGTACTCAGAACCAACTGGATGGGAACTCTCTGTGGAGCAGGGCATATGTCGTGCGGTGAGAATCTTGTAAACTCCTTGGCAGAATAGGCAAAGAGTTTTGTATCATCACCAGCAGAGATGAGCATTGGAACACCCAAATGAGCCCACTTATGGTAATTAAACTCTACTGGTTTCTTCTTTGTACGTACCCTTTTCACTTTTTCATCAGGCAAAGGATCTGCTAATTAAAAGTATAGTTTCAAATTGTAAGAAAAGCCAAAAGCATCAAGACACAACCAAATAGCAAGGCACACACAATATGATAAAAGATAATCGCACAATGACATTAAACAAACCTTCACGACTGATTGGTACAGCTACTGTCAAAGCCCTAACGTCATGTGTGTGAGCTCGTACATATCCAACATACACCCATTTCTTGGTCATATTAGAAGTTGAAATATCATCACTAGATCCAACTGCCTCATGAGAAAGCTTATAAAGAATAACCTAAAGAATGAAACAATTTCAAATTAATGTTTCCAGATACCAAAGTTCACAATGATCAGAATCAAGGAGAATCTATATCTATGTTAACAAGTTCAAGAATGACTTCTTCCAAAGCAATTGAAATACTCGGATCACAGTTCTCCCAACTCCTAGCTTCAAAGTTAATGGCTATACCTGGCCATCAGATCCCGCAGAGAACACTCTATTATGACCTGGAGCAGCTGCCAATGCATTCACATCACTTTTGTGAGACGAATGAGATTGCAAAAGTGTCCCAAATTGAGAGTCCCAAAACTGAACACTACCGTTACTGTCAGCACTAACAAGTGTACCGCATCTGAAGTTGACAATAATTGCTTAGTGGCAGAACTATGATAGAAGGTGAACAAACATACCACATAAGACAGATAACAGTGATTCAATTCCTACCTCAATGCAAGTAAAGACCACACACAAATGTCAGCCCCACAACCCAGACCACCAAGCCCTACCGTGATCCTGTATATCTCATGACCTATTTTAGCATCCCAACACCTTATAAACCTGCAAGGAGTCTGCCATGCATAAGATAGGATAAACTTAAAAGTTTAATAACAGAAAAATGCCCTACAGTGCAAGTATAAAAAGCTTCCACAAGATTGATTGTTCACCTAATTAGACAATATTCACATTAAAAATTAAGTAAACACATTAGCTGAATTAACACAGAAGATGGCCAGCCGACTCACCCATCACTACTCCCTGAGTATATTCTAGTTGCATCAGAGCTCCATGTCACACTTAGAACGCGGCCTGAATTTTGTAACATTATCAGCACACCTTCCACAAAAGCTATAGCAATAATAGGAGATAGCATAGTTAGAAGTTCAGATGTCTCACCACTGACCCTAGGCAATGTTCTATAGTATATGAATTCATCTGAATCAGGAATTCTGTAAAGCCGAACACAGCCATCGTCACAAGCAATTGCAACACATGGATCTTCAACGTCTAACAATTCATTGATGTTATCTGAATTAGAATCATCTTCACTGTCACTAGATTCATGATTGCTTCCATCATCTATATGTTTTACATATCCATTTCCAAGATGCTGGGACTCTGTATGAATCATCAGATTATTAGAGGGTGCTACAGCCATCTGCCAAATTGAGACCCCGATAGACTCTAGCACACTCTGCATAAGCGAATAAGATGACATTGGTAATTCAATACATTATCAAACAGCAAAATATATGATTAAAGAGAACAAAGCAGTTTGCAACCAGAAAGATCATCCATTCCCTAACTTCAAAATGCACATCCACTTCCGACTGTATTTTCTTAATCATTCACCTAAACTTCATTCTAAAGCTACTATCTTGAAAATGATTGTCAATAGAACAACTAAAATTCTTACTACAAGTGATTCTGACTATTTTCGTCCAAAGAAAACTAAATGCAAACGACTATGATCTTAAAAAGTTCCACCTTCTGTTTCAAGTGAAAAAGATCCCATTCCAAAACCGAACCGTCGATACTAGACGAGAACAACCTCCCACAAGGCAAACCTCTAGAGCCAGCTTTGCACCATACAAGAGACGAAACTCTCGAATTAGGGTCTCCCTGTATAGTCTACACGTGAAATCAATCAAAAACCGCAGCTTATTAATGAAACTAAACTCACTCAACAACACAAGTAACATGAACTTAAATACATAGGACAAGTATTAAGCACCAGCTGGCAGTGCCAACCGACGGCACCGGGAGAAACAAGCCAAATCTCAAGGGAGCCGTCCTCACGAGCGGCGGCGACCTGAGAGTCGTCGGCGCTGGTGGCTAGGGCTACAACGGCAGACGGCCTCCAGTCGATTGAGCTGTTCCGGTAAGCAGCTCCGAGCATATCGACCGGCTAAACCTCGATGTCGTTCTGTTAGGGTTTATGCTTATAAAAGAGTAAACGATGCGTCGGAGGCAAAGAGAGAGAGCATAGCAGAGAAGGCGAGTGGGCGTCGTTAGGTTTTTGAGGTTTTAGCGCCTACATACTACATTCATTATGATCAAGTGGGTATTTGAACCGGATCCGTATGGGGGAATTGACTGGCATTTTCTTTTTTTGTCTTTTTCTTGACCCAACAATGCTGTTACGACGTGCCGTTTCTCTAAGCTCTGAGGTTGCGCCTAACTTGTATTATATGTGTAAAAGCCCCCGGAAACGACTCGTCGTCAATAGGAAAAGAAAAGACCTTAGACCTTTTAAATTTTAATAGGAAAATCGCAAGTATTTATTTTTGAATTATTTATATTTTAAAATTATTCCTCTTTAAGAGAGTTGGGAAGGCCCAGAATCCCATATTAGTCTTTTGAATATCAAATCTGCTTAGAGTTGACGCTATGCGGCCGTTATAACTCTAGCCCAATTGCAAATTCGAAAAACTGCTTACTATTTAATAAAAAGAAGCCCAAACCCTAGGGTCCAAGAAGGAGACGTGATATTGCTTGAATGAAACGTCTGTTAATAGGTAAACAGAACGCCAATAGATCTAAAACAAACGAGGCATGCGTGAACACGGCTTAGTTCACTTGAACCGTGCAGTTAAAAGAAGCTCCAGAAACGAGTACAAGACTGGAATAACCGGAACCACGGTCATAGCATCACCGATTTGATTTGATTTGATTTCTTAAGTCTCTCGATGGAGGACGCATACGCCAGATCCGTCGTGGAGGTAATTACGCTCGCTTCACAAGATTTCAGCGTCGTTTGTCCTTGATTGTGAGGTGGTTGAAGAAAGTGCTTGCTTCTCTTGTCTTATTTGGCCAGGTGTTGGATTACTTCGCGGTGGACCCCGCGAAAGGTCTGAGCGACTCTCAGGTATTGGGGGTTGAAGCTGAACTGAACTTATTACATTTTCTGAAGTCGTTCTCACTGAGTTGAACGTCATTGTTGTTTAATATGAATTGGAAATTTGAACTAATGAATTTTTGTTTTGCAGGTGGCGCTACATGCTAATATGTATGGTAAAAACGGTACGTCTTGTCCGTCAGTTCAAAACTATGAATATTGCATGCTTGAGCCTCGCACTTAGATTGTTTTCGTGGACAAATTGATGCAATGAAAAGAAATCTAGTATGAAAAACTACTAGATTTGATTGGAATGCACTTGTCATTTTTATTTGATTTAGCGATTTTTTCTTATTTGATGTTTCTTTTTGGTTGGCTTGCTCCGGTCATCGGTTGCAGTGCTGCTTGAAGAAAAAAGTAAGTAAATATTATCTTCCTCCGTCATGTATAGCTTTTTCGAATAGATGGTGCGAATTTCCTCTCTTATACTCGATCATTACAGGGACTCCCTTTTGGAAACTGGTTCTCAAGCAGTTTGACGATTTGCTTGTTAAGATACTGATTGCTGCTGCCCTGGTTTCTTTCATTTTGGCTTTGATTAATGGAGAGACTGGCTTAACAGCTTTTCTAGAGCCATTTGTAAGCTTTAATTCCCCTCTAATTAGCTGACCTGATTCGTATCATATTTGCCAATTTATTAAGTTCTCTGTGGCCAGATATATATACACGTGCCTCAACGAGTGACATGAATAGTTAAGAACTCCTGTCTTCATGTGGAATTTCCCTGATAGGTTTTTGTTATATGTATTTGTGTTTAGATGCGGTTAATTGTCTGTATTAACAAAAATATTCTCCTTTTTGTAGGATGAAATGCTTAAATATTCAAAACTTTCATTCACTTGATCGACTTATAACTGATCTTCTCAAATGCCTACAAGTTAACTTTTTGAATGTTATGGTGTTCGGTTTCTATTTCTTTTTGCTCTGCCATCACATTCCTCAAAATTTCGTTATAATGTAGATATAGCTTGACCATTGACCACACAGAGGTACAAGTAGGTGGTGCAGTTCTAGTGCTTCATCTACATGCTTGGTCTGTGCTGAGCAATTATAATAATCTGAGTTTTGTATTATGCTACAGGTTATCCTATTGATCTTGGTTGCCAATGCAGCCGTTGGTGTGATTACAGAAACTAATGCTGAGAAGGCTCTTGAGGTAAGGGACGAGTTTTAACTAGTTATTCAAATGCTTGCAAAACTTTGGTCAGACTGGTCTTAAATTCATCTTTACCTGTTTGATTAGTTTCCCAATGAAATTTTCCATGATCGACCCAAAACTGCAATAACTGAGTTAACACTAACTCTAAAATGCATTTATGATATCAAAACATTTTGAATTTCCATGTTAAGTGCCTGAACTTTCAAAATGAACTTCTACATATACTTTGACATTTAAGTAACTATAAAGGTGAGGTAAGCTCCTTTACCTCCTTACATGCTCCATAATGTACTTCTTTTTATGATGATGGCGGTTTTGTTGTGGAAGGCTTCCTTTCTTAACATCTACCTTTATTTCTTTGTTATTCTTTTCCTGGCTTGTAGGAGTTGCGTGCCTATCAAGCTGATATTGCAACGGTGCTTCGAAATGGTATGGAAAAAAATCGAAATAACCATTCAGATTTCTCTGAACCTGACTTTTTATGATAAGGTTATTGCCATTGTTCATTAGTTACCGCAACTACAGATTTGATTACAAATTTCTAATCACTTCATTTGTAGTGACCTTTGTTTGGGGAAAGCATTGCCATTTTCTAAACTTTTCTTTTTGGTGATTTGCCATTTTCTATACCTGATCTTACTTTACTGTTTTCATATAACTACCTATATTGTGCTTGCCTTTGGGTTAATTCATTAAGAGTGTAGGAGTGATTAATGAGGAACAGAAGACTGGATATTGTGGCTGTCAGATTTTTTATTCTCTTGTTATACTATATCGAAGCTCTTATTATTGGTGAATGGCAGTTTATAAATAATTTTTCTATTACATACTGATTTCTTACAGATGTAAAACTACAATTTCAGGTTGCTTTTCCATTCTTCCAGCTACAGAACTTGTCCCGGGCGATGTTGTGGAAGTTAGTGGTAAGTTGATTGTGCATTTTCAATGTTCATAGTAGTTAATGATTGTAAAATGCCTGCATTATATCTGATGAGTTGACCATGTTTTGGCTTATTTATAGTGGGATGTAAGGTTCCTGCTGACATGAGAATGATTGAGATGCTAAGTGATCAGTTACGTGTTGATCAAGCAATCCTTACAGGTTTTCCCTCAGTTTTTCTCTCTCTTTTTGATTAATTTTTTTTTTTTCTATCTTTGATACTTCAATAACTATTTCATCCCAATTTTCATTCCATTTGAAAGTCATCTGCCATGAGAAAAGGTTAAGTATTACTGATTATGAGTAATCTTGTTTATTAACTCCTAATGTTCATAGACTTTAGGAAATTTTTAATGCTGCGTGGCTATAGATTTACTTGCAATGACATTAATCAGCTTCTTAGGAGAGAAAAAGTTACTATTTTGAGAAAAGTTTTATGCTTCTGTATTGGGTATGTTGTATTCTGACTGTTAAAATCTAATTCATGCGCCATGCCATTTTATGAAAAACTGTCATCTTGTAGAAAAGTAGTGCATAATGTGTGCCTGCACTGTCTTCATACTTTAAGAAACTCTGGTTCATTTATTATAGAGTCACTAATTCATGTGATAAGCCATTTTATTGAAAACCTCTCTGTTTGTGATATAGTGGTGCATAAGGTGTGCTGCAACTGGTTTCATACTTCACGAAACTCTGGCAGTCTATTCTAGAACCAGTAATGCATCGTGTGATGATTTACAGTTCTATCGGATCTGGTTAATAAACCTTTCCCTCCCATAGCTTCTCTTCTGTGAACTAGTGTCTGTCTGAGACAGTGCTTGGGTTTCACTGCAGTCCACACACATTTGTACCGATGAAGTATTTTAATCTTACTGGGATATGCTGCCTCTACTTCCTAATTTTATCCTTAAAAGAAATTGAGGTATTCTGTGTTTGTTTCTTTTCTGTTTACTTGTGAGTAGCTGAGATTTTTTAACCAAGTATCCTGTGTTTGTTGGAATTGTGGTGGCTAGGACTTTATTTGATACTTGCTACCGATATGCTAATATGTGCTTGTTCTGGTCCACATAATAATTTTTCTGATAATTATAGGTGAAAGCTACTCAGTGGACAAAGTGCTTGATTCCACTGTAGCATCAAATGCTGTATACCAAGACAAGACAAACATTCTTTTCTCGGTAATTCTTTTTCAGCCATATCATTACCTATATGGTTATTTGATCCTCAGTACAACTTCCTCTAGGTTCCTTGGTTGTATTTTATTCAAGACAAGAGCAGTCACTTCTGTGCACCATTCACAGTGTGCCAAATTAGGGCTGCAGTCATGATCATTATAGGCATGGCCCGGGAGTGAAGTTGATTGAATTTGGAAGGGTTGTCAGTAGGTTTAACTATCAATTTCATTTTCTAGGTGAATAACTCTGCCTAATAGTTATAACCCATGGGTTGAATATTTGACCATTTCAAGGTATGATTTGTATCAACTAACATTTACTCTGAGTGTGGAGAGGAAATGTGAGCTTGCTGAGGCTGTATACGATGTGATTGAAATAACTAGCAGAACCGGCTAGCTTGTATCAGGAGAGCAATACCTTGACTACTTTAAAATGTTATGTCTACTAACAGGAGAGTAAATCTTCTTTCTTAGGTTGTAATTCTAGTGACAAAGAAATATATCCATACAGAATCCCTATTCAGTTTTGGTTGAGATGGAACTTCAAAATTGTAGGTGAATGTAGCTGCTGGTTTATAGGTGGTGATTGGGATGAAGCAGAACATCCTTTACTACGACAAATATCCTTTTAATTTATTTCAGTTGAGTTGAAGTAGCATCTATCTTGTTAGGACTTTTTCTAACCTTACTACTATTAAAAAGTTTGGTTTTCTGATTTCAAGCAATAAAATGATGAACTCCATGAGCTTAAGGAATGCCAAAACCTGATTGGAATGTTGAATCCTTCAACTGTCAAGTTTTATCCAAAAGCATTTCGACACTTGATAAAAATTATGTTTAATAGTTTCTTACATGAGAAATTTCGTTGATTGCATTCTCTTATAATTTTATTTTTGGTTATGCTTATAATGCTGTATGACTTTTCTCCGTTATTGTATTATTTGTTCGGGGTTTAGTAAATGTATTGTTTCTTGTCATGCTTTTCAACATCTTCTGCACTATGTACCAGTTGTAACGTATTGTGATTACCAGGGCACCGTGGTTGTGGCAGGCAGAGCAAGAGCTGTTGTTGTTGGAGTCGGTGCTAACACTGCCATGGGGAGCATACATGATTCCATGTTGCGCACAGAAGATGTGATTGCTATAAACTTTTTGTTTGTTCCAGCTTCTTTTCCAGGATATATATTTTGGAATTATGGCTCTGTTTCCTTTTTCTCTTTAAATACATCCATACTTCTCATGAAAATGACCAATTTTGGTGCCTTCATAAAGTAGATGCAGCCACTTTCTGTAATTGTCATCCTGATGCACTTTTCTATGGCACTGTTATAATTCTGTTTGTGGGGAACTGCATTTCTGGATAATTGTGGTCAGCCCTTTCCATCTGTGTTTGAAGTGCTTATATGACCATTATCTTTTACTAGAAGTCTATTATTTTCTCAACCATACTTCCATTTATGAGTTTGTTTACTATAACTGCTTATTCCTACTTGTTGCAGGAAGCCACTCCATTGAAGAAGAAATTGGACGAATTTGGTACCTTTTTGGCTAAGGTTATTTCCATTCTCCTAGTCCTTCCTGCTTGCATATATAAAGATTTGCACAGTTATGTCATTAACTTGGATAAATTAACCTTGAGAGGCATAATATGTTAGATACTTTCAAGATGAAAAGTAAGTCACTGAAGTTCTATTAATTGTAACCCAATGAATGTCAAGTTACAGGATAACTTGCAGACAAATTCGAGAGTGCCTGCTTTCTCCTAGCCTAAGGCTCACCAATTCTCTTAGAAATTAACTAAATCATTACATTATTTATACTAACCAGCTACTGAGGCCAGCCATGCAACAAACTCACTACTCTCTCACTCTTTTATGCACGTCATATAACAACCAGCCCATGCATCTAACAGAATTTGATAACTTTACTCAATTACCTCCCCTACCCCTATATAAAGATTTGCACAGTTATGTCATTAACTTGGATAAATTAACCTTGAGAGGCATAATATGTTAGATACTTTCAAGATGAAAAGTAAGTCATTGAAGTTCTATTAATTGTAACCCAATGAATGTCAAGTTACAGGATAACTTGCAGACAAATTCAAGAGTGCCTGCTTTCTCCTAGCCTAAGGCTCACCAGAATTCTCTTAGAAATTAACTAACTCATTCTTCCCATCATTACATTGTTTATACTAACCAGCTACTAAGGCCAGCCATGCAACAAACTCACTACTCTCTCACTGTCTTATGCACGTCATATAACAACCAGCCCATGAATTTGGTAACTTTACTCAATTACCTCCCCCTCCCCTATATAAAGATCTGCACAGTTGTCATCAACTTGGATAAAATTAACCTTGAGAGGCATAATATGTTAGATACTTTCAAGATGAAAAGTAAGTCACTGAAGTTCTATTAATTGTAGCCCAATGAATGTCAAGTTACAGAATAACTTGCAAACAAATTCGAGAGTGCCTGCTTTCTCCTAGCCTAAGGCTCACCAGAATTCTCTTAGAAATTAACTAAATCATTGTATTATTTATACTAACCAGCTACTAAGGCCAGCCATGCAACAAACTCACTACCCTCTCACTCTCTTATGCACGTCATATAACAACCAGCCCGTGCATCTGACAGAATTTGGTAACTTTACTCAATTAGCACCAATTATTCCCTTCTCGAATAAACCTGTGTAATAGGAGGTCTAACATAATATCTTGAAGTTATTTGGTCTTTTGTGCAATGAGATTTCAGTTTCAACCTACTATTTGATTATTAGTTGAAAAGAAGCCAGTTTCATTTGATAATTATGTTTGCATTAAGGTTATTGCAGGAATTTGTGTACTGGTTTGGATTGTAAACATTGGTCACTTTCGTGACCCTTCCCATGGTGGGTTTTTGCGTGGTGCGATCCATTACTTCAAGGTGTTATTCTGTGGCTCATTTCAATACTTTGATGGCTTTCGGAGTATCACCTGTTAGATATATCAAATTCTATTTCATTTCATTCCTTCCCTTTTCCTTTCTTGTGTTTTCCCTTTTATGTCTTCTTCTTCTGTACTTCTTCTTCTTCTTCATTTCTTTATCCTTTTCTCCACTCTTTTGTTGACAACTTTACACAATTGTGATTTGCCCGCCTAGATTGCAGTTGCTCTTGCAGTTGCAGCAATACCTGAAGGTCTTCCTGCTGTTGTTACAACGTAAGCACTTGAATTTTACTTTAATTATATTTATACTCCTTTAGCCTTAGATTTCCAATTAAGATTATAGTGGAAGTGTTTAGACTAAGAGCCCTTACACTTAAGGAAAAGAAAAAGGATTTGTTGGTTGTTTGTTTGAGGGTACTTCAGTGAGTATAGGCTTTTACATAGAAGGAAGCTTTGATGGGGAAGCAATCCCCAGCTTTCAAGAGGGGGGGAAAAAACGTGCTTCACTATAACACTGCTGGAGGTGAATATGGAGGAGTGACATTGCTATGTAGCACTTTAAGTTCATCCAATTGTATCTTTTTTTGGTACTCTTCAAATGAAGCTTTAACTATACGTGCCCCTTTCCTGCACTTATTGTTGTCACAACGCATGTTATGCTCTGCTTTTAGATGTTTGGCTCTTGGAACAAAGAGAATGGCTCGGTTGAATGCCATTGTGCGGTCATTGCCATCGGTGGAAACTTTAGGCTGCACTACAGTAATATGCAGTGACAAGACTGGAACACTGACAACTAATATGATGTCTGTCTCAAAGGTGATTTTATCAGAAAACGTCAACGAAGAATCCTAATTTGTAGCTTTATACTATTTGTTTTTGTCTTTTGACTTCTTGTTTCTTCCTAAATAGCTTTGCATGAGTAAGCCACCTCTGTTTCATTTTCTATATATCTATGCTCCACATAGAGAACCTCTGCTTTATCATATATATCAAAGAGCCTGGTCTGTCTCAGTCATTAGTGCATTTATTCTGAGCATTTAATCTTGAAAGCTATTGGCTTTTGTGTATATACCTTGTTAATTTGCTGCTGTGAGTGATTGTTGGCATAAGCAATGTTTTTCTATAATGTGATTTTCTAATTCTGTTTCCCTCACAGATATGTGTGGTTCAGTCTGTTCATCACAGTCCTTTGACAGCTGAGTACAATGTCAGTGGGACAACCTATGCTCCTGAAGGTGTTATTTTTGATAGTAGTGGAATGCAGGTAATCATGTTTTCATTATTCAACCCTTTACACCAAGGATGTGATAGGTAAAGCAACTTGCAGGGAATTAGATTGATAAATCAATTTCGTGGCATCCAAAATAGAAAAGTTTTAGCCATAAAGCTTTGTAATTCTATAGTAATATTTAAGTGGTTATTATGTGTGGGTCATTTTATTTAGTAGCATACAAAGAATGTACTGCGTATGTCTAACCATGGCAGTCAGGATGCCATACTTTCTAGTGAAAAAGCAAAATTTCTTATTGAAACCTTGCTTTGATCTTTTGTATGCTTTGGTACAATGGAAAGGCCTATCTGTCTTTGTATTTATGACTAAACATTGATGTCAGTAGCTTATTGCATTCACCCTTCCTGGTTCTACTATTAGCTATATACCTATGTGACATTTGGTTCTTTTTGCAGCTTGAATTTCCAGCTCAACTGCCCTGTCTTCTTCATATGGCAATGTGTTCAGCTCTTTGCAATGAGTCAGTCTTACAGTATAATCCAGACAAGGGTAACTATGAGAAAATTGGGGAGGCAACTGAAGTAGCTCTTCGTGTTCTGACAGAGAAGGTTGATATATGCAGCTTGAAATTATAAAACTAATTGTTTATAGCATGTATTCAGTTGTTTTATTCACCGTCTCCCTATCTCTCTCTCAGTTCTGTTGGCTCAGTCATTAAGCCTTTATATTGTCTTCTTCCAGGTTGGCCTTCCTGGTTTTGATTCCATGCCTTCTGCTCTGCATATGCTGAGCAAGCATGAGCGTGCGTCATATTGTAATCACTACTGGGAACATCAATTGAAAAAGGTATGACGTTATACTTTGGTTTCTTTTTGTACACTTCTGCACTTATTTCTTCACATGGAGGTAGGGAACTTTTGTTTAGTGTGGTTATAACTAGAGTGAATACCCCAAGCCTCATGGCTCAGTTGTAAGTTTCTTTTTTCACCAAGGTTTAATCTTTTTAGGGAGGTACGAGGTGGTGAGAGTATGTTACAGTAGCTCACAGTGATTAAAGAGAAAGAGTGAATACGACAATTTAATATGTTGACACAAGTTTCTCCTAGTTCATTTTTTGGTCATTGAATTATAAGGAATACTATTTCCATTAGTAAAAATTTCATCTTTTGTTCCTTGTCTTTAATGTTTTTTCTTCCATTGTTGCTCATACTGTAGTTTGCCCTGGCCCTAATTCATTTTTTGAATGATAAGTTCTTATTTAATAATTTATTGCCAAAAATCAGAAACATGTAGTTCGATCATTACAGTGGGGAATCCCTTAACCCAAATTTGTCCCATCCCAAAATTACAATCATCTTTGCCAGAACGTGTGGCACCATATTGCCTTTTATTCTATACACTGAAAGCTTTGAAAACTCAGTCCATATTGCGGCAGCACAAACCTGATAGGACAAGTTATCGTCTGTCACCAACCAGGGTATGAGCCAGCCCTAAGCAAGCTCTTGCACCAAAGAGAGCCCATGCGAACAAGCTTTCTTATCGATTACTAACATCTCCGACCTCATTGTTTGACACCAGAAACTAGCTCCTGTGAGAACATCCTTGTTGTCTCTTCAGATCTCACATATGGCCACCTTCCATCCAAGGGGATTGCTACATCAGTGTTAACTTTTAAAAAACTCAAGGCGGGTGTCTTCCAGCTTCAGAGAATTGGCCATATACAATTTTGTATCCTTACAATGTACTTAAAGCATATGACACGCCTCATAAATCATGATTCTTGAGTCTAAAGGTCTGTTTTGAAAGGTTCACAAGTTTCTACTACCATTCATGCTATCAAACAAAACAAACAGAAAGAGTCCTTGCACAATACACCATGCATCCTGTTCACCCAGCCATAGACATCCAGCTCCCCTCTCTCATCAAGAAATACCTCAAATGGACTAATTAACCAAATTTCCCTAGTTTATTGGACAATCAATTGAGCCAAGCTCCATTGTCCTCTTGTTTGTATTTACTTGCACACTTCATCAGCTTTGATAACCCCTACCCTTGCTTGACTATCAAACCTTCTTTTTCTCCTTGTGTGCATGTAACCATCTTGCTGAAATTCTTTATGTTAATTTTAGTGGTTTACAGTAAGTCTGTAGTTGCGTCAAATTGTGATATTGTGAAGTAGCCATGTAAACTGATTTAGCAACGTGTTTCTGTTTAATGATCATATAACTGATAGATGTTAGAGTTTTGACATGTTACAGGTTTCTGTTTTGGAATTCTCTCGTGACCGGAAAATGATGAGTGTTTTATGCAGTCGAAAGCAGATGGAGGTTATGTTCTCAAAAGGTGCTCCTGAGAGTATTATCTCCAGATGCTCCCATATCCTTTGTAATGATGATGGTTCTACTGCCCCACTATCTGCTGCTATTCGTGATGAGCTGGAGTCAAGGTTCCACAGGTTAGGGTTGATCAATCAATGTCATATCCCTCCAGCCTCACATTGGAAAAAAAATGTTGCTTTGAATAAAGGTTCTATTGATGATTTCTCTTACTCTCTTTCTCTCCTTGTGATGTATGGCCATGTATGATATGACACCTCCAACACATGGGCCAAGATTTAGTCAATCAGTAGTTTGATCCCATTACGCACATCTAGTAGTTATCCCAT
>JANIJH010000006.1:9869909-9897520 GCA_024520975.1 Erythroxylum areolatum
ATTAGGAGTCTAGCATTATAAATATCTGATAGTTAGAACAAGTGAGCAGCTTTTGAGAAAATTAATTCCTTTGTTTTAGAGTTTAGTCCTCTCCATACGGACTGACTTGGGAGTTTAAGATTCTTGCTCTTGAATTTATCAATAAAGTTCTATTATTCAGTTACTTCTATTGTCTTTCTTTTCTGGTTTCTATCAATGTATATCTTGGATAGCAAACATTGTTTAATTTATTGGACCAAGGTGGAAAGTTTTATAAGACAGCAGAAATCTCCCTTCCGCAACTCTAATACGTTCCAGTCTTGGTTTTCAATTTTAAGTTGTAAGGCAGTAGTTGCATATATTCTTTATTTGTTGATATTAATGCACAATATATGTATCATTTACCAAGATTAGAATCTTATTGTATATATCAAAGTTTGAAGAACCTATTTAATGTTCAAAATGCTTGAATTTTTTTTTATGAACTCCTGTCTTTATGATCAGCTTTGCAGGAAAAGAAACATTGAGATGCTTGGCACTTGCCTTAAAACATATGCCAATGGGTCAACAGAGTATATCCTTCGATGATGAGAAAGACCTCACATTTATTGGGTTGGTATGCATTCTTGGCAAAAGTCAATAAAATATTCACTGTGCTCATGTTTATGTGAATTTCTGCATATATCCCTAAATATGCATTGACAAATTGATATATGATTATGGTTTGAATGATCCTTAATTTTCTTCTGTTTTTTTTTCTCATGAACCAAGCTTTTCACTGAAACCATAGAGAAGACAAGGAAGAAATTTACTACTTTTGTTATTCTATATGTGAACATCTTTTGAGATTGCCTCTCTTTGAAATTGCATACATGTCTTCACTTTTACACACTCGCAAATACCCATCACCCGAACTTTTGTACTTGTTCATGAATGGTCATTTCCTTGTCTCTCCCTGTATTTGCAGTGCACATAGGGTCCCTTTTATTCTGTCAGCACATTTTTAGATTTGCATTTTCTTTCTTACAACTCAATTAGGTTCCTTTTTTAATATTTTGTTTACCTTGTCTTCTGACTTCAATCAAAGGTTGGAATGCTTGATCCACCAAGGGAAGAAGTAAGAAATGCTATGCTTGCATGCATGACTGCTGGTATACGTGTTATAGTTGTTACTGGGGATAACAAGGTAGTTCAGTTTCCTCCTTTCAATGCATGTTTGTTCCACGATAATGCTTGCCTATCTGATATTGGAAATCACTTCAGTCCACAGCTGAATCACTTTGTCGTAAGATTGGTGCTTTTGACACGTTTGAAGATTTTATTGGACGCTCTTTCACTGCTTCCGAGTTTGAAGAACTTCCTCCGTTACAGCAGACAGTGGCTTTGCAGCGTATGGCACTTTTTACCAGGTGTGTTCTGCGTCATCTGTTGGGACTTCCCACAACCATTTGCTTCTTTGTGATGTAGTTTTCTGGAGATTCACAAACATCGGTTTCTTTTAGGGTTGAACCTTCTCACAAAAGGATGCTAGTGGAAGCATTGCAGCATCAAAATGAAGTGGTAATCCTCTTACAATGTAGAATATTTTGCAATCCTATATTCATTCTATCATATACTCAGAACGATGATGGTGTGTATGTATGTCTGAATGAAAGTTACGCAACAGACAGAGAAGTGAGAAGTATTGACAACTACAAGTATAATGTTGCTGAATTTAATGTATGTTTGAGAGCTAGCATGTACTGGGGACTAGAAGAGAAAAGCTTCAGCTTTCATTTATGTTTGGGACTGTTAACTGGAGAATTAGGGAGGAGTTATTTAAAAGTACAGTGTTACAAGGAGAATATCAAGACATACATGGCATAATGCAGTGTCATTGTTATACCCTAATACCTTTTGTGTTTATAATAAATCTATAGGTGTATGCCCACCACTCGAATATTTATTCTGTGACTATAGAAGTATTTGTTGTTTCTTTTTTATATGTTCTCTTCTGGTTTGCTAAGGTGGCTATGACTGGCGATGGTGTCAATGATGCACCTGCATTAAAGAAAGCTGATATAGGAGTTGCAATGGGATCTGGAACAGCAGTTGCAAAGGTAAACAAAACCCTCTCTTATTGATGGAATCCTACATTTCATAATGGTAAAATAGGACCATAAACCATGGGTTTTGTCATTGATCATGCTTCAACAACCTGAAAAATCACTGCCACAGACCCAATGGCAACAAATCTTGACATATATGGCTCATTATATGAGGTTTTAGTAGCTCTGAACATAATTGGCGTTAGACTGATTTAAAAGTCTCACTTTCCTTCTAAACTCTTTAATTTTTTTGACTTGGGATTCCTCCGAATCACACATATTATTGCTATTTTCATTCCCCTCTCCTGAAGCTAAATGTCAAGATGTGTGATTCAACTTATTGTTATCATTGTTTTTTAATGTAAACGGATTCATTTTTCCTGTCTAAATAAATGTCAGTCTCCGTGTAATGTAAAGCAATTAGATGGTTATCACTTTCTTATTTTGCATAGATGTTGCATGCATGATTATTTGGTTAATTCTCATTGTGCAATATTTCTCCCATTCTCTAACAATCTTTATTCTTGGCATACCAGAGTGCTTCAGATATGGTTTTGGCTGATGATAATTTTGCTTCAATTGTTGCGGTAATCTAGTCTCTCTCTTCACAGTACAGTTCCATTAGTCTTGTTTTTGACAGTGAAATAATCAACTGTTCTTTATTGGATTGTCTATTTCCTATAGGCAATATAATTTACTTGTGCTGTGAACCAGAAACAAATTAAATATTATGGTTGGTTAAGAGTAATACCATTGTAAAACAACCATGAGCAGATAAAACAAAATTGTTTATGTTTTCAAGAATATGCTTCATTCGACTACTTCATTGTTTCATTCCTAGGCAGGCTGTAGCAGAGGGAAGAGCTATATACAACAACACAAAGCAATTTATAAGATACATGATCTCCTCAAATATTGGTGAGGTTGTTTGCATCTTTGTGGCAGCTGTACTTGGGATACCTGATACTTTGGCCCCAGTAAGTTTTTATCTATCTGAATATTTTGATCTGATTTTGACTATCTCCTTTGTTGCAAGATAAATGAAAGAAACTTAGAGGTCATGACCGTTTCTTTTCATGCGAGATAAATGAAAGAAACTTAGAGATCATCTCTGGCATATCTGTCTCTTTTTCGTTTTATGTGTGCCAAATTGGAGCTGCAATTTAAGAAAAAAATTTGAAAGAATGTTTTGGAAGCTGTGATACGTCTCCCTTTCTTATTGCTGTAAATTACATATAAATGCCTTTCATTTGTGGGCGTGGGTTTCCTTGTTGTTTGACTTATCTGCTTTCTTCTATAGTATCTTAAGTGCACATGTTAGGTCTTTCTGTGACCGCTTCCAGGTTCAGCTGCTCTGGGTCAATTTGGTTACGGACGGCCTGCCTGCCACTGCTATTGGATTTAACAAGCCAGACTCTGATGTAATGAGAGCCAAACCTCGCAAGGTATGGGTTTTATTACAAGGCAACAGTGCTGTTCTTATCTTTTTTTTTCTTATTATTCTTTTCTTTACTATGTGATTGCAGGTGAATGAAGCTGTGGTCAATGGGTGGTTGTTTTTTCGTTATTTGGTTATTGGAGGTAATTTAAAATTTCATGCTTGTCATATTGCTGCTTATCTGTAAATTTTGTTCAACGTCGATATAGAGAGGGAAGAAAGGGGTGGCAGTGTCACAAAATTTCTTTCAAACCTTTGTAACTTTAACATAAATTTTCTACCTTTTTAATGTACCACAAAGTGATTACTAATAATTATTCATAGGAGAACTTCCTCATTCGAAGTTGTGCATTCTAGATTAAATATTTTGTGTGACATTGGGATTGTCAACTACCTAATATGTGTGGCATATAACCTTTTATGCAGCCTACGTTGGTCTTGCGACGGTTGCTGGGTTTCTGTGGTGGTATATGTACTCTGACAATGGTCCAAAACTACCATATAGTGACTTGGTAAGAGAATACATTTCAATTATAAAGGGTTGAAGATTTTCTATGCATGATTACACATTTATTGTCCTTGATTACTCTTATGTGTTTATTTTAATTGTTGGCATTCTCCAAATTATTTGTTGTTAGCTTCCTTAAATGTGTTCCTTTTTTTCTTTTATCATCACATTGCCTTCTGCACATGATTGAGGTTTAACTATTTCATTCTACAGCTTGGTTTTTCATCTTTATAGTGGCAATTTTTAATTGTTATTTGCACCCTTTGGTTTGTCTTCTTGTAAGTTATTTTCCTTGCTCTTAAAAGTCCAGATTGAGTTAAAATTTACTTAGTTCTTTCACGATGCTAATGATGTTTGTTATTCTTGTCTATAAAAGATAACATTTGAATGCTGCTCATTGTGATGTTCTTGGCTCCCATTCTGAAGTTCTTATTGCTTTTATTGATTGTAGATGAACTTTGACACTTGCTCAACAAGGAAGACAACTTACCCTTGCAGTATATTTGATGATAAGCATCCTTCAACCATGTCCATGACAGTGCTTGTTGTTGTTGAGATGTTTAATGCCTTGAATAATCTCAGTGAAAACCAGTCCCTTCTGTGAGTATTAAGTTTGATTTCCTGCATGCTAAAGAGTTGTTTTTCAAATTCAGATTTTTTTCATTTTGATTCATTTAGGAGGTAACACAATTATACATCGCACGGTTCCTACTAGTAGTTAGGCACGTACACTTCCCTGCATGTGTGTAATCTCATCTAAATAATCTTTTTGTTTGTTAGAAAGATCTTGGTCATTTAATTTTGCTATATTCCCAGATTAGAAATTCTGTTAGGTTGAAAAAGGAAAGGAGAGTTCAATTGGATAATAGTGTTGACATTAGCTTTTGACATTAGTTTACCTATCATTGTCAGTGTTATTCCTCCTTGGAGCAATTTATGGCTTGTCGCTTCAATTATCTTAACCATGCTACTACATGTGCTAATATTATACGTGCATCCGCTATCCATACTTTTCTCAGTAAGTTGTTTCTTTTCGAGTTTCCCTTTCACATTCATTTTGGAGCTGTTTACTTTCACCCCTAGTATCCAACTTATTGTTGATGTGCAATGTGGTGTCATGCAGGTAACTCCATTATCTTGGGCCGAGTGGACTGTTGTTCTATATCTTTCATTCCCTGTATGTGGTTCAATGCTCCCAGTTTACCAATTATGAAATTATATGATTTTTATTCTTCAACCAGTGATACCATTTACATAATGAATTGTTTAGGTTTAGGTTTCTTTTCCCTTAACGATTTCTTTGCTCTTCAGTTGTCCATGTTACATGCGGGCATGAATGCCTATGATCAGGGTTACACAGTCTGTTTTCCAGTCTTATGAAATTCCAGAAAAAACTTTAGCATGTGTTACTGTTAACTGAATACGTCTTCTGTGTCTTCTTTTCTTAATTTTCCTTTAGATTGTTATTGCATGGATCTAGCCTTAAAGACAACAAGACGAGGGGTGAGGGCGTTGAGGAAGTTGAGGTTTTGTTTGATCACTAGGGGTTGCTAGTGCTCAATACAATAGTTTCAACTAGTGACTGAGTAGGCAACTCAAAAATCATACACGATAACAGCTGTTTCTGAAAGTGCCTTTCTCATTTTTATATCCTTTGATGAATCTTGCTTGTGAATTCTCCTGATAATGGTCATTGATGTTTTGGATACCTTTATGAACTCCCCTTCCAAGAACTGATGTTATGTATTCGCTGTAGGTTATTGTCATTGATGAAGTCCTAAAGTTCTTTTCAAGAAACTCCAACGGTAATGATCTATTCTTCATCTCACCTTTAATTTATTGCCAATGTAAGCATTATCTGTCTCCAATAGGAAAATCAAATCAAACCAATACTATAAGAAAATTGCTGATATGATTTCCTCAATCTATTTGTGCCCTTTATTCAGATTATCAACCACATTCACTGTTTATCTGACCTGTTAACTAGAAGATAGATCTTGGTTTAGGCATAACATAGATCCATACTCATGGTAGAAGATGAATGGGATAACTTGGTATGGCAATTAAAGAATTGATTTCCAACAGTTAATTTGGATGTCTGCACCCCCGTTGTAGGCATAAAGTTCAGGTTCAGATTCAGGAGGCGTGATGTACTTCCAAAAAGGGAACTGCATGATAAATAAAGTGGGAGCATATATGATCGTACTGGAAGATATTCACACCTCTAGACCTTTTGCTGGAATAGATTCAAACTAACTTTCTCTGGTTTCCTTTTGTATTTATTGCCTGCAAGTGGAAGTTATGGAAGGGTATACTGAAAAACAACTTTTATACGGCAGAATTGAGTTGCCATTCCCTTCTTTGAAGATGCCTCATCATGTTGTAGTAAGTAGTGACCACGCCTGGTTCTGTAAGAGCGTTTACCCATCAGATGTAGCTTATCTAAGCTCTCTTCGGGCCTAAGCTGCGGTAGCATTCTAGAATGTTTGTATCATACACCCTTGCAAGTCACTCCTGTTTTGCTATCCTAAGCGTCATGTCATAATCTTTCTATTCGTTTAATATATTTAATCTTCTGATTCTTTTTTCCGTTGTCCTTTTCATGGAAATCATCTGACCTCTTAATCTTTTTTTGATAAATTGTAGATCTGCACATGCTTAGTAATATTTTAATTTTTTTTACTTTTTTATCAGTTTTCGTGCGGGAGTTATTCATAAAAAATTTAAAAAAAAAGAGTAAGTGCTTTTATCTTCCTGCTAGACTAATGCTGGTGAAGCTTCACTGCCCATTTCAAGACAGGTGACTAGTCAACTACAGAATATCAACTTTGGAAACGATTTTCTAGACACGATAAAGATGTTTTTGTTCTTTTCTTTGTGTATTTGGGGTAGTTGAAACTTAGGCTTCAGTAGTGATTGCTTCTCTGACGTTAGAGCAGCAAGCAATCGCACGATCCGGGAGATTGAATGACTCATTACGTCTCTATTCTATCCGTCCCAATTGTTTTGCGTCTAATTTTTTGTGTTTATTAATTAAATTTTATTATAAAAAATAAAAAATAAGATTAGTCAGTTATAATTACTAGTAACTGGCTGTATTGTTCAGTCCTTAATTATATTGTGCTTGCCTTCAGCCAATAATCACTCCAAAAAGATAAATACTGGAAGAGAAGAGAAGCCAATAAGGCCACAAGAGAACAGACACGGTCACTTTTACTAGCAAGAAATTATGCGGGAAAATAAGATGGAATTTACATTATTGCGACCTCTGAAATCGACATTTACAAGGATTCTCATCTGTTTTTGTCACTAGTAGTTGACATTTACAAGACTGATGTGGCTTGGAAGGAGGGTACGGAAGATGGTGAAATTTTTCAAAAGACGTAGTTTTGCACAAATTATAAATGACCGCAGTCGCTATAAAATTTTTCACAAAAATGAAAATAAAAAGAACCAAAAATGAAATAACAAATTAACGTACGAAATTTCTATATCTGCGAGGCTCTCAGCTTAGTACTTTTACTAACAATAATAGTTTTATATAAGGTGTTACTAAGCCATCTCTCGATATTATTCCTCATTCTCACTGTCTATAAAAGTAATTTATACCTAATAGTATGAGCGCCTCATACTAACTTCAACAGAGGATTTTCAAAAAAAAACTCAAGTGATTAAACAAAATTCAACATAAACGAAAACATTTGAGATTAAACAAAAACTTCCCTAATATTTCAGCTTCTTCAATGAAAGAATTAATAAATATAGTGTAGTCTTTCAATATTATCATCATAAAATCACACCCACAGAAGCAGAAAAATACCCAACAAAAATAAATATTTCTTCACCGAAACGTTGCAAAAATCTGAACTGCAAAATTCCCACCAGTTGCTAGAAGTTTTTGCATAATACTTCTACTATCGACAGCCACCAAAAAGTGCCCAATCAATACTACTATCGATCAAGAATAATAGTTGCACTTTTGAAATTTTCTCACACCACAACCCACAATTAGTAGCCGCAAAACTAATACCCCATGAACAATAAGATAGTGACTAAAGATTCACGCACAAATCAGCAAAGCCTGGTTGTAAAAAATCAACGCTTTCAACCTTCTCCACAACCTACTATTATCGTTGAAGCAAGATAGAGAATACCCAGCAAAAGTCACACAAAAGCTCAAAGATAAAAATCACAGCTGCTGCTCATCGACAACACAACCAAAAAAAAGTGTAACTCAAACAATTCAGCCTAGGTTACACCTAAAACTATAGCTCCAACATTTCAACCTAACAAAAACTCACACATATATCAAGAAAAACAGCTGCTACATTTGCCCCCAATTTTTGTTCAACAGTCGAAAAGAATGCAGCTAATCGTCAATAATTATTTTGGTCCCTCAAATCACGCTAAAACAACAGAAAAACCCAGCATATATGATTTCACTCACTCATCGATTGTCCAGCCAAATCACCCAAAACAACTACAGAAAATTACAGCTGCAAAAAGGCTTCCCATTGACGATGAAGACTACAAAAGAACGCAACTATAAAGACTCCACTCAGGTAATGTCATCTTTCAAAAAATCAGCAACATATATAATCACATCTTAACTCAATTAGCTACTCAAGATTAAGTTAAATTCCCAGAAGATCATCATTATCCCATAATAGGATATACATACTAAATACTATCTTAATTAGGATTTTAAACTTATCAAACTTGTCTTGGAAGAGGTCCATTTAAATATAACTAAGTCCAATTATCAAATAATATCCAAAATTAAATATTAAGATATCATAACTTATATCTTAACAATTTCCCCCTTTTTAGTATTATTTATCACATATATGAAACTCCCCCTAAAGGAGATAATTGAATGTAGAACTTCAATTCAAGCATAATCATTTAACTAGATTATCAATCAACAAACTGCCCTTTAATTAGTCAACGAGTTTCAATCATACACAATCATCCAAAATTAATAAAAACATGTTCCACACAGTTTTCTCTCCCTTAGGACAAAAGATGTCAAAAAGTAAGATTAATAGTCAGCATATATCTCGAATGGACACAATCACCAAAATAATAGATATCTCCCCTTTGGGACAAAATAATGTCAAAATGAAGAATGTCTTCCATACAATCAATTTCAGCGAATAAAGAAGCATAAAAATCATCAGTAGGTGTAGCGGAAAAATCATAAGCACATCAAAATGACAATTTATTACCAGTCAAAACATTAGCTAACATATTAGTGCTCACATCAAAGCCATCCGCATATGATTGATTAAATTTATAAACCCCAAAAATGTATGCAATGAATCATAATCAAACTTAATCAATCTCCTCCTTATATAAACCATGTGAAAACATATTACTCAAACTCATACAATCCACAATATAGAGAAAGACCAAGATAAAACTTGAAAAATCTCAAGTTATAGAAAACCCAAATCTTCCTACTGGTCTCCAACTAAGTATCAACTTTTTCTTGACATAACCCAAAAGCAAAAATTCTCAAATCATCAAGCAGAGCCCCATTCTCACGTCAAGTATACTATTCAACAAGTAAGAGAAAGTTAGACAAACACCAATTACCTAAACCTTATAAAACTTATAAATTAAAAACTCAAAAAGTCTAAATATTAACTCTTTCAACCCTGTTTTTTAAGAAACAACATCAAACTATACTTTAAAAATGTAAAGCACACAGTCCTCATGTTCTTCGAAGAAATTCAAACTTGAGCTTATTCCTCATCACATCATCTCTGTCATCAGATGTCTAGTTGGATTCTTTTCTAGTAACAACTAATTGTGGATCTGGACAGTTTCTGGTATTAACTCCCTTGTGTGTCTATTCTGATGTGTGAGGCTGATTTTTCTTAACCCAAATATGTTTAGATAACATGGATTACTGTTGGAAATTTATTAAAGAATGTTTAGATTTTTGATTTTGACCCATTTGAAATATCATTTATAGTAACTTGTAGCATTTCGACCTTAAGTGGCCGATAACTCCACAAAAATGACATGTAGGTATAAACCTCCAATTCTTCTTTAAGATTTCTTCTTAGATAGATTTGGTTGTGCCATTATTCTCATCATTAGACTTAAAACTTTCACCCTTATAGCCAATGCCTTAAAGATCTCCTTTAATCTTACCAATTTTAACAACTTTTCTAACTTTTTGATACCTCTATTTAACATTCTTATTCCCTTTTCCACACTGACTAGTTTCAACTTTGTTTCATTAAGCTCAAGGTCTTGAGGGATGTTCTTCATGGTAGAGTTTTCCTCCTTCAACTTTTCATTTTTCTTACATGTTTGGACCTATTTAGCATGCATTAACTCATAAGCTTTGCAAATATCCTCCCTCCTTGTAATCTGAATCGCTGTCATAATCTGAAATTGAACTTTGGGTTGATTCATCTATTTTTTTTCCAAAATTTTGGATTGATTTATCCATGGTTTCATCATTAGTTTCTTTTTTTGGTTGTTGTTAAGCAAGCAACTGGACTTTTGCTATATAAGGCAACTAATGCAGCACTACTCATAACTTCTTATTCATTACCATACTCACTTTCGGATTCATTCTCATTACAAGTGCTCGTATTGGACTTCCCTTTTCTCTTCTTCAAAGTGTTAACAAATTTTGCTTATACATATCCGAAGCCTTGACATTCATGACATTGAATTGTCTTCATTTTTCTTTCACCTATTTAAGTTTTAGCTTATTGTTTGAAGTTACTATTTGATGAGCTCCTACCGTTTTGCCTAAAATTGTATCTATCCTTTTTCACTTTCTTTAACCACTTATTAAAATTTCTTGTCAATAACTTCATATCCTCATTCTCATTGGATTCGTCTCCTATGTCATTCACGGCTTTATCGATTCAGCTTGCAATGCCAATCATTTGCTCATTTCTTATTTGTCCCTTAACAAATTCATCTCAAAATTGGTAAGAATTCCAATTATCTTATCCAATGGCAATACATTGATATCATGAGCTTTGATTGCTACAATTTTCGGTATGAACCTCGAAGGTAGCGATCTCAATGTCTTCTTAACTAGTTTTATGTTAGAGTATTTCTTTCCAAGTTGATGTGCTTGGTTTGCTATGTCACGCATTCTCTGATGAAAGTCTCCAATAATTTCACTCTCGTCCATCTTCAGCTTTTCAAATCTCACAACCATCATCTAAAGTTTTAAACCTATCACAAATTTCGATAACTCATATATAGTTTGCAAAATGTCTTAGGCTTCTTTTTTCAATTCACAAGTTGATATCATTAAAAAGCGACCTTCATTAATAACACTAAAGATGACATGCATAGCTTGAAAGTTTCCAAGTGCTCTATCTTGTTTAGCTCTTATCCACTCAAATGGATCTTTCAGTACTACTTCTCCCTTGTCATCAGTTATAACTGGATGTGTTTAACCACGTAATACTGAGTTCCACGCTTTTTTCCCTATGCTTGAATAAAGATTCTCATCCGTGATTTTCATGCATGATAATTGGAACCATCCAACAACGATGACCTGATGATTGACGCCTCTTCTTTTATAGCCATAATTGTGAAACACGAATCTACACCAACTTGACATACTAAGTTTTGATTCAGTGACCCGCTCTGATATCAATTAAAATTTTCCAAAGGATGTTGTTTCGCACAAATTATGAATGGTCGCAATCGTTATAAATTTTCTGACAAAAACGAAAACAAAAACAATCAAAAATGAAATAACAAATCAACACATGAAATTTGTTAATACAGTTCAGCATACTTTGCCTACGTCTGCAGGACCCTTACCCAGTTTAATACTTTCATTAACGACAATAGTTTTATACAATGCCTTACTGAATCGACTAACTCAACCCTAGATATTATCTTTCGTTCTCACTACCTGTGAGTAATTCACATCTAATTATACGACTGCCTCGTACTAACTTTAACAGAGGATTTTCTCAAAAAGTGTTTAATGATAACAAAACAAAATAAACAACTTAAGTGATCAAACAAAATTCAACATAAATGAAAGCACTTGAGATTAAAAAAACAACTTTCCTAATAATCTCAACTTTTTCAATGAAAGATTGGAAAGTTGTCTACCAATAAATCTGTTGTAATCTTTCGATCTTATCACCATAACATCACACCCACAACAGTAGAAAAATAACAAACGTTTCTTCACCGAAACGTTGCAAAAATCTGAACTGCAAAATCCATACCAGCTGTCAAATTTTTTCATACAACATCTCCACTATCAATAGCTTCAAAAAACATACCCAATCAACACTCAATTCACTCAACAAATATCACACTATTGACCAAGAATAGCAGCTGCAACTTCTGGAATTTTCTCACACCATAACTCATAATTAGTAGCCACAAAACTAGCGTCCCATAAATAGTAAGATAGCCACCAAAAGATTCACGCACACAACAACAAAATCCGGTTGCAAAAATCAACGCTTTCAACCTTCTGCATAGTGCACTGTTATCGTTGAAGAGAGACGGAGAATACCCGACAAAAGGCACACAAAAACCTAGAGATAAAAATCACAGTTGCTGCAGATCGACAACACAACCGAAAAAAAGTGTAGCACAAATAATTCAGCCTAGGTTGCATGATACACCTAAAACTACAACTCCGACACTTCAACCTAACAAAAACTCACACATATCAAGAAAACCATATGCTAAATTTGCCCTCAATTTTCGATCAACAACTGAAAAAAATGCAGGTAACCATCAATAATTATTCTACTCTCTCAAATCAAGTTAAAGTAATAGAAAAATCCAGCAGATATGATTTCACTCATTCACCAATTGTCCAGCCAAATCACCCAAAACAATTACAGAAAATTACAACTGCAAAAAGACTTCCCATTGACAATGAAGACTACAAAACAACGCAGCTTTAAGGACTCCATTCAAGTCACATCATCTTTCAAAAAATTAGTAGCATATATAATCATACCCAATTAGCTATATTAAGTTAAATTTTTAGAAGATCATCGTTATCCCGCAATAAGATATACATACTAAATACCATCTTAATTAGGATTTTAAATTTATCAAACTTGTTTTGGAAGAGTCTCATTTAAACACAACTAAGTCCAATTATTAAATAATGTCCTAAATTAAAAATTCAAATATCATAACATACATCTTAACATATAGCATTGTAGCTAGAAGAAAGGGATTTTGTTATAAAATGTTCAAAATCAGGTGATAAGAGGTCATTCTGGCCATACAGAAGTAATCCGATCTCACTTCATCTACTTCCATTTGCTTTATATTTCTATTAGGAACACTTTCAATTGCTCTCACAGTATCTTTTATGGAGTTGGGCATTCTCAAAACTTTTAATGCCTGGAGAAATCCTTTTTAAGTTTGTATGTCTGTGAGCTCCATCGTAGAATATCACGAGGATGATCTTGTTTGTTTGTTTTTAAGTTGGATCTTTGTACAATTAGTCTCCCAATTTCAATTTTGGTATGATTTGTTACGCAAAACATTGGCTCCGTATCAACTGAAGACACCATAAGATTACAAGCAGAGACCTTGAAACACTTTTTACTACAAAGGCATCCATATAAGAGACACATACATGACATCTAGTATGACCCGGTTGATTGTATATATATATATATAAAAGAAAAACTTTAATAGTTCTTTATGTTAAAAATAATAAAATAAAAAATTAATATCATATAATATTTTTCATTCAATTTAACATATTAAAATATTTTTAACTAAGTAAAAATCATAAAGATATTTTTTTATTTTTAGAGGAAGACGTCACCTTAATAGGCCAAGGTCTAAGGCAATTTATTTCCTTTTGGACACTTGCTGACGGTCAACGTACTTGGGTACCGTGATCGTACCTGCTAACGATCAACGTACATTTGATACAGTAAACTTGCCTCAGCTAATGCTTAATCCAAGTGGTTCTGCAGGTAACTAATTATAGCTCTATCCTTAAATCATACATCTCCAAGTTAGGAGTTCCCAATAATATCTCTAAATCTATATTCAGACTCGAATGTCTGTGTGGAGGCGCTGAATACGTAGTTAAATAGGCTCCTCAAGTATCCACCTTGAGTACATGGCCAAAGCCTCTGGTCTCGTGTACTCTGGAGCGGTGTGACCTGCTCCCTGCAAAAGCCAGAAGGACCAGAAATGATCACAGGGAAAGAGAAAAGAGGAAGAGAATAAATCCCTTCAGTTACCTTTAAAGTCGCAAATGTCAACCTGTTAGAGTAAGTCCTCGTGTATCTGCTCAAGTTCAATGCATTAAAAAAAAAAAAAAACCATATGAAACTATTGCTCTTGAAGTTGCAGGAAAACCCTTCCACTTGCCAAAAAAAAAAAAAAAAGAAGTTAAAACAGAGGTTTAGATTTGGTACAGACCCTGCAATTTGGTAATTGACCCACCATGGTCGCCAATCTTCAACAATGGAGTAGTTTAAGGACCTTATCCATTCCTGAGTTCCGACATATGGTACAGTCATATCATGGTCACCACTGTTTCAGATTTAATTCCCAGATGTCAATGTATAATTCACAAACTCCATGAAGAAAGTAGTGTATATAAAATGTAATACAGGAAGTGAGAACCTGTAGACTAGTATGCGGTAACCTTTCTTCCCCAGGTATGCATGATACTCTGTGCTGCTCTGGATGTTAGTTTCATAAGATATTCCATAATTGCATCTCAACCATTGCCGTATACTTCCCTGCTTAAAGTTATTAGTTTTTGTGTTACTGTCTTGTTTTTCTCATGATTTGTTTTAAGACTAAGTCTGAATATAACACATACATACCTCTCTTATATCAAGTGCTTTGCGGACATTTTTGTCATCCATCCAATACTTACAGAGTAGATATGCATAATTCTGAAACAAAGTGCGACAACGTGAAACAAAGAATATGATTATGTTATTTATAGGATAAGTTTGGACTACTTACTCGACAGCCAATTGTTGGAAGTATCTGATCCAAATGAACGTAATCTCGATAAAGAGACCTTCTCTTGTTAAGCATTTGTTCTGGCCTTGGGGAAGCAAAACCGCAAAGGGGCTCCAAAATATGAACAGGGTTTATCGCAAATGTACACTGGAAGGTTGTGAACACAACCATATGTATGTCAACCAACATATGTCTGACAAGAATACTTCCGACAGAAACATAAAAAGGGTTTTCCCTTACCTGGTAATATTTCATCACATTTTTTGTACACTCGGTGTTGCTTGGATCAGGGTTGAAATAGTTGTTCCCGCAACTATTCTTCAATAACTGGAACAAAATACAAATTGTCAAGTATTGCACCAATTACGAACAATACTGGTTGTAGTAAATTACAATGGCAAGATGAAATGAAACTGCATTGCTCGTTTTGCAATTTAAAATCTCCAATCCAAGTTCTAGTTTCTGCTGATTAATCATATTCTACTTTTGAAACTCGTGAGTTCAGATTAATAACTGAGTGTTTTTGATCATCACCAGGTATAGTTCATCAGAAATAAGTCCCACTCGATGCGCGTATGGAACCCTGGAGTTGTAATCCACCGTAGAATCTGTCGAAGGGTTTCCAACTAGGACTCCCTGAAACCGTCCAATATCAAATTAGTAATTCTAGATTAAACTACTAGTACTGGGGGTTTTGCATAGAGATTTGGACACTTTGAATTCCGTCAATTTTTATGTTCTTTTATGTTCTCCTTTAAGGGTGGGATCAAATGTATCGTACGTTACTCTTGACTAGTGAGTACTCACCTTGAGGTTTATCTGTGGTGTGGTCCCGGCCTCGTTTGCTGCGTTACCAGAAAATACGTAACCTTAACAATCAACAAACAAAGAACAAAAGGGCACTGTGCTTCAGCTTCATCAATTTTATCTTTATGCATACCATCAGAGATATGTTTAGCTATAGCTGGGACTGTGAGGCCAGAGTAAGAATCTCCACCAACATAGAGCGGATTTGAGATAAATTCTGGATGATCTTTTAGCCACTGCAAGAATAACACCAATCCAATTAGGATATATATCAGTATGAAACAAGAACAATAAAAAACTGTTGCCTCACTGCCCCTGAGAACTAGTTTGGGATTGTACAACAGTATGAATATATATATATGTTACCCTTCTCAGAAATTCATCGGCGTGAGAGACTGACAAATAATCGCTCGAATGAAAAGCACGGGCTGTTCTTCCATAGGAATATCCAGTCCCAACAGGGAGATCCATAAATATTATGCTGGATACCTGAAACCTCAACAGTCAGTATATTTACATATCAAGAGAAACAACTACCTCTATATGGTTACCAAGTGATCTGATCACCTTTGTCCACGAGTATGGATTGTAGACCAGTGTGGGTAAGCTCCCGTTGTACTCCACAACCTTGAAATTTAGTGGACCTACATCGACATATTGACCATCGATCAACTCGACCAGCTGTTTTTAGCTTGTAATTTTGTTTATTACATGCAAGAAAATACCCCCCAGAAAAGCTGAAGTCCCTTTGGATCAGTTTTGGATCTTGTTTAATATGATATTGTCATCACCTGAACTAATTGGTCATAAAGATCTATGGAGAATTCAGAACTTTGAGAATCTTCTTCTCAAGTCCAAAGAAATCCAAATTGATATAAGGTATCATACAAAAAGAAGACCTTTAAAAAACGAGTAGAATTCGCTCAGTTCATTAGCAAACTACACAGAAACTTGACTCAAACAAAGCAACTCGGTTCTTATAATCCTTACCAATTTCAAAAACAAGACCTGAGAAGCCAGAACATCCAGGGCCGCCAGTCAACCAGAATACGAGAGGGTCTTCTGTAGCATTCCTTTCTGACTTGACAAAGTAGTAGAAGAGCTGCACGTCCTCTGATTCTCCGACACCAATATAACTGAAAATTGCCCATTTTACAAACTGTAAGTAACCAACTTCCTGCTATAACTCTGATCAGTATACCATCTTCCTGAAACTAAGATAACAAAACTAACCCAGTTTCAAAATGAAAAGGAAGTGGCCCTTGAAAACCAGGAAGCTGATTAACCAATGAAGACGCTGCTAGTTGCAGCCAAAAGTGTAACAACATAAACAAAACATAAAAACTCGGGTTGTTCATAATTCTGGAGGTTGCCATGACCAAGTGTTTGTTTGTCTTTTTTCAACAATAGAATGCAACTTCACGCATATATAGTCTTCTGGCGATAATTATGGAGAAGCCGTAAGGGATTGCAACTTTGACGAAAGCGAACTAGAGTGTGAGGTTTGTGATAAAAGAAGTACAGTCGTGATAAGGCGACAGGAACAAGAGTAAGAGGGCTGCAGTTCAGAATCAAACACGAGTCTTGTCTTTCGCTAGAAAACAAAGGCATCGAGCTATATTTTATGACTAAGAAGACAAAATTTGGAAATTTTGTCCAATTGCAAATTGTTGCAGGCTGTTGTTTCTTAATAATTTCAAGTTGGTGGTCCATTTTGGTGTGTGGTCACTAGGTCATTGCGTTCTTCTTCTGTGCATGTAAGTCCACAGGGCTAGTCTGGTTAATATGGAGGTGTAGGATAGTACCATGTGCTAGATAATATTGGAAATGGACCCCTTCGTTCGCACGTGACATTAAAAGAAAAGAAAAATCATTTATATGTAATAGTTTCCAGTGAAGCCGAACGAGTCCAAGATCAAAAACAAAATACTTGGGAGGGGTCTAGGGCTCTCTTTAATATTATAGCATATTATTCTGTCTTATAAATTTCAGCTATTTATTTATATGAGTCCTACATATATCCTATTCTATCTTATAAATTTCAATCATTTATTTATGTGAATCCCGCGTTTATTTATGCGAGACTTATATAAATAAATAGCTGAGATTTATAGAATAAAATAAGACACAATAAAATTAAACAGAATATCTTAACCCCTAAGATTACGAGTTGCCTCTTCCTTTGGACTTTGCTACACATTTTTGCTCATCAATTTCAATGGGAGATACAATATTCTTTACAATTAGGTAAGGAGCTTCAATTGATTTTGTCTTTTGCTAATTTGTTAGCAAGCGACAAAAAATAAAATAAATCGTAGAGTGTAATCATGCTAATAAAAACACATGTTATTAACAGCTCAGCCATCGTAATTGGGAACCAATTGTCAACTTCCATGACGAGATGAGTTAATAACGATTAACCCGTTGATAATCTGAACTCTTGGATTATGTCAGACTTTTAACATTTTCGGAGATTATGTCCGAAATTATGTCAGACTTTTTATGTACAATCGAGATAATATAATCTATCGACTAACTAATAAATAATGCAGTCTGCCGATTGCAATCAGAGCCTAAATGACATAGGGTTGAATCATGGGACAGGGTCTCCTACCGCTCGATTGGTGTTATGAGTACCATGAAAGGTACTAGTCATTTCAGTTCCCTATCCAGTGTCAGAAACATCCTCGTAAATACCAGAAAAACTAAAACTAGGGACAAGTACAGGAAAAAGTAAAATTTAAGGTAATGAACACCTTATTTGAAGAGGTTACAAAACAAGCTCTTTGTGAAATGCCAATGACTAAAAAATTAGCTTAAGATACACAGCTAATAATCCTTCCTTTTATGGCCAAAATCACCATTACATGGATGTAAAAACTCGACTATCTCTTTTTCAAGCTTTCTTGTAACCAAAGAAGAAAACTATGCTTAAAGTACCGCCATATCAAGGTAATTCTTCAACAGGTGTCCACAATCATTCTGTTTTCAGGACCTGAACTATCAGCAGCTTTCTCCATGTCCATAACGATGGCTTCTTCATCTCTTTTCATCCTCTACCCTCTCAACTTTCAATTTCTACCAGACATGTCAACAACGGCCCCACGAGTGTTACACACTAGATTTTGAAGTGCAAGTAACGAAGTACATTTTCAGTGACAGTAGAATCACATACCTTTGTAACCAGAGGTGGGTCGGTCGACATTCGAGAAAACATTTTTGAGTAAAGCTTTGCATCCCTCTTGTTGTTTTCAACCTGAAGTTGTTTCAGACTCTTTTGAAGTGACTTGATCTCCCTGAAAAGGGCACAATAAAAGTGAATGATACAAGATGGTGCCCATTTTTTTTAATTTAGCAGTAATAATGTCTTCCAATACCTATTATGAGGGTCAACCTCAAGAGCTTTCTTGATGTCCAATTCAGCAAGGAAGAGATCAGCAGTTTGTATGTATGCTTGTGCCCTCCTGTACAGAGCTTTTAAATTGGTGAACTCAATATTTAGAACCTGAGGAGCATCAATAATCATCATAATACTGTTAGTAAACTTGGGAGATCCCATGCACAAAGATATCACAGCATTCACCAGCGTCAACTGCAAAATACTTCCATAAGTCACAACCAAATGTGTGACAAATAAACTATTTGGTGATTTGCTTTTAGAAATTCTAGAAAGATATTGAAAATACTTTTAAATTTAGCACTTACCTTCGAACATAGTTCGATTGCTTTGGGAAAATCAACAAGCTTAAGAAAACAAGCAGCACTATTCAGCCAGCAAGATACTCTTAATGCTTTAACTAGCTTTTCTTCATCATCCCCAAAGGATGATTCTTCTCCAACATAGTCAGCCGCCTGACAGAATGAGAAAAACGTTACTCGAAAAGTACTCGAAATTTCTGAACATTTACACCTGGGGAACATCAATTGGGAAATTTTCAAAATTTCTAAAAACCAAGTTACCTTATCATACTTCTTCCATGCTCGTTCATATTTTTCACCTTTAAATAGTAGATTTCCTTCTTCCTTTTTCCTTCCAGCGGCCTCAATTTTCTCCTGATTATTCATCTCCCACGGTGCTTTCTCCTGTTAATCAACCATCAGAAAATATACAGATAGGATGACCCACGTTACATAATAAAACACCTCAATAGTTGTTTAGGTTGAAGACGTATGGAAGGATGCAGAGTTAGTGAGTACTGTGTATTACATGATCATTGCAAAGATAGCCGAGCATACTCTTTTTACTATACTGCATACTCACACAAGCAGTACCTTAACAAAATCTAACATTTCAGCTTCATAAACCAACAATGAATTTGGAGGCACAGTAGCAAGATCTGTCTTCACTTCAACACCTCCAAAACCATATTCAGGACTTATAGTTATGATTGCCTGCTCGCCTTTCTTCATTGTTGCTGCTGCTCTGTCTAAACCAGAGATAACTTGTTCTACATATATAAAAGCAAAGGTATTTCATTCCCAGATCTTCTTAATGACCAAAGTGAAAAAAGCATATGAGATAAACTAACCTTCATCTGTCAGAAATTGCAAAGGCTGCTCTCCATCAACTCCTTTCTTTTCAAATATAGTTCCGTCTTGTAACTTAGCCATATAGCTAACTGCATCATGAAATGAGTATCTAAACGATAAACATTGTTGGTCAAGGTACAATCATCTATTACCAATTTAGGAAGCTACACTTTTCATGAGAAAACTTCCAACAAAATTAATTGGCAGATTATCTCACTACATATGAAATCTATAGATTCTCTTCTACTAATAATATGAAACTTAAAGCCTTCACTTACTGTTGATTCCATCATAGAGGATCCACGTAAGCAGTATGAAATGCCACAAGGGTACTTGCTCAAATAACAGCATGTATTAATCAATGCACTTACCATTCACAGATGCACCTTCATTTGCAACCAATGTTCCCTCTCCCTCTTTCAAAATCTTTTTAAATACCTTGCCATCGCCAGTGACATCAACAACAGGCTTGAAGGAGACCAACTCCAAATCAAGGTTCACTACAGAATTTGGTGGAATCGGATGACTGATCCGATCACCAACATCTTTCCCTTCTTCCCCAAAAGCATCTGCATTTTTTTCCCACTTAAAGGTATAAGCATGAAGGCCCTTGGATAGCAACCAACTTAATGATTTACATGAGTTGAAATTCCAACTAGATACAAATTGCCATACCATGACGGCAACAGAACTTGGACAGCTATAATTGCCTCTTGTGCCCAAATCCCACATAAGGACAATCATAACCACAGTTACATGCCAGAAATGAATATATAAATAAGGACATAACTTAATTACCTATACAATAGGCCAGCAGCTTTGGGAACACATAAAATAAAGTCTCAACAGACAGAAATGTCAGCAGGAATGGGATAGATCAACTTCTAATATTGACTTTGCATTACAATTTACACACAGTGTAAGAAAATGTTGCAGCAACGTCAATGAATCATGACAACTCCAAAGGGTGGCTTGTTAAGCCATTACTTGCAGAAATGAAATTGAATATTAGTTTTGAACACCATAAAGATGGTTACCTTTTCAACTCCACGTTGATTAAGAAAAAATACTTTCTTGAAGCTCACCCACAAGCAAAAATCTCCTAACTTCTATATCATAATAGGAAATATAATGAAACTAGAGATGTCAGCTATAACTTAAAAGACAAATATCATGAGTTTTGCCTCCCCTATAAGATCACACAATTGTTTATTACTGTTCAATACTGGAATTAATCCGATCAAAAGTAACTAAAACTAATCATTTGAAATTAATACATACACATCAAAGAAGAAAACAAAAGACGAATGAGATATAGGATATTTATTTACAACAGTGGTGCCACGTACATTGACTCTGAACAATTACTTTAGCCTTCTCTCCTCCTTTCATGGTTATGATAGCTTTGGCCAATGCAGGAAACAGATGGTCTGTAGTAAATATAATTAGTCAACACTCTGCATTTACCATATAATTCTATTCATAAGCATTACCATCTTTAATATGAAATTCAATCCCTTCCTCCAGCGTACTGGCAACAATTGTACCATCGGCAAGGGTCACCTGATACTTCACTGCATCAAAACCCAACCACATCAGTCTGCTGGGACACATTAAGACCAACAAGGAAACAAAAGCATATACATAACGAAAGATCAATGTACCAAGAACTTCATCTAAGTCACCGGGATGCTCCATCCTCTGTCCTTTCTCTATAATTTTCTTAATAACACCACCATCTTTCGTCACATCCACCACTGTTATCCAAGAAACCAATTCAACCTCAAATTGAACAACCGAATTTGGAGGCACGCCCTCCCGACCAGCAACTCCATAGCCCATCTCAGGAGGTAATGTAAGCAACGAGCGTTCACCCTTTTTCATGGTAATAACTCCATGATCCAACCCAGTCACCACTTCACCTGTTAAAAAACACAAAAATCAAGCAAAAACAAAGAACCAACTAAAATTACTGAATTCAACCAACCCCAAGAAGACACAAAAATGTCTCACCTTTACCCAGTTTGAGAGTGACCGGTACATTTCTATCTCTTGTAGAGTCGAACTTCGTCCCATCAAGCAAAGTTCCCACATAATGAACTGCATTTTAAACTCATTCCATTAAAACTAGAAATGCAATACATCATAGAAACAGATTAAACGCATATCACAGACATTTGCGAGTATAAATAAAGGATCTTATTCATGCATATATGTGGGTACCAGTAACTTCATCGTTGAACTCAGGGGTCTCCCAGCCAACCCCTTTTTTGAGTAGCAGCTGCTTGATTCCACTGTTATTAAGCTCTCTCTCTTCGCCTACTTTGAGAGGCGGCGCCGATTCGATCACTTCCCCTGGTTCCTCGTCGAGCTCATCTTCATCCTCAATTTCCGACAACCGTGTCGTCATTTACCAGCTGCTCTCTCTCCCTTCCCTCGACGAACGTAGCAGTTTCTGGACAATTCGATCTATGTCTTGTCAATGGAACGTACGTGGCGGGAGGGACTATATTCTTGAGCTTAAACTGTTTCCTCTTATTAACTTTTTCTGCAGATTTCTATTTAACTCACCTAGACTGACTTGATTTGATAAGATGATCTTTCATTTACTTCACCATTATTTTGGATGAAGTATAAGGTATTTAAAAATAATCTTTATGAGTATGACTTCTAAATTAATCTTTATTTTCATATCTAATATGACTTCTAAATTAATCTTTATTTTCATATCTAATCTTTATTTTAACATCAGATGTCACCTACTTTAAAAAAATATATTCTAAATACTGTTTAATTAAAAGTCTTTCAACTCTTGACACTAACATCTTTTTTATTTCATCTACTAAAACAATATTATCAATAAATAACATAAATTAAGACATATCTCCTTATATATTCTTGATCAACTTATCCATCATTATCATAGACAGAAAGGGGCTCAACAAGGATCCTTAGTGTAACTCAATATTGATAGAAAAATGTTCTATATGTCCTCTTGTTATCCTTACTTTAGTCTTAACACCTTCGTATATATCTCTAATAACCAATATATATATATATATGAACTGTTTTAACTTCTGAACTTCTACACATGACTTCTCTAAGTACCTTGTCATAAGTTTTTCTCCAAGTTAATGAAAACCATGTATAATTCTCGTTGTCTTTACTTGTAATATTCCATTAATTGTCTAACGAGGTGTATAGCTTCTATCATGGACTTTCCTGACTTGAAACCAAATTAGTTCTTCAAATAGACGCACCCTTTCTTACTCTTTTTTCAATCACCCTCTCCTATAATTTCATATTATGATTGAATAGTTTGATGCGTTCATGGTTTTTATAGCTTTGGATGTCCTATTTGTTATTGAAGAGAGGGATTAGCTTGCTAAGTCTCGCCTTATCCAACATTTTGGCAGACTTGAAGATCACACTAAAAAGCTTAGCTAACTAATTAAGACTCTCTTTTCTTAGAATCTTCTACACCCTTACGAATAGTTCATTAGGTTCTACTGTCCTTCCACTCTTTATCTTCCTCAAAGCTCCTTTAATTTCTTCTCTTGTGATCTGTCGACAAAAGGTGAAGCTATGAAATTTCTCAGACTTGCTTAGATCACCAAGGAGATATTATCATCTCTGTCTTCATTAAAAATGCTTGTTGTGACATTTTTCATTGGACATATAGTGTTATAATATTTTTATTATAGACATATTTGTCAAGTCATTTTTATTCATATCCTTGACAACTTATTGTCTTTAGTGAAATTTGCTCAATTCTCCTTTCTTTTATTCTTCCTTGACCTTCCTTGTCTTTTTCTAAAAAAAATAATGGGGATCCATGTTCAGTTTTAGGCCAAAATCTCTCTCCTTGAACTACATGTCTTATGTCTCAAATTCATTAACATGCTTAATTCTTTTTATATATTACTTCAAATCTACTAGTACTATTACTCTTAAATTCATAATCACTACTTAACTACTTATTAACTCTCAATTTGTTTTTAATTCTTGAATCAATGTAGTCTATCCACTTACATGCCATGTTTCTATTCTTAACTAATCTCTTTATGAAAACACCTTAATTTTCTCAAGCAATGTGATAATGTTATTTGTCTAAGCTTCAACAGTAATTTCATTAACTACTTCACAAAGATTATTATCCCCAATATTACACTTGAATGAATAGTTGAAATATGCTTTTAATAGTTTAATTCAAGTTTTTAGATGACTTACAACATTGTTGAATAGTCTTTCCAATTTGAGTCGTTTATGATCCCTCTTTCTCCACTTAACAAACATTTGTCTTCTATAAGACCTTACTTCAAACCTTAGGAACTGCGTATAAAGTCCCTTTACAAGACTCTGTGTAACATTCAATTGACAAAATTTAGTAAAACACTAATATGAGAAAATTCGTGTTATAAAAGCTAATAAAGTTCATACTAAATCTTTTATTGATCAAAAATCAATATCCATCCACCTTTATCTTTTAGATCCAAGTCTTTCTTCAACAACTATAAAAACCAAATCTAAGTGCCTACGCTAAAATACCTGCGGAATAACAACTTTAAGACGGAATATATAATTAGGGATAGATTATTGTAAATCGTCGAAAAATTTTCACCCGTCATTTCTCTCTTCTTACCCAAGTTTTTTGTTAATAATTTTATTATTTCTTATACATTTAATTTCTGTAAATAATATAACATTGATTAATAAATATAAAGTCAATATTATCCTCATTAATTGTAATATACTAAAAATATTATAATTTACATGAATAAGTATTTTGAAAATAACTGTATATTAAGAATTTATACAAAAACTTAAGAGTAGCAAAACATTAAATATATTCACTTATCCATCTAAGCTATGTCGATGGTAAAGGCGGATGGTCTGACTGCTATGATGAGGTCTTATCCCTCCCCTTCAATTGATTCATCTCATTACGAAGTTGGGTTATATACTTCACCGATTGTTGCAACTGAGTTGCCAGCCTCTCTACTGTGCTCTCAAGCTGAATGAAATTTTCATTTGATGCAAACTGTCTACTAGATGCAATTGTAGTGGATGTGGAAGATTGCAAATAACACGTGTTTGCAAATGAACCTAAGATGAAAAATCCTTCCACGGAGGTCCCTACCACCCACTGCATCAAGATATACCTGAATCTCATCAATAATTTTAGAGTTCTGAGACTATCGTTCAATGCTTTCTTATATTTTGTTCTATCATTATAATTGTTTATGTTAATAAGTGATGATTTTTAAGAATTAATATTAAAGGATACATTTAACGTACATGAAGTTGTCTGCAACGAGTGTTGACAAAGGTCATACCATTATACTTCTTGGTGCGAGTGTGCAAAAAGAGCTGGTGTGGTGTAGGCTTTGTGCCCATAGACTTTTTCCTACATCAGAATAAATTATTATATGTGTACTATAATTTACAAAAATTTTGGCAGAATTTTCTCTATTTTTTTATATTTTCCCCCTGTTAGACAAAAACATTAAACTCAACAACATAACCATTCATGCCATCAGACATTTATAATATTATTATTCTCCATAATACACATATTTTTATTTTAAATTTCATATATCAACAACACAGTCATTAATGGCACCATACATCAAATTGCATTAAAATGAAATTTTATACATCAAAGTACAAAAATCAAAATAAGTGTAAAGTTTTGATACTTGCAAGTTTTTCTGCATACTCCTGGTGGGTCATAGATCCTCTAGTGTATATGGGTGGACTCTCTTCATTCGGTCCTCCATGCTTGTTTGCAAAATTATGCTCTGAAATGGGCGTTGCCTCAAGTAATGCCTAATACTGCTACCAACGACTTCATATTTCTTCAGATATATATGGTGGTGGTATAGCATTCTTGTGTATAAAAGCAAGAAAGTCTCTATAACATGTACGATTTCGCCTCTCCCATACTTTATAAATTACAGCATCAAATTTTAAATCCCAAAAACATCTTTCTGAAAAAACAAAAATATACTATAAATACTCATAAATGACAACATTTATCTAATTAACGTATAAAATTAGAAAAATAAAAAAGATTAAATAATATATTTTGAGTACCTCAAACTCCTAATAATAAAAATCCTTTATTACCTGAGAGACGTCCTTCCATATATAACCCTCAAGATTTATCGTCTCCTTGAACTTGGATGAGATATTTCTTAAGCACGTTTCAGACGGAACCAACCTAATATATAAGTTATTTTAGATAATTTTAAAATTAAAACTTAAAACTTCAGTATAAACATATGGTGTTATCATGTATTACAAAGTTTAAGAAATTTACTTACAAATTGTTAACAATTATGATGTAAGTTCTTTCATCAACTTCCTTAGCTTCAGGTTGGAGGTCGCCTCCTTCATCTGCAACATTTACCCTTGATATCTCTGTCGGTATAGGGGTGGTGAATGGTGTGAGGCTAGTGGATGATGTCACTGTTATCAACTTTTTCATTTGCTGCATTTATCTTTCTTTTTTTGTTACATATTATAGACATTGCTCTTGATTATTTTTCTTCAGTTGTCCCTTTTTAAATAAAATAGCTAAATCTCTAGACAATTTTAACTCTTCATCAATAAAAGTTTAATCAAGCTCCTCTTTAATCCTTTCATTGAAAAATATATTCTCTTATTCCTCTGCTAGATAAAATTCATTGTCACATACACTTATAAATTATTGCTCTAACTTCATATTCATTCATAGCTTGTACAACAATGAATTAAGTGATATTGATAAGGACATAATTTGCAATCCTAGTAATAACTTCAACATCAGCAACATCATTAAAACATTCGATACTAACTCAACTTCCATATTTTGTACTAAATGTAGCAAACTAGATCTATAATCAATATAGATCTCTATCATGTTATGTTTTGGAATGAACTTATATATCTCCATCACACAAGCATCACTCTTTTCTTACCTTCTGATTGAGTTGTTGAAATCCTCAAACTTAATTGTAATTCTCTAAATTCTGATAGTAATCATGGAACTAGTTATAGTTTCTTGATTTCAATTGATAAAAAAAGAGGTGGTATTTGATTAATTAACTAATAAACAAAATTTAACAAGGAATCAAAATAAATCAACCAAGTATTAAAACTAGAGTTTTGAATCCTTTTGAATCAAAATGTGTTAGAATCCATTACCGGATACCCAACTACTTAACCCGAAACCTTCATACTTATACATGAATCGGGTTCCAACCGGAAAACGAAACGAAAGAACAAAAACAAAAGCAAATCG
>JANIJH010000006.1:9927188-9940879 GCA_024520975.1 Erythroxylum areolatum
ACCTTTTGTAATTTGAGATTTTGAGACGATGATATAATGTGGCTTGGAATGCCATTAAAGATTTGTAAAACTTTATTATTTTGATGTTAATGAAATGTGAATGGTGCATGGATGATGTGGGTTGAAATTAGATATACGTGAAGAAGTTATCAATTAGAGAGTTGATGATTTTGGAACATGAATTATTAATAAACATATATATATATATATATATATATGCATACATACATATATATATGTATGTATGTATGTATCTATATATCATAAGTGGGATACTATGGAAGGGAAGATAGGAATTATAACTGATCAGATATAGTTGAAGGTGGTGAGACAAATGAGTTGAGATTTGAGAGTTTAATGAAATCATTTTGGTAGCTGAATGGTTATGCTAAGGATATTTCAAGTTTGCATAGTGCAAAATTTCAAATCTTCCATAAGGGAAAAATTCGTGTTCTGACTTTAGGGCAAAATCTGGTTTGATCTAGGATGAATTTGACAAATTATCTTCATAGAAGTTGTAGCTTGTCTATCTAACTTTCCAACACTATAAAGTATGAAATTTTTAGATATCGTAGTCAAAAGTTATAGTCTTTATAAGTGGACATGCTCAGGAGTATAGGACGTATCGTCTGGTGATGACGTGTCATCTAGTGAGGATGAGGATGTATCGTCTGGTGATGACTTATCATCTGGTGAAGATGACTCGTCTGGTGAGGACGCTTTATCTGGTGAGGACGTATTGTCTAGTGAGGATGTTTCATCTAGTGAGGATGTATCGTCTGGTGAGGACGTTTCATCTGGTGATGATGTATTGTCTAGTGACGTCATATCTTCTGGTGAGGGCGTTTCATCTGGTGATGATGTATTGTCTGGTGACGTCATATCGTCTGGTGATGACGTCATATCGTCTGGTGCACTATTCATCTGATCCAATCATCTGGTCACATTTTTGACCCTGTAGACGATCGATTTTTACTTTGGAGTCTTCATAGAAGTTGTAGATCTAGAAGTTCTCTTTCAAACCGTCTAATAATGACCCCAATCTGAGGTTTGCAGAGAAAGTTATGCTAATTCTCCCAAGAGAGGTACAATATGATTGAGAACATAAACATACTTGATTCTTTTGGCCATAACTTCATCACTCGACCTCCAAATGAAGTGACTCTTGAAGGAATAGATCCCTAATACATTTTACTACCTCTCCTTAAAAAATGGTAACTTTTGATGTAGATTTGAAAAATATTGATGGAAAGAAAATGAGGGATTGGTTGGAAGAGCATAACCGGGTTATGAACGTACTTGGATTTTTATGCATATCATGAGCTATAGACCTCCGAATGAGGTAGTTCTTATTTCAAAATAAATAAGAGGCAGAGAGCTACAATTATTTTAAAGAAGACAAGTTGTAATTTGGTGTTTAACGGATGTAGGCACATCACTCTTATGGGATGATGGCTAATGAGGGTTCATCAAAATAACCCTATAAGGAAACTTGCTCACGCTTTACGGCTCCAATGTTGGGCTTCGAATGCAGAGTCCATGCATGGTAACAAGCACAAGCACTCTCAAAATCTCATATAGAATAACCAAATACAAGATTATAGACATTCCATAACATGTAAGCAAAAACATTTCAAATACCAACTTGAAAGGATACTGTGATGATTACATTCTCATTATTACTTAAACTGTTATATAAATACAAGGGATACACTTATATGTTATCCTCACATTTACTTGTATGAGTATAATTATATGGCAATTCGCCATTATTCAATGTAAAATCCTCATTCACGTTCTTATTATCACATATCAGTGTTGTAAAACATTATCAACAAACCTTATATGAGAATTCATTACAAACAAAATCTCAACAAAATGATAATCGTGCAATTTACAATAATAAATCAACTATATGAAATTTAAAAAACAACAACATGTATCTCATATATTTGAAGCCAATTGTATGAAAATTCATTTAATTATAGTTTTGTTAATTTTACTTAAACTTTTCCAGAGTTAAACTTTATTTATTACTAATATAATAAATCCAAGAAAATTTAACTAAAAACTTACTTTATGATTCACAGGACCCAAAAATTAATCCAAAATAACTTAAGAGATCATTTTGTAAATTTTGGAAATTTTGAGTTTTTGTCCTATAGTGTACTGATGTCAGTATTGTGCATGGTTGGATGGTGCGTGCATGTGCCACGAAATTCATGAGGGGCGTGTAGCCTACGTGTCAAACACGCATAAATGTGCATTATCCTTCATGATGAATATGAAACATGCACCTACGTGCTTGCAGATATGTTAATTGTATGGCACGTGTATGATGTATGCGTCAAATGCTGACGCATTCTAGCAAAGTAGCTCTCGCGAGGGGGTTGCTTATTCTTCCCAACATCCAAATCATATAATTTTTGGTGACGATTTTTGGTGATTTTCATCCGATTAAAAAATACCCAAAACTTTGTTTTTCACTCATTTTCCTTGCAATACTTGTTTCAAAATCAATCCAAACCTCATATATGTAATTTATATAAGAAAAACATATGAACTTCTCTTATTTCTTTATAGAGAAACTTGAAAATCTCTATTGAACTTCATATAATCATGGAACCACTATGATACCACATATTACAACCTTAGTAATCAGTTTAAGATAAACCATGAGTTTGTATGAACAGAAATAATATAGAAAATAACCTATTTTGTTGTCCATTTCTCGATGAATCAACTGATGGAAGTTGTTGGATTATTTGAATAAATTCATCAAACAATAAACAAGTTGTTAAGACATTCTAACAACCCTTACAAAAATCATATATCTTTATGTTGTTAACGTTTTTATGCACTTTTCTTAATGGTCAGACATTTTCATAGGGCAGAGAATCTATATGTTCACAAACTTATTTAAGCAGGTACCAAAAGACCTTATATTCCCTTATTAGACTTTCATATCATAATCTCAATGAATAACTAATCGACCCTAATGAGAACTCTTAACTCTATTGTCTCATTGAACTTCAGCCTATTTAATTAAATTATTTGTTTAACTTTTTTATTATCTTTAATCTGGATCCAAATTGATTTTCTTAAACTCAATTTTGTTACAAAACTTATAATTAATAATTGCAATTTTAAAAAAGAATTCCAAGAAAAAATGTTTAAAAAATGAAGCTTTCCTTACAAAAAATCGAAACTATGCAATATATATATATATATATATATATACACATATTTAGAGTTGAGAAACAAACATTCAATCTTAAAACTCTTATAATCAGAGTTTTTGTAGTGCACTTTTTAATGTACTTACACGAAAACCACACCACAAAACACAGATATGTAATTATAATGAACATCTAATTTTAACATAGAAAAAAAGCTTCAGCCAAGATCGTCGCACAGTATGAAAAAAAAAGTGAAGTCACCATTGTGTATGATTGAGAAATAATGATTAGATTTTTGAAACCTTTATCATTTAGTGGAATAATTGACTTGTGATCATGTTGCCAACGTTATTTTTTATTTTATTTCTTTTTTATTCTAGTACAAGTTGAAAAGTTAATTAAACATGTTGGCTCTGTAAACAATTGTATGATATGAACAAATACTTTTAACAATTCTCCTCCTCCATTTTTATTTTAACAATAACGACAAGCTCATTGGTATTTCAAAAAATCAAGTTTTGGAGTAGCATATTAAGCACATCCTACCTTTCCTCAATTGATGTGCCTCTCGCGAATCATTTTGGGACGCGGTTATCGTAAGCTTATTGTAGAGTCTGACTCTTTGGAAGCAGTTTATCTCATTACTCAATCTTGCCCTTCCTCTTATGCTTGCCTTGGTTTGATTAGAGATATTCAACAATTGATTGCTTATATTTGACAGTGCTTATTAGCGCATGTATTTCACGAAGATAATTAGTGTGCTGATTTTTTGACTAGACTAGGGTCGTCTATTTCTTAGTATCTGATTATTTGGGATAATCAGATCCCAAAAATAAGGCTTCTCTTATAGAATAATCAATGTTGGATTGCCCTTTTAAGGCATTAGCGGTGGGTCCTTTGTCTCTACATCCTTTAAAAAAAAAAAATTGGACGCTTTGCATGCCGGCACAACGTAATTTGTCACTCAGCAATTTGGCTAAATATTCGACCTATGGTTGAACGAGCAAAGGGAGGGTGTGAGTCATTTTCATTGACCGTTTAACCATATATGCAATGCCATGAACAATAACGTTGCATAGGAATAATCATATTTTTAATCTTTAAACTTAAATAATATTTTTATCTCAATCTTTCGGTTACTATTTTTTTTACATTTTAACTATTTTCCGTATTATATTATCTGTCTTTACTGAAAAGAAAAAAAGGAGGAACCCATGAATCTTAAACGTGAAAACTTAAAAGGACAATCGCCTTTTTAAGCTTGAAAGAAGCAAGCGGATCACACGGGTCAAATGCAAATTACATTTTATAGCAGCAAGAAAAGAGCTGTAACCAAACCACACCAACCGTGAATTCGCCGAACTGATCAAAAGACAACACTTGGTTTGGCAACAGCATAGCTCCTGCTTCTCGGGTACACCTCTCTCTTTTCACCCACTTCTTCGAAGTCATCACACGCCTTATCTTCATCAATTCGTCCCATACAAACACTAGAGCTCTTGGGCAAAATCTCGGATCCCACTTTGGATGACTGCCTCAGTTGTTGCCTGTACATTTCCATTTCGCTTTTGTGACCAAGGCTCCTGACGGAAGCAGCTCTCACTAGCTCTCTGTAATCCTCACCCACATCAGGTCCCTGCGAACTAACACTGAAACTCCTTGGCAAAGAAGAGAATTGCCCATCTGGCAAGGTCATGCCATGACGATGACTAACACTCATGGAACAGTTTGTGAGGCTCCTGACGTAAAAATCCTTTGCTTTCCCCAAAACTTTTAATGGGAGCGTCACGATTCGGACGAACTTGTTTTGGCTGTGTCCTTTTTTCTTCATGATTCAAACGCTATACAGAAAGATACAAAATAAAATCTTTAGAAGGAAACCTGCTACGCCTGATGAAGAAATTCAATTCTCGCAGCTGATACTGAAACTGGGCGGTGATGAAAATCCTCAAAGGGGTTTCCTTTGGAGAAATATAGGAAGAGAATTACAAGGTATTAAACAGCTCAGTAGACAAGAGAGAGAAGCAGAAGGTATGACCAAGAAAAGGAGATGGATCTCAAAGCTGCGAAAAGGGCACACACGATTATTAAACTTGACGTAAATCCATTCCAGCCTCACGAGGCTGCTACTATATATAGAATATTTTGAAGGTTTCACGAAAGAACTAAAAAACACTAGTAAATTAATTAAATCACTGGAAACAAGAAATAGCCAGATTAATTTGGTTGACCAAAGAAATGTTAAAGGTAATAGGTTTGTGTGTATAAATTCTCTTGCTGAGTGATCTTTCTGCCAAAATATATCTAATGTTCAATTACGGTTCCCTTTTACTCTTCATTATCTAACTCAAGCCCGACCTTTTCCAACTTGAATGAATATTAATCACATTTATAAATATAATTTTTTTAAGAGATGAAATATCCACATATGTTGATAATAAATGAGATGACTCTCCAGTCGTTCACGGTATAATTACCGCGGCAGGTAAGAACAAGAAACCATATCCAACTACAGCATTAAAAGTCAATCAGTGGGCTGGTTTGGTATTGGGTAGGTCTAGCAAAACCACTGCTGTAACGCTTTTGCAGGCATACCGATTCGGTGCCACACAATAGATCATATAACTAGCCATTTATAGCTGGAGTTGCCCTGGGGGAATAGAAATATGAAATTATTAGTTCATACTTAAATTATTAATTCTCACCATGGAGAGAACAAGCAAGGAGATGATGAAGATGATTAAGGCTCGGATTGGCTTTAAGAATTTCAAGTCTAGATCAAAAAATCTTTATGAGCTATTAAAGGTAGTTGGAAAGGAATACTAAATCTCACCAAAATGTTACGCGTCAATGATATCTCCAATCCCCCGATGAGATTAGGGATGACAATAGGTTAGGCCAACCTGGACGAACCAGACCCATGCTAACTCTGGCCTGGACTATAGCCAGCTAGATCCTCGACTTGAGTCCAACTTTATATATTTTCAAAAAATCAAAAATGACATCAATTTGTTGTACATTGCCAGCCCGACCCGAGGCTTGTCAACCCAGCTAGCTCGTTGACTTTAGGTTAGGCGGGGTCGAACTCGAGTCTTATTGACAAGCCTAAAGAGATCCCAAAATCATTACTTTGTATGATTATGAGATCATATGAAGAAGATCTTCTGCCTTTAAAAGCCCAGATCAATAAGACCACTAGGGTATCTGTGAAGTCTCATTTATGATCAACAAGAATCAATTCACAAAGAAATCATGCTATATCTCTCCATGTGTGAAAATTACATTAACGACTACTCAATTAAGTTACACAACTTGATTCTGAATTGAGAAATATATTGACTAGTATTACTGTAGACCAAACTTCTCTAAGAAGGAAAAAGAGCTACAAAAAGTTCGAGAAGAACTTGAGAGAATTGAGTCATACATGGCTAAAGAGCAATCCAAAGCTATATAAGAACCATATCTCTCGACATTTCCTATCATACAACCTCCTTACAACACTCCATCATATTTTGAAGCTACTGAATATAGAAAAATGTTCAAAATGTTTTATTCATTATTCAGACATTCCCTTTCAAAATCGTCAAAAACTTCCAAGTCAAACTTAATAACAAAAAACATTCTGTCAACTTTATATGCTTCTAAATCTTTACAAATTAAAACACTACCAACTTCTCCACGTAAAGAAATACCTTCCCCAAATATGGAAACAAAAAAAAAACCCCCATAACCACCCAAGAATTCATAACAATCCTTCAATCAGTTCTAGATAACTCTAAAAGCCAAAGTGAAAGTCAAGAATTTGTTTTTTTAAACTAAAATCTACAAAAGCTCTGAAGAGCTTGTAGATTTCACTCAAATATCTCAAGTGATGATGGTTATTCCACATTCTTCTCAACCATATACAAAAGTTGAACAAGAGGTTGAAGATGTTGAGTCAATGACTGAACCAGTCAGACCACAAACACTTCCTACCTATAAACCTACTTCAGGATCAGAGCTCACTTTTGATTATATCCAACCAATAAAATAGAGAGATTGACTACATGAATTCAGTGTTTAGATATATCTTCAAATAACAATACCAAACATTTCTCTAAAGAGATCTTGATAGAATTTGTCTCTAGAATAACGGGAACCTTAAGAGAATGGTTCCAAAGCCTTGGTGAATATAGATGTATGTAAGTCATACAACTGCCAGAAGTTAGTTCCTTGCTAGAAATGATTTATAAAGAATTCATTTGTGATTTCTATCACAGTGATCGACAAAGCAGACATGAGTACTTTGAAATGAAGTACTGCTCTATGAACAAGAAAGATTTGTAGAAACATTTTTAAAGAATATCTGAAAAATATTATGTGCTCAATAGCTTCAATTATGTCAATCTTCGGTACACATTCATTGCCTCCCTTCTTAATGAGTTATAGCTAGAACTACATAGAGCAATCAATTCTCCTCGAATGGACATATATGAAATCTCTCTTGGAGAAATCTACCAACTAGCTTTAGTAACGTTGGACAAATTATGTGAACAATAAAAGTTTTTAAAGCTATGCTAAAAGGTAGAACTCAATTCAAACAAACTTGTAAAAAGCCTTACTTAAAGATCAAAAAAGACAAGGAGAAATGTGAATATAACATAAAGAAGAAGAAGAAACACTTTTAGATAGAGTCATTCTAAGTTCACCCTTTCAACAGAAAGAAGAAAAAGAGAATAAGATTTTTTAAAAGAAGTGTTTTTTAAACTAGAAAGTTAAACAAATGTTACTTTGTGGACAACCAGGCAATTATACAAAAAGGTTCCTTACAAAGATAGAAATGGATACTAAGTTCTTATAGTCCATTGAGGCTATGATGACTATAAGAGATGATGAGGTCATCAAGTCTTTTTTTGAAGAATAGTACAATTGAAGATAAAGAGACAATATTTACACTACCTGTTTGTAAATCCAATGATGATGAAATACCCACTCTTGAAAAAAAAGATGACGAGCTAATGTACATGATGAAGCAATCAAGTTTGAAGCTAGAACTAAGGGTGTTAGTAGTAATACGACATATGCCAAACTCTAGTTGCTTCTAGAGAAGTATCATATACCAATATCTGTTATTGATTATATAAATACAAGCTTTTATCAAAGGGTTATGAAACCACGCATTCTTCCTGCAAAAGAATGACATCCTTATGAGGAATACTTTACTGCAACTAATGAAAAAATTTTCAAGATAGACCTTATCATAAAAAGAAGTATTAGGATAAAATTCTTCCTAAGTTATACAATTTAGATAAAAATATTAGGAAGCAATCTTCCTAGTCCTGGCATACTTATTGGGATAGATGTTTATTACCAAGCAGAGAAGCTGCAAATCTTACGAAAGGGAATATACAAGATTTTAGTGCGTAAATAGAAGACTACAACATCTTTGAGCTGCAATATGTTCCCATTGGATATAAAGATATAAAGGGATCAACTCTTATAATATTGCCTAGAAATTCATGATCAATTCGATCATCCACATCCATTATGGTGAAATTCAAAGTTTTATATTCAATTGCTTTTTAAAAAGAATGAAGACATTAATCCAATAAAGGCAACTCATCTGAAAATGAATCTAAAAGAATTGAAGATGGCACAAGAGGAATTTGCTATACTTTTTGAAACAAAGACTGATAGAACAAACAAAATTAGATTGGGCATGTCAAGTCTTCTATGTAGAAAAAAGAACAGTAAAGAATGAAGGAAATAAGAGGTTAGTTACTGATTACAAACCTCTAAATAATTTTCTTTAAGATGACAAGTTTCCTATGCCCACAATAAATACACAAGTGTTATTTCTGAAGGAGACAGAAATATTTTGAAGTTTTTTTTTTTAAATTGGCAATTAGGTATTGACTCCAAAGATAGGTGCAAGTTAGCATTCTACATTCCTAATGCACAGTACCATTAGCAAGTAATGATATTTGGGTAAAAGTTGCCTCATATAGCTACATTGCTTTATTTTCAGACTCAACAAGAGTATCAAGCCATAATAAAACAAATTTTGGGCCTTGCAAAAAAGTATGGGATCATACTCTTTACCTACAAAAGCCAAATTAGATCAACCTGTAAAGAATTTATAGGAATGAAGTTTTATGATAGTTCCTACTAGCCCGACCTGTATATAATTAGTGCATTACTAAACTTTCTAGACACAAGCCTTACATTAAGCAAATCCAACAGTTTCTGGGAATTGTAAATTATATCAAGGACTTCAACCCTTATGTGTTAGAGCGTGTCAGCCAACTGTTAAAACTATAGAAGAAAATTTTCCTACCATGGGACCCTAATTAGACAAAAGCAGTGAAGTAATTAAAGCAGATTAGTCAGCACCTACCTCCACTAAAGATTCCTAACAAAGTAAAATGAATCTTACAAACTGATCCAAGTGAAGATTTTTGGGAAGCAGTATTAATAGACGAAATAGAAGGAAAGAGGTTTTATTATGGACATGCTAGTGGACAATTTAAACCCTCAAACAAGCACTATGATACAAGCTACAAGGAGATTCTGACAGAAAAAAGAGGTATAGAAAAGTTTAATTTCTACCTCAGCCTTTATCTTTTTGCAGTAGAAATGGACAATACATCCTTTCCAAAGATATTTGATCCAAACAAAAGTCTTTTTTTCAAAAAGTCAATTGCTTCATTAGAAAGAATAGTTTTCCCTCTATAAGTTCATAATTAAACATATCAAAGGCCAACAAACATATTAGTTGATTTCTTCTCGCGGCCTAAAAAAAAAGTATTAGCCTTGTCACTCCTTCCAGAACTATTCCTCTCATCCTTTTAATGGCTGACCTACTTAATACTGTTAAGAAAAAGAAGTTTTTTCCTCCCATTGAAAGAAAACCCACCATTATTGATGAAATAGCTACTCTTACCTGAATGAGCCTCTTCTACTATCTTCATCTCTTTCATAAACAATCAAGCTTGTACTTCTACCTATCTCTCTTTAACATTTAGACACCATATCATACCATGTTCTTCAGTAATGGCCCAGTCTCAGCAAATGCATTTTGTGACTTATGGGCTCTCTCTACCCTATAGTCTGTGCTATCTCTCTTCCTTCCTTACACTTATATTAACATTTATGTGATAAGGAACCTCTTATGGACCTTCCTTAAGTGGTACCAACCGCTAATGAGATGGAAAACTCGGCTCTCTTAAGTTATTGAGCATCTCAGGCTATGGGAGACTCCATTATAGAAGTAAACCACCTATTGCTTCCTTGCCCTCCATCAACCTTATATCACAACACATAATGGGTCCATCTATTCTAAAAACTTGGTTTATTTTTGGCACATCTCAGTTCAATGGCTAAGGTATAAAGAAAATGTCTTTAAAAGTCTTATGGACTTCGTTAGAGACCTAAATCATTTTCTTAAGTATGTACTACCGGTAGTCTCTACATTCATTAGATCTTACCTAGAAGAATTCATTCATGGAAAACCTCAAATGTCAGACTTTACAATTCCAAATAGCCCTATAAACTTGGGCCTAGATACCACTAGACCATCTCAATCCCAAACTTCCACCTTCTAAGATGCCCAAAACTTGAATGATGATGTTCTCATCATTGATAAAGAGGAGCTAGATAAATTTTTGAAAAATTTAATACAAAAGAAGTGAGCCCTAGTAAAAGGAGGAGAAAAGACAATGATTGTGACAACATGAGTGGAGGAGCCTTTCTGTAAAATTTGTAATCATGACAAGAACCTATCAAACAAAGATAGGATGAATAAGATTTCTATTGTCTTTGTGGGTCCTTATATTTAAAGTTGTTTGTCTTTATATAAAGGTGTCACATCTTGTCTTTTTATGATGTGACTTTACTCTTATCCATTTACTATATAATGTGACATTCTTCTTATATAGAGTTATTGATGTGAAATTATTCTTATCTAAAGTTGTTTGTCATTTTTAATCTCCTTTGCTTGTATAAGCAAAGAAGCTCTTCCATTATATTCAAGAAAAGCTTCCATTAAATAAAAGAAGTGTATTTTCCTTGTGACTTTTCCCTAGAACTCTCCCTCTTCCCTAAAAGCTTGAATCTTCAATAGATTTACTTATGTTACACAGAGATAAGAATTACTTATGTTACACAAAGATAAGAATATACTCTATGCTTGTCTTGGTATAAGGATCCTGAGCATCAGAAAGTTTTAGACCTATGATCTTGTTTGAGTTTTAAGTTATACAGGAAGATTGGTTAGCTTAGATTCCTAAAAGGCAAGCTTTGAGAGTTAACGCCTGTTGAGATATGAAGGGCTTGTGTCTTGACTAGCATACTTGGAGTTTAGCTACATTCATCTTTGTCTATCTTTAAGCTCTTGCCGAGGTCTGCTTTATCATATCGCAAGTGGTTGGCTATTGACTCAAGATTCGCGTGTGGTATCAACATCTAGACTTAAACTTTAAAGTTAGGATGTCTTATCTTATTTATAAGGATTTATATTGGCATGAAAGAAGTCATATATCAAATATAATTTCTAACGAGATAAACATATCATCAATTATTTAAAGGTGTTTCTTATATACCATTTAATTTTCTTAACATAAAACTTGCATGATATTAATGAAATCCAAATTGTATATATAATTGAAAATAATGAATGTATTTGACTTAAATGGCATGTAGAATTTATATTAATATATGTTAAAGAAAATTATAATATAGAATTTTATAATTGAATTAAAATATTGTAATAATTAAAAGTCAAATATATGAATTGAAGGAATAAAAATACATTTATCTCAAATTTTAATAATTGCAAGAATTTTATAACTATTTGCAAAATAACTTACTAAAAAATGAGAATAACAATTTGTTAGTAATTTGGTAGAAGTTAAAAAGATCTACTAATAATATAGTTGCATAATCAATATAGCGTTAAACATGTAAGATTTAGAGATGTCAATGGGTCAGCTAGGTTCGAACTACTCCTGGTCTGACTCAATCCAACCTCGAGCTACGTTGGCCCGTGACTTTACTCGACTATGAGTTGATCGGCCCATGATACAACCTATGGTTCGTTGGGTCACCATATGTTTTTTTATAAAACCCGTCAAAAACAACGTTATTTTTAAAGTAACGAGTGGGCCTTGAGTCGGTCGTTTTGTCAAAAACTGGCCCATGATTTGCCTGTGGCTCAACCTCGGTCCGTAACCCAGTCATAGTCCAGTCAATCAGAGTCAAATTAGATTGGGTCCTTTTTGATATCCCTCGTACGATTATTCTTTTTTTGTCCCCCACAATATACTCCACATTTTCGAAAATATTTATTTATTCGTTTCCTTTACGTATAAAGAGAAACTCCTGATACTTGGTTATTGATATTATGAACAAGAGCCCCTCTTCTTTAACTACTTAAGAATTGCTTATGTTGGTCCCATACTTCGATGGCTCCATTCCTTTGGATAATAAAAAGGAAGAACATTACGAGTATCATGAGTCATTTGGCTCCGACCGTTGAATCACATTAGAGTAAAAATCCAAATAGGGCTTCACCCACCCTCAAAGAAGTGTATAAAAAAATCTGTACGCGCCTATTGTGTGCGTAAGCCATTAGGAACAATTCTTCGAATTTTGATAAACTCCAAGAACCAGTCACAATCTATGGATTGGTAAGATCATAAACGACAACACGTGTTGTCCCAATAATTGGTGCTCATTTGTAAAAATAAAAGGGCAAACCTCATCCCCTTTCTAGCTTATAGTGTACGTAAGATGCCAACATTGTCGGCATTCTTCAGCAAAAATTTCAAAAATATATAAAAATTCAAATCAAATATTTTCATATTAAGAGTTGGGATTCTCAATATTTGTTAATCTATATTTTTATTTAAAAATGACGTCATTTTATATTACATTAACAGAAACAAACTTGAAATAAAATAACGGATACAAAAAGACCAAACGTCTTATATTACAGAGATTTCATAAATAATTTGAGGTAAAAACTTGAATACATTTTTACAAAAAGTTTTAGAAGAGGGAAATGAATGGTCAAAGTCTTCAAATTCAAGTGTAATCAGAAAAAAGAAACGGGTGACCAGGCCATGCTCTGAACATACATTGTTTATTTTCAGTGTAAGTGGTCAATAACTAAATAAAAGTAAACCAATAAAGGCTGTTGACTGTTCAATAAACATGACTCAACTTTAACTACTACGTTAACTTGTTAAGAATGATGCATATCTTTGTTTTAAGCTTTTTTTTTTTAATTTGTAGGATAAAACTTTTGGTAGAATCTCACTGTCACATTAGGTTGACCAAAATTCACTACGTGTTCAATGATAGTTAAAGTTCTTACGTTATGGTTTGGACCGGGAGCCTCACCGGTCAGGTATTGTCCCGTTTGGTCACACTCACATCTCGTAGGGGGGCACTGCGCATCCCGTGGGGGCAGCGGGAATCGAACCTGTGACCTCAGGGTTTTGTTGGGTGCATGACCCACGCCGGCCCAGTGGT
>JANIJH010000006.1:9950604-9964595 GCA_024520975.1 Erythroxylum areolatum
CATTTCATTTCTCCACCACTAATGTTCACATGCAAAATCATGAATCAAAGGACTTTTCAAGATTGTAATGTGGGCAAAGGTAAGGTGAGACATATTTAGGTTAAGTAGCATGAAAGCCATCAAAGCTAGTGAAACAAAAGTAACACTTAATCAAAAACTGGGTACCGTCAATTATGACGAATGCAACATTTCACAACCTCATTCAGCTCTCACACACAAACCACATAAAGCATATATCAATCCGAAGGAATCACTCATACAATTTATGCCAATGAAATCATAAGAGTGAACCTTCCAAGCCATCCTATACCTCATCTTCAACATACTCAAATAACGCATCCATTACAACTATAGGAAGATGCATAAATCATAAACAACTTTTCAACACATATGCAAATCTTCCTTGATATATTTATTTTAAACAAAAAAATTTCTTTCTTTTTTTCCTTTCTCTTTCTTCCTTTCTTTTTCTTTTCTTTTTGCTTTTTTTTCTTTTTTTTCTTTCTTTCTTTTCCTTGTAAAAATTGAAATAAACTACATCAACATAGGAATTTCAATGACAAGACATAAAATAACATCTTAAGATTATAACCAACCCTTACATATGTACACCCCCACACTTAGAATTTTCTATATCCACAAACTCAACAATAATAAATGTTCCACTAGTTTTATGACTTGGGTAGGACATTTGGTTAAATTTAAAAGCACAAAATGTGGTTTATACAAAAAGAAAGGCTAAAGCTTAAAGGGGTTTATCAAGGAAAAAATCATGTCAACAGGATAGGTTATTTGGCTAATGTAGTTTATGAAAAACAAAGAATGCCTAATCATATCCATGTCAATGCATGTGATAAAAATGTGGGCTCGAATAGAAATTCAATGCAAAATCGGGATGTACATGTCATGAAGGTCACACATTATAAAAAGACAATGAGACTGATATGAATGTGTCAGTCAAATAAGGCTCAAAATCTCACCGACTTTGTCTACCACTAGTCACTACTCTTCTAAAGATAATGCACGTCGACCAATCACAAGAGCAAAAGCACATGTTAAAGTTGCTATGAAATTTTCTAGTCAATTCACACTCTAATCATGATTATATAATCCCAAAAGTAATAGAAAACAAGAAAATATTTGTTTCATTTGTTTTATTCTTTCTCTTATTTTGATTGAAAACTTAAAAACAAGTAGAACAAACAAATTTAAAAACACACATGCATATAAAATGTAATGCGGAAATGCAAAGGAAAGGAAGTTTACTTCCCTTGGGTTGCCTCCTAAGAAGCGCCTTGGATTAGGGTCATTGGCTCTTTTCTCCTCACGTGACAAAATTGTGATCTTCGGGTATTACAGTTAGTGCCACTTCCACGCGAGGTAGTTCCGGATAGGACCTTAGTTAATCATCATCCTCATTTAGCATCTTCCCTATCCTCAGATTCTCAATCTCAACTAAGTCTATACACTCCAGAAATATTTCGAACGTCTCTTCACCTTTTTCTTCATCATTCAATTCCTCCAATCTGTTATGTACAGGTAAAGAGTTAGTTTCAAAAATAATCATGGACCCGGTTCTTTGGTTCAATCTCGGCCTACACCCTGACTAAGCATATTTTATTAATTTGTTATTCTTTAACCTCTCCTAGCAATTATTAATTGTGGGTTAATAATTAACCCGATTTTTCCCTCAGGTTTTGTTTAATCAAAATACGATCGTTAATTAAACCTAACCACCGAATAATCTAGGATACGATCTCTAGATTTAATTAGGCAGTAGCATTACGAATTAGGAAAACTGATTAATCAAGGCAATAACTACATATGATGTGTCATTTAATCTAGGTCATGTTATCCCTAATGATTACGAATCATTAGTCGCTACACATAACTTTCAACATAACAATTACGGATTATATCAAAATTCTAGCAATGGGTTTGCAATTTACGATTCAAAGAATGCATTAAAATCATCAATTCATAATACCCAACAGGTTCATACACAAATAACCGAACAATAACGAAAATTCGATTATCCATACATAAAACCCAAATCAATTAACATAGGATAACACAATTAATTCCTAATAAGAGAAAGAAACAACATAATAATAAAAAAATAATTAACCTGGGTGTCGACGTCGATGTCACCTCCGAACTGGCATCGGAGTGTCTAGCTCATGGGCCTTTCTCGAAAAAATGCTTCATCCTCTATTCCGATCCTTAGCCAAAAATCCCTAAATTTCTATTCATTGCCGCAGCTCCTTTCAATTTTGCTGCAGCCTCCACTATTATACGCTGCGTTCCTTTATTCTCTGCCCACCGTGCTTGTGATGTGACAATTTTAGTTGCTGCCTTCTCCAGCTCTCCAAGCCACCAGCCTCCCTGCGCAGCCACCAAGCTACGCAGCACACCAGCACCTGCGTTTTGCTCCGGCCACACCTGTAGTGTTTCTGTAGCTTGGTCCTCCAACCCGCTACTGTAGCATTGACAAGACAAATAAGGGTCACATCATTTAAAACCACAAGCAGTTGCGTTAACGCTGCCTAAACGTAGTGCACGTCTCTAGTCTCCTTGTCGCGTCTTGTAGCGTTTTCTTAATAAAACGCTCACACACGCTGCGCACAACGCAACATTTCTGAGTTGTGTTCAACGTTTTGCACACAACTCACACACGCTACTCTTCTCCTGCTACTGTTGTGGTTTTGGTCTTGGACTGTCTTGCTTCTGCGTTGCAGTTTCAAACCACCAAGGGAGCTGTCCTCATTTTTGTTTTATGCTGCCATCTTTTTATCAACCATTAAATTCATGTAATTACATGCAATCACCTACTCCTTTATTTTTCCGGCTATATGCCCATTGTGAGTGTTGATTTCCAGCAACCTTCTTCTATAAGGTTTATGTTTTATCTTGTCTTCTCTTGCTCCAATATTTATCATTTTTGTTCGACGAAGACAAGTGAATATGAATCTTTAGAAAACAACCAAAATATAGAGCTTTCGATTTACTTTAATTTCTTTGCTTTCGAATTGTACCTAAAACCATATATGAATTAAAGTGAGTATATTAAACATTTTTGTATCATTAATCATCAAGTGTAAATGATTAAATATATCAACAATTAAACACATATCAACCTTCAATTTCTAGAAATTTAATTTTTATTTCCAGACTTAATGCTAGTGGCTTATATCTTTAATTGTGGACGTGGTTGTTTCAATTTGTATAAGAATAATTACTTTATTGGTTATAGAATGCTTATAGTTGGTTTATATAAATTGAAACAAGATGATGTTTTTTAATCCTTATTTATTGTTAATCATAATGTTGGAATGAAACATAGTTTGATGAATGAACATTTTGCTTACTCGTGGCATAAACGTTTATGGTCATAGATCCATAGAAAGGTTAGAAAGACTAGTAAATAATGAGATTTTACCGAATCTAGATTTTACTGATATTGGCTTATGTGTGGAACGCATTAAGGGCAAGCAAACCAAACAGAGCAAGAAAGGAGTCACAAAAATCAATTAACTTTTTGAAATAATACACAAAAACATTTGTGGATGTTTTGACATTTCAACCTTTAATGGAAAAAATACTTCATCACCTTTATGGATAATTTTTCACAGTATGGATATATTTATTTGCTACAAGGAAAATATCAAGTTGTAAATGCTCTTGCAGGAAAGTGGGCATGCCTCGGCTGTGTGTCTCCAACACACCACCAACGTCGAGGGATGCTCAGGGCCTGCGAACGTTCAACCAGCGGGGCCGTTGCTGGAGCTGGCCATCGCAGAACCAGTCACGGGAAGCAGCGTCACACAGCACCAGCCCGCTGACGGCACTGATTATGACTATGGGTTGTGGTTGCAGGTTCAAAGAAAGACCCGACCTCTCTGACAACGGCTCCCACACCAACCGTCCTCTTCCACATAACATCAATTGTCACAGGAGCTCAACACCGTATCCTCTCCTTAGGTTGGATCTAGATACGCGACTCTAACAGGTAAGGTGTTGATGGAGATAGATGCAAATGTACCTGAAGTGATCACCCACCTACAACCTACATGGGCCAAGGCCAGTGCCTAAAATTAGGAGATTTTTTAGACAATGGCAAGCAAGTCATTCAAGGGCCCATCTTCAAGGCTACCAAAGGCCCACCCACTAATAGGAAGGGGCCAAGAGGTTCTAAGGGGAGCACCAAATAGCTACTATAGGGAGAAAACTCCTGATCTGGTCCTACCCCGGGTACCATCTCAGAAGTCTTACCCCTGGTCTAACTTTAACCAACTAGTCGGGAGAATCACATAGCAACTAAAATTTCATCGCATACCGAAATGGTATGCGATAGCCAGGTTTTGAAGAATTGAGTTTCGGACGTGAAGGAGTGACTTCAACTGATGGAAAGCGTCGAGGCAACACCGGTGAACACTATTGAACTAAGCTTGACGCCACTCAGCGCACAAACCCCTCGGATTTATCAAGGGAGGCAAATACGATGGAAGACATGTCCCTGGGTAACGAGGTGCAGGTTTCAGAGCCCGGTAGCAATGGTTCCAAGGATGCTCCCACGAGAGGTACCGATTCCACTTAATTTTTCCTTTGATATGTCTATCCTTTTTTGGAGCTGCCAAGGGCCGGGGGGGGCTAGATTTTCGAACATTCTGCGACACTCCCTTCGTACCTATACTCCGGGTATATTGGTAGTACTTGAACCTAGGATTAGTGGTTCCAGGGCCCACAAAGTAATTAATACTTTGGGGTTCGCCTACTCGTTCCGCGCAGAAGCCAATGGCTTTGCGGGAGGGATCTGGATGATGTGGAAGTCTGATTTGAATATTTCCATTGTGTTAGCTAACCGTTAATTCATTCATACATCTATCTAGTTTGACTCTCACTCGTTCGATTTCACTGCGGTTTATGCCAGTCCTCAAATCGTTACTCAAAAACACCTCTGGCCTGTTTTAGCTTGGATTGGCAGATCCTTAAATAGACCATGGATAGTAGGTGGAGATTTTAATGCAAAATTATACCCTGTTGATAAAAGGGGCGGAGCCCTAGCTACAAGGATCGTGAACAAGCATTTCCAAAATTGGGTTCAGGCAAGTGGCCTCCATGATTTGGGCTATGTAGGTTCAAAATTTACATGGCGTCGAGGCATGGTTCAGGCTCAGTTGGATCGGCTTTTTGGATCCACGGAGTATATTCAAACATTCCCACATACCGTTAACTACCATTTACCGTTCTTGGGATCTGACCATAGACCTATGTGGATCCACCTTAAACCCCCGACTCCCAACCACAGCAGATCCCCGATCTTCCACTTTCAAAATGCTTGGTTGACCCACCTAGGATTTAACAGGATGGTAGCGGAACATTGGTTACCACATGACGAGACAATAAGTAAATCTCTTGCTTCTTTTTCCTGTCATCAAATGAATTGGAATCGTTTAGATTTTGGCAATATCTTTCAGCGTAAGAAAAGACTCACAGGTAGATTACAGGGCATCCAGAAAGCCATGACCAAGGAAAATTTGGACTCCCTTCTAGCACTGGAAGATCAATTGTCGGGGGATTTAATGCAAGTGCTGAGCAAGGAGGAAATATTTTGGCATCAGAAAGCCCGATGCAATTGGATTTCTAAGGGTGATAGGAATACTAAGTATTACCACACTCTTACCCTCTCCAAACTCAAGAAAATGAGGATTGCGAGTCTCCAGGACTCGCAGGGGACAATAATTACTGAACTAGAAGAGTTAAACTGTTTAGCCAAAACTTACTTTGAGCAATTATACACTCTGGAGGCTGCCTCTCCATATCAATTCCTGATCTCAGGAGCCTTCCCGTCTCTCTCCGTGGCAGATCTTTATGAATTAGCCCCGCCTGTCCATCCTACCGAGATTAAAGTGGCACTCTTTGGCATGAACTCGAATAAAGCCCCTAGGGTGGATGGGTTCAATGCTTTATTCTTCCAGAAGCAGTGGAGGCAGGTTGGCCCCAAAGTGACTGAGTTCATTCAGGAGACATTCTAGCAAAAGAGGTGGGAAAAGGATCTCAACCAGACCCTGTTGGTCGTAATTCCAAAAACTCCTTCTCCAGTTAGTATTACCCAGTTTTGCCCAATCAGCCTCTGCAACGTGATGAACAAAATCATCTATAAAGTTCTCGTTAATTGTCTGAAAAGGCATTTAGATTATCTCATTAAGGAGAACCAAAGCAACTTCATTCCGGGGTGACAAATTACTAATAATATCATCATTGCCCAGGAGGTCATCCACTCCATGCGAAAGAAAAAATAGAGGACAGGCTTTTTAGTAATTAAGGTGGACCTAGAAAAAGCTTATGACCGCCTCCGTTGGGATTTTATCCAAAACACTTTAGAGGATATTGGCTTTCCAGAACACCTCATCTGGGTTATTATGCAACGCGTCACGATGGTGACTATGCAGGTAGCTTGGCAAGGCACAGTATCCGATTCCTGTCACCCCTCTAGAGGGATTCGTCAAAGTGATCCTCTCTTGCCCTATCTTTTCGTGCTTTGCATGGAGCAACTAGGACATCTTATACACAGCGAAGTGGGCCAAGGTCGATGGAGACCCATAAAACTGAATCGCATAGGATGCCCCATCTCCCACCTTTTTTTTTGTAGATGACCTAGTTCTTTTCGCAGAAGCTACATAATCGCAAACGAACGTTATTGCTAAAACCCTTAAAGACTTCTGTAACGCCTCTGGATAGAAAGTCAACTAGGTTAAAATGAAGATTTTCTTCTCTAAGAACGTTTCGCCGAAACTCGCAAGTCGTCTTAGCCAAAGCCTTCGCATTACTCGCACGCACAATTTAGGAAAATATCTATGTGTACTATTGCTACATGAGCGTACCATGCGTAACACCTACCAACATATCCTAGATAATGCTCAGAAAAAGCTTACAGGATGGCCGGCACGCCAGCTGTCTCTAGCAGGGAGAGTCAAAACCCAGTCGGTGATTTCGGCTCTCCTAATTTTCACGATGCAAACGGTGTGACTGCCGCGGGGTTTATGTGATGATTTAGAACAAATCATGTGCAACTTTATCTAGGGAGCCACAGAGGATCAGAGGAAAATGCCCCTTCTCAATTGGGATAATGTGTGTCAGCCCAAATAGTCTAGGGGACTAGGCATCAAGCGCATTAGGTCTTCCAATGATGGGTTGTTAACTAAGATGGGTTGGGCACTGCTTACCAAACCTTCATCCCTCTGGGTCAAGGTAGTAAGGGCCAAATATCGTATGACTCCGACCCATCTCCTTACTACGTTAGAAAGACCAGGACCTTCGAGTTTTTGGATGGGTTTTGCTGCCACCTGGCAATATGTCCAGCAGGGCTTAGCATGGAAGTTGGGAAATGGTCGTCACATCTATTTCTGGTTAGATAGGTAGGTAAAAGACTGGGGCCCCTTAATCTCTAAGGCGACCACTCCAATACCACCAACCATTCTGAATGCTACAATAGCAGGCTTACAGACCGATGAGGGCCACTGGAGGTGGGAATTGTTTCAACGGTATCTTCCCTCCACGATATGCTTGACAATAGCCGAGCTATCCTGTAATGCCGACACTACAGGTAAGGATACCGTGCGTTGGGGTCCTACTACTAATGAGAGATTTACGGTGGCGTCGGCCTACGATTTAATTGAAAGGCACACCATAACTTGTTCTACTAGTCTCTGGGACTTAATATGGAAATGGGCGGGACCTCAGTGGATTCGTGCTTTCCTTTGGTTCATGAAAAAGAAAAAACTTCTGACCAACCAACATCGAGTGGCTAGACACATTGCAATGGATAGCAGCTGCCACATCTGTGGGCAGGAAGAGTCCACTCTTCATATCATTCGCGATTATGCGAGGATGCAAGCTTTTTGGCGACAATTTCCAATAGCTGTGGTGGATACGACATTCTTCATACAGACCGAGGAGAAATGGGTGAAATCCAACCTCACAAAGCATTCACAGGTTTTGGGAGGGGATTGGTATACTATTTTTGAAGTTGCCTGCTAGATACTTTGGAACTAGCACAACAAAAGTCTTTTTTAAGAGAATTGTGGTTGGCTGGAAGATAGTACTAGGCCAGTTATAGAGTATGTGGCATGGATAGGCAGGGCGAGGGAAGTAGAAAATTGTGTGATTCTACACCCAGACTTACCGGTGGGCAGTCTAGTGGGGTGGGACAAATCGCCGACAAGCTAGGTTAAGCTTAACACGGATAGAGCGGTCAAATCAGGTTCGTAAACTGCTACGACAAGGGGGTTCAGTCGAGATTGGCACGGGCAATGCTACGGTGGATTTACTCAACACATTGGCAGCAGCTCACCCCTCATGGCTGAACTCTGGGGAGTCCACTCGAGACTCAATTTGGCTTGGTCCCTTGGATATTGACGAATTATCTTAGAAGTGGACTCTCTGGAAGTCATTAACATCCTATTCGACTCTAATACCGAGATTGATGGTAATAATTTTTTGTTAGCAGGTACTCGGGGACTCCTCCAGCGCACATGGGAAGTGCAGATTCAACACATGTATAGGGAAGGCAATCAGTGCGTCGATCACTTGGCCACCCTCGCAGTTCTGACCACCCCAAGCTTACATATTTTCCAAGAGCCCCCTGTGTCGGTCCTGGAGCTCATTCACAGCGACATACAAGGAGCAATGTGCCGCAAGACATCCCGATAATTAGTTTTTTTAGTTTTGTCCCTTGTATAAAAAAAGATCTGATAGATATGGTAAATATTATAGATAGCATGATGAATCTAGATACTGTCCTAGTCCATTTGCTAAGTTCCTAGAAAGTCATGGAATATGTGCATAGTATACTATGTTAGGCATACCGCAACAAAATGGTGTGGTAGAAAGGCAAAATATAACATTAATGGATATGGCTAGGAGTATAATGAGTAATTCCTTATTACCTAAAAGTTTGTGAATGTATGCACTTAGAACTGTTATGTATCTGTTAAACAAGATTCCTAGTAAGACAGTTCCTAAAACTCCTTTCGAGTTATAGATTAGAAGGAACCTAATTTAAGACACCTACATAGTTGGGGTTATCCAGTAGAAGCATGAATTTATAATCCACATGAAAGAAAACTAGATTCTCAAATAGTTAGTGATTACTTTATCAATTACCCAGAAAAATCCAAAGGGTACAAGTTTTACCATTCAAACCATACTTTTACAATTGATGAAACAACCGATGTCAAATATTTAGAGAATTGTAAGTTTAGTGGGAATGCTGAAAATCAAGTTGTCGATATTAATAAAATAAGGGTTGATGTTCCATTACCCATTAATGTTCTTAAGCTCATAACTACAATAAATGTTGTCAATCCATTGGAAGATCAAAATAATTAAGAACAACATTTGGATAATGAAGAAGCATCTTATGAAGAACCTAACTTACCAACAACTCATGCAAATGAGCCAGTGGGTATAACTTTAAACCAACCTATAAGGGTTAGAAGGTCAGTTATTTCTAATGATTATGTAGTTATATTTACAAGAGTCAGATTTTGATTGTGCCATTAATAATGATCTTGTTTCATTTTCTTAAGCCATAGGAAGTGATAAGTCTTAAAGATGGGTTGATGCAACGAAAGAAGAATTAAAATCAATGGCTCAAAACAATGTATGGGATCTTGTAGACTTCCTAGAAGGTTGTAAACAAGTTGGATGTAAATAGGTCTTTAAGAACAAACTCAACTCAAATGATAATGTTTAAAGATATAAAGCTAGAATTATTGCCAAAGGTTACACTCAGAATGATGACATTGATTATAAGGAGACTTTTTCACCTGTCTTAGAGAAAGATTCATTGATAATAATTTTAGCATTAGTGGCTCAATTTGATTTAGAGTTATATCAAATGGAAAACAACCTTTCTGAATAGGAATCTTGAGGAGGAAGTTTGTATGGATCAACCTAAAAGTTTTTCCATTAAAGGAAAAGAAAGTAGGTGTATAAATTGAAGAAGCTAATATATGGACTTAAACAAGCTTCTAGGTAATGGTATATTAAGTTTAATAATACCATTACTTCTTTCGATTTTGAGGAAATCACTGTTGATTGATGTATTTACCAGAAGATCAGCAGGAGTAAGCTTATATTTCTAGTTCTGCATGTTAATGAAATTTTGCTTGCCACTAATGACTTGGTTTTGTCGCATAAGACTAAAGAATTTCTTTTTAAGATTTTTAAAATGAAAGATATGGGAGAGGCATCCTTTGTGATTAGAATTTCAATATTTCGTAAGAGATCATAAGGTTTATCATGATTAACTCAGAAAGCTTAAATTGAAAATTCTTAAGAAATTTAACATAAGCAAGTGCTCAGTAGGCGTAGTCTCTATTCAAAAGGGACATAAATTTAGTGTTATGTAATGTCTAAAGAATGATGTAGAATGAAGGAAATGGAAATGATTTCATATGCTTCTGTTGTGGGCAGTTTGATATACTTATAAACATGTGCTAAACCCGACATCAGTTGTGCAGTAGGGATGGTTTTGATCATTGGAATGCTTCAATTAAAGTTTTGAGATACCTTCAAGGAACAAAGGATTACCTGTTCACTTATAAGAGATTTGATGATTTAGAAGTGATTAGATATTCTGATTTAGATTTCGATGGGTGTGTTGATAGTACAAAGTCAACATTTGGCTACTTGTTCCTATTATCTAAAGGAGCAATCTCTTAAAAATGTGCCAAACAATCTATCATTGCTTCATCCAATAAGGAAGTAGAATTTGTAGCTTGTTATGAGGTTGGCGTATGCCCCGCGAACCAATTATAGAATGTATTCTAATTGATCAGTTGTGATTTAGGTAGTATCATATACTGACCTTATTTAATATGAGGTAGATATTATGTCTTGCTATAAACCACTTTTAACTTGTGGGCCTAAAAGAAGTTTAGGCCTCCTGTTGATATTAAATAAGCTTATAGGGGTCGCACACCAAGCAAATTGAACATTCATTGGGCCTTAATCGGATTTTGGCTTTGGGCTTTAGGGTTTTACTATATATATGGATATATAGTATGACTAGAAGACATAAGAATATCATTTGCTCAAAAACCCTGTAGGAGACATCCTCTGCTAGAAATAGAGAGAGAGAAGTCTCAGAAAGTGGTGCTAGCACATTAGAAGGGGTTATTCAGTCTCACGAGAGTGTGGATACCAATAGAGGCGTGACATTTGACGTGCTCTTACCGACACTACTAGTTTCTCTACATATTTCTGCTGCAAAAGGTATAACTTGACTTGGATTTGGTTTCGATGTTCACATGGGTCTTGGTATTTCAGATTCTCAAAGGTGATAAATGTTAGTACTATTGACAGTTCAAAAATATAATTAGTTATGAGGCTACAATTCATGCTTATAATTGTGGATCTTTATTTCAAGACTTGAAGTTGTCGACAAAATAAACAAGCCACTGAAAATTTATTATGATAATTCTGTAGCAGTTAGGGATGGCAAAAGGGCAAGGGCCTGGGCCCGAGATGGGGCTACCCAAGCCCGGTAATGCAAAACGACGATGTGTTGCTTTAAAAAAAATTAGCCTTACCCAAAATGTGTGGTTAGCCTGACCTGGCCCATTTCCATCCCTAGTAGCAGTTTTTTCTCTAAAAATAAAAAATACTCTAGAGGCACAAATCACATGAAATTAAAGTATTTTGTTGTTAAAGAGAAGATTAAAAAACAAATAGTGTATATAGAAAATATTAAGACAGATCTCATAGTTGCATATCCTCTAATTAGGGGTTTACAACCAAAGACATTCAAAGAACCTGTGTTTAGGATGGGTCTTGGTTGTATTGATAATTAATAATAATATTTGATGATGAAGTTTTAACACTCTTGAATAATGCTTGATGATGAAGTTTTAACACTCCTAAGCACAATAATAATGTGTTTCTGAATTTTATATTTCTTATTCATTATGTTTATATATACATGATTGTTTGAATAAGAAATTTGTATGTATTTTCATAACATGGACGGTATGTTGTTATATGCAACTTATGAAACTAAACGTAATAAGTTTTCAATGTAGTGGTATATGGAAGGGAGTATTCAACTATAATGTGAATGACCGCCATAACCTACATCATGTGATTTGTTGTATTAAGGTGCTTATGATGTTAACGGTTTATAAGATTTAATGTTTTGCTAGCCTTATGTTAATACTATTAAATGTAATGATGAAATATCTAGCCAAGTGGGAGAACGTAAGAAATGTGACTTAATGTTATGATCCATATTTTCTGTAGGCCTATATTAAATTTGGTTTAAGGTTTTTCTTAATTTAATAGTATATTAAATCTTGACCGTTAATTTAGCAATTGATGAAAGTATAAGATTTAATATTAACATGTATATAAACTAGTCCTCTCTCTACCCTAATTGAATACATAGACAAAAAACATATGGAGAATGAATGCATTTAGCTATCTGCTATAGAAAGAAGGTTAATGTAGAGAAACTAGTTCGTGATTATTAAAAGCTCTCTCTATATTTTGCTGAATTCTGCTCAAGGTAAGTGATCTATTCGCTTCATCTATGTGGTTATTATTATATTCAAGATTTTAATGAGCATGAATGATTTATATATTGATGTCTGAAAATCAAGTATGAAAACTAACACATAATGCTTTTCTTCATGGTGATCTAAATGAAGAAGTTTATATGCAACTCTTACCTGGATTTTCTGCCTCTTCTCTTGCCAAGGTATACCACCTTCATAAGTCCTTATATGGCCTTCACCAAGCTCCCCAAAATTAGTAATATAAGCTTGCTGGATCATTGAAGTCATTTGGTTCATTTAGTTCTATCTTAACTATTCATTGTCAATTATAAGCAATATGTTGTCTCCTTGCATATTTTGGTCTATATTGATGATTTAATTATTGTTGGGAATAATTCTATAGCCATTGCCAACTTTAAAGCTTATTTGAGTCGTTTCTTTTATATGAAGGATCTTGTTATGTTAAACTTAGCAATGAAATTGCTTGTAAACTTGAAGGATTGTCTTTGTCTCAAAGAAAGTACATGCTTAATATTTTGTCTAAAATCGGTCTTCTTAATGTTAAATGTGCAGATTTTCTAAATAAATAAAATCATCTCCTCACACTTGATATTGGACTTTTATTTGACGATCCAACTGAATATCCTTGCTTGGTTAGTTGGCTTATTTATTTAACCATAATGAGACCTAAACTATGCTATATTGTCGATATCTTGGCTCAATTTATACATGCTCCTCGCATAGCTCATTGGGATGCTGCTATACATATGATGTGCAATTTAAAGGCACTCCCAGGTCAAGACATTCTCTTACGTCATGACGATCCGTTACATCTCATTGCTTCCTATGACTCTGATTGGATGAGTTGTTCACTTACTTGTCATTCAATCACTAGCTATTTCATCTAACTTGGTGCTTCTTTTGTCTCTTTGAAAACTAAGAAACACCCAACTATGTCTCATTCTTCAGTTGAAGTAGATTATTATCGTTCTATGGTTGTTACTTGTTATGAATTGCTTTGGCTCAAATCTTTGTTTTGATCACTTGGAGTGTTGGACCCCGTCTCCGAGGCCCAACATTCGGATCCATACAAACATGGAAGACCCAATACCGAACACAAACCGACCACAATTAGAGAAATTTTCAATAGAAAATTTGGGATTTACCTTTTTATAAAATGTTCCCCTTAAACTCACGATTCTAACGCCACTGGAAGCGCTCGATTCGGATTTGAAATGAAAAAGTTATGGCAAAAATACTATTTCAAAGTAAACAGCCAAAACTGGGCACTACTAACTTCAGGTCGAAATTTGAAAATGTTACGGGCTTAATTGCCGATCGGTTCTTTCATAAAGCTTGTAGGTTTATGTCTCTAGTTTAATTTAAAACAAAAATCGCTTTGATCGGAGCTCTGTAGCTCAAGTTATTTGAAAA
>JANIJH010000006.1:9967845-9986462 GCA_024520975.1 Erythroxylum areolatum
AAAAATATAATGTATTATATATTATAATTATTATACATAAGAGTATAATTAAAAAAATAAAAACAAGATAATAAAATAAAATCAAATATGTTTTTGTTTTCAGTTTTTTAATTACAAATCTCAACCAAACATGTTTTTGTTTTTAGTTTTTATATTATATATCTCAACCAAACAGGTTTTCGTTTTTTAAAAGAAAAAAACAGAAACAAAAAACAACAACAAAAAAATAGAAATAAAACCAAACAGCACCTAATTAAATTACAATAATGGTACCACACGCGCCCTACATTGGAGGCGGAAATCATCAGAGACAATCTGACAAACGGTAAGACCGTAAATCTAGGAATGATTACAAACGAACTTTTATACACATTTTAATTTCTTAAAGAAATACAGCAGGAATGTATTCTAAATAATGCCTAAACCCTAATGGGTTTTGCACAGCTAACCAACAAAAACCGAAATTTTCAAGGGGCACAAATTTGTTTGGGGCTTTCTTTGTCTGCCCCAAAAGAAGAGAAGTTGGGAAGACTGTGCAGTTCAGCCTTCAGAGGATAGCTTTTATTTTTTATTTTCCTTAAAAACTCAACTTGCTCTAGATAGGTGCGGCTCTTAGTGACCCCATTCTTTCATGTATTTGATTTTCTCTTTTCTCTTCCCCACAAAACATTTAGCTGTGGAGTTACTATTCATTCAAATTGTTGATTTTTATCCTGTTCTCTGTACCCGCTTTTGATTGTTCTTTCATTCTTTGCTTTTTACGTGATCTGGGATTTGATGATTTCACCCTTTTTGTGGAGCTTGAAGAGCAAGTTGTTGGTGGGCATTGAGTGAGAGAGAGAGAGAGAGACAGCGCTTTGGTATTGGAGAAGAAGATTACATGCTCATTATGTCTTGGATGGTGATCATGACCATGAAGCAGAGAAAGTAAAAGCCCACAATTTAGAAAAGTTGTCCCCTTTGATGCTTAATTTTTCCTCGTGTCGTCAATGAAAGAGAGAGGCTTCATACTCTCTCTTTTGCTTTCCCACACATTTCTCGTCCCCGTGGATGTGATTGGTCTTATTATTCTCTTTGTTCTTCTCTTTTGACATTTGAGGGCTTTTTCTTGGATTAGATTTGATACAACTCTTGAACGGGGCGTTTTAACCCTGTGATACACTAGCTTGATAGCCAAAGAAGAGAAGGAAATATGAAGATTGATGTGAATAGTGGTGGGCAACTATTGGATCTGGAAACCGCCGTTAAAGACGGCATTTTAGGTGGCATAGGTGGTGGTGTGATTTGCGGTGGTGTGGCAGAGAAATTAGATCTGAAGAAAATGATTGAAGAGCTTGAGTCAGTTGAAGTTCCATCTGTTTTCATTTGTCCAATCTCTTTGGACCCAATGCAAGACCCGGTGACTCTGTGCACTGGCCAGACTTACGAGAGAGCCAATATTCTCAAATGGTTTTGTCTATGTCACTATACTTGTCCCACTACAATGCAAGAGCTCTGGGATGATACGTTGACGCCTAACAGAACTCTTCGGCAGCTTATTTATAGCTGGTTCTCGCAGAAGTATTTGGCTATGAAGAAGAGATCAGAGGACGTTCAGGGGAGGGCCATTGAGCTTTTGGACAATCTAAAGAAAGTTAAAGGTCAAGCCAGAGTTCAATCTCTAAAAGACCTTAGACAGGTTGTGACTGCGCATGCTGTGGCAAAGAAGGCAGTGATAGATAACAACGGTGTTGCCCTTATATGTTCTTTAATGGGTCCTTTTACTTCTCATGTTGTTGGGTCTGAGGCAGTTGGGATCCTTGCGAATTTGGATCTCGAATTCACTTCCAAGGCTAATTTGAGACAACCCGCCAAGATTTCGTTGTTAGTCGATCTGTTGAATGAGGGTTCGATTGAGACCAAGATTAACTGTACGAGGTTAATTGAAATGTTGATGGAAGGGGATGACTTTGGTTCCGAGAATTTATCAAGTTTGAGCCTTTTGGTTGCGCTATTAAGGCTGGTTAAAGATAAGAGACACCCAAATGGTGTGTTGGCTGGACTCAGAATGTTGAAGAGCATTTGTTCCCCGGAATTGGTTAGAGGCGCAGTTGTGAGCATTGGGGCAATTCCCCACTTAGTGGAGCTATTGCCGTGTTTCAATAAGGAGTGCTTGGAGTTGGCTCTCTACATTTTAGAGGTTCTCTCAACTATCCCTGAAGGAAAATTGGCTTTGAAAGATTGTACTAATACAATACCGAATGTGGTGAATTTGTTGATGAAGGTATCGGAGAGCTCCACTCAACTTGCATTGTCAATATTGTGGGCAGTCTGCAAGTTAGCACCGGAAGAATGTGCTGAACTTGCCGTCGAAGCAGGTTTGGCTGCCAAGCTACTCCTTGTAATACAGAGCGGTTACAATACTGCTCTGAAGCAAAGATCAGCTGAGCTCTTGAAACTATGTAGTCTAAATTATACGGCAACTCTTTTCATTTCCAAGTGTAAGCTTACAAGAACGATGCAATGAAAAGGCAAAGCAATTTGTTGATAAATTGTCCCAATGGGAAAAGGATTGGAGCGGAGCCAATAGGGAGCGCCAGGTAGCCTTCCAATACACAATGTGCATTAAAGATTTGTGATGCAATGGATCGATTTCATGTCATAGAAGCATCATAAAGGGGGTGGATTTAAGCTGATTGCACACCATATAGTTGTTAATCCACTGCCCAGAAAGAAGCCGATCTATTACAGATCTTGTAATAACGCAGGCTGTGGCTGTCAATTAGGGTTCGTCAGTTTTATAAAAAAGGTAACATGATTCTTTATGGCGCCCAAGTATCTCTCCGTTCACAGGGAAGTGGTGTAAATTATGCTCCTGAACAGAGTTAGCTTCGTCTAGGGAAAGAATAGGCATGTCTAATCTGCGGATACATTCTGGTCTTATTGTAATCAGCTTTTCTGTCTAATTAATCCCTATAAGTTCCACTCCCATCCTTTGAAGTTTCATAGGGACCAGGATTGGTTCACAAGTATGTCTCACTTGAGCTTGCGGCTAGTAAGGCTGTAAGGTTATATGCTTCCAATGTAAGATCGAAGATGGTGGATACCCAGTTGTAATTTTGCTCTGATTAAATAGTATAGAATTTCAAGGCTTTTTTTTTTTTGGTGGGTTCATTTCAGACTCCAATATTCTACCTGAAATTTCTTTGCATCTTTTATTTCGAATGCGAACATAAAGTAATGGCATTTCTTCACCATTAAATAGATGAGTTGGTTAAAGCAAGGAAGGGAAAGAATCACCAACGCAAGTTCTGCTTTAACATCAACAGAAGCAAAATGACCTTTCCTTCCTCTTGAGGGTTTAGGGATGGGAGTGGGATTTCACCGTCCAGATGTGGATAAGCGAGGAAATAGGATTCGAAAGGGCCCCCCAGTTCCACTTATGTTGTCACGAATGGGTGCACACGGGCAACCTGCTTGACCAGGAAAGGGGCTTGGCCTAAGATATATGTTGAAAAGAGTAGTGCTTCCAATCTAGTCCACCTTAAAAGGAGAGCAAGCCAGTGATAATTGGACAATCTACCTTCTTTGGATGAGGACCAAAATCATGAAAGTACTCAAAAAACTTGTCATGAAGTTGCTGGTCAAAGTTTCTTGTTTGAACCTTTTGGCTTTATCTTCCGAGTTTCTTGTTCCCATTGCCAGCTCAAGGGAACGAAATTAGTTTAGGATGCGTCATCAGTTATTAGGACTTCAGATGCAAAACAAGCCACAATTTATGTACAAATTGACCATCCTTAACTGCCTTTTGAATTTAAGCTATAGAATCATATCGGATGCAAGCATTAGAGAAAAAAAAAGCCCTTTAAGGTATAACAAACTTTGGACCATTTGAAAGAAGCATCTTCAATGCCTTCTTTAGTGCAGCCTACCTTTTTTGTCGAGGGTAAGTAGCTGTAGCTTTGTTGTCACTGTCTTGACTGGATAGGTTTGTCACGATGAGCTATACGAAACTGTTCAACTGATATTAATATTTAGTATCTTGTCATGAGTTTGGATTAATGTTTTGAAACTCACATCGAATATTGAACCGAAAGTTTTATTGATCACTGGTTTGACTGGTTCGATCGATTCAACCACCGGTTGAATTGGTGTGATGTCATAATTATGCAATAATTATATATAATATTAAAAATATAAAATATGCTAAATAATATAAAAATATTTAAAAAATAAAAAATAAAAAATTTATTGAATCAGTGGTTAGAATTGACCGATTTTAACCGATTCTTATTGATTCAATTAAGAACCGATTTTTAAGAATGAACCGGATCAGATAGCTAACTAATTACCGGTCGAACCGACTGATCCAGTCCGATTTTTAAAATAGCACTTTTGACTACTACAAGGAAGATCTTACTAGGATTAGCTAAGCTAGGTGATTGACAGCATTATAATTTTGTAGTAGGTCCACATTAAATTAGAAGAAAAAAAACTTTTGACCTTTATCTCATATTTTAATCTCACATTCATATATTGTGTTAAATTGTAATTTTTTTACATTTTATTTTCTAATTTTTTAAACTAATTAAATACCTTCTTTTATAATTGCTAATTTTCCCCATCACTATTGTTGAGTATTTATAAGGTAAATGGCACGAAATGGCATCCTATTCTAATTTAAGTATCAATACACAAGATTCTTCATTTTGTAAGGGTTAAAAGAGGGTCATCAATTGTACGCAAAATATCAATTTATATTTTTACAAAAAGATTATTTCTATGACGTAAACCTGTAATTTTCCAATCATAAAGAGATAATCTTACCTGTCGCTTTAAGACTTGTCTGCTAACTTACATATCTAGTAAGTAATTCATAAAATTAGATGTTAAATAAAAAAAACAATTCTTTATTAAACAAAATCTTCAAACGTTTTAATTATCTTACAATAATTTTTTTTTCACTACTTTAAAATATTTATATTGTCGATTCGATAATTATTCATTAAGGTTTCTTTACAAATTAAAAGTTAATTATTAGATGAAAATTTACAATATGAAGAATTAGAAGAGTTGGTTCATTAACCTTATCCATTCTTCGTCTAAACTTGTAGTGTAAATAGAAGCCCAAAGTGAAGCCCGCCAACATTGTCAATGACTCGGTGCTACATCCAGGAAGCCCAACAGTTTAAAAATATTGGATTTCGTGTTTCCAACATAAATTAATGTAGTGTTTGGTCTCTTTCGAATCCTTGTACACTAAACTCTACAATTAGATGACAAAAAGTGATGATATGACTCATAATTGGGTTTCAGAATCGGATCCATTAATTTGTTTTTTCTTTTTCTTCTTCATTCTTGGGAAGCAAACGTGGCACCACATGATTGGGTGATAAATGAAAATAATCGAACCAACGAAAAAGGAAAATTTGCGTTTTTTTTTCAACAATCACTTTCTCGCTCCTCAAACACAATAATCGATCATGTCCTGGTTGGCTCGCTCTCTGGCGAACTCCCTTCGTCTAGACGAAGATGATTCTCCGGATAACGACGTCGTACCAACAAAGAGAGCACCTACCGGCCTTTCACCAACGAAATGTGACCAACAAGAACACTCTCGATTGTCCTTTGAAGATGAGAAGCTTATCAATGATAAAGAAGAAGAAGAAGATGAAGACGAAGAAGCGTTAGGTAGAGGTGTGAAAGAGGACCTTACAGAGCTTAAGCAAACCCTAACTCGACAGCTATGGGGCGTTGCGTCGTTCCTCGCTCCTGAACCCACGCCTTCCGATCGCTTTGTTTCTGATTCGGAGGCGTGTGACCGGTCGGAATTCTCCGACGAGAGAGTGCCCGCAGAGGGGTCGGGGATCAAGACCGATTTTACGGAGATCGGAGGTAGATTTAGGAGCGGTGTGACGGAGATGTCGAAGATGGCGTCTAATTATTTTCAGTTCGGATCGGGGATAGATGAGGGAGAGTGTGAGAGCGAGATGAGAGGAGAGTGTGAGAGCGAGATGAGGAGAGAGAATGAAGATTCGGACACGGAGGAGAGTGACGAATGTAGAGAATTAGCGACTGGGATCACCGACGAGGTGTTGGCGTTTGCTAGAAACATTGCGATGCATCCCGAGACTTGGTTGGATTTTCCTCTTGATGAGGAAGACGATTTAGACGGTAAGTTTTTATGTAAATTTCACCATTTCTTGATATCTTCGGTTAATGATGCCTTTGTTTGCAATGAGTTGAGATTTTTGTCCTTTAGTGATTTAATTGAGTTGAAATTTCCCATAGCTCAATTATTTGTATTTGATTAGGATTGAGGATATTGAAATGTTCCTGCTGTTTTACTGGGTGACTCGTTGTCTGGGATTATGGGGGCTTTTATGGTTGTTAACGGATGCTGCTAGTGACTATTAGTTTGAACGTATCTATATTTTATACTATCATTGCTCATCGTCCTTGAAGTCTGATGTTTGAGAAGTGAGATTCGGACATGCTTAGGAATTCACATTGCAAATGCCGATGATGGAATGGATTTCAAATCTTTCTTGAAAGGATGTCAAGATGGTGTTGATAATGGAGCAGGTTGTTCCCTAGGGTATAATTTATCCGTATTACTGGTACAAAATACAGATCTTTCCTCATGTTTTTCGGTTTAGGTTATAATCGAAGTGTGTTTATGGGCTGCAGTTTCTTGATCCCTATATGGAATTTATTTTTTCCCCCTTTTTGCATTCATTTGATGGACACGGTATTGCAGTAGGGGAGAAGTTCATTCCAGACTTGGAATTTTGTATTCATCTATTGGCGCAGTGGTTATTTGGTGAATACGTTACTTGTTAACAGATGGAGGCATCTTGATTGTAATTTAGCATGGTCATCATGCTTTAAGTTGGATGATTGAGAAGTCAGATTTATACAAGCCTAGGAATTCATACAGAGAAATGCTGATGGCATGGATTTGAAATTTGCTTTGGGCACACCTGAAAGTTTTGATAAGTTGGCGTAGTCAAGTTCCACTTCTCCCAAGTTGTTCCCTACTTTATAATTTGTCATCTGTAGTGTGTTTGGAATGAAGTCAGATATTTCCCCATATTGGTCACATTAGGTTATAAAACAGTGTCTACTATGTTTTTGTTGAACCCAAACTGAAAGTGTTAATTGTTTTCTCTTTTGTCATCATGTTTAGACTTTGAAATGTCCAGTCCCCAGCAAGAGCATGCTTTGGCTATTGAACACCTTGCTCCTCGATTAGCTGCACTCAGATTTGAACTTTGTCCTTGCCATATGACAGAGAGTTACTTTTGGAAAGTGTATTTCGTTCTTCTACATTCCAGACTTAACAGACATGATGCAGAAATTTTATCTACACCTCAGGTAATATATGCTACTTCTCCTGAAAGTTGTGCAGTTCGATGTCTTCCTCAAGCTTTATATATTTTATTATATTTTGTAATTCTTGATTGATGATTATTTAAACTGAAATGCTTATTTTTCTCACTAGATTCATTTTCTTGGTATCAATTTGTTATTTTGTTTCTCCTTTTCTTTTGCCATAAGGTTTGCATTTTGCGTTTCTTTCTTGGGTTGTAGACTGTTGTGATGGTTACTCAAATCGTTACAAACATGGTGAAGGTGTTGCCAGAGCAAAATTCAAATAATTTTATCCCAATTCACTGATTTATCATTCCTCTATGTGAGTTTATGGTGCATTATCCATGATTTTCAATCTAAATGGTTATTCTGAGCTCCTTTGTCAGTGGACGCCCATATCTTTTACCTAGCTAGTTTGTTTAGCCACAGTTTGACAATATGTGCTTCTTTTATCGATGCTTTAGTTCCACTAGGTTGTTAAGTGATTTGACTTTTTTCCCGTGGCTATTATTGAACTTTGGAAAGTATACTTGATGGCTTGATGCATGTCTTACTAAGGTTTACTTTTCACTTTCAAAAAATTGCTCCCATATTATTAAATTTAAGTTGCATTTTTGTGCGTTCTTTTATATTCACGGATCTCTATGGTAGCCTATACAAGAATTCTTTTGTGGGCCAGCATATTTGTCTGGTATGTAGTAAATTCATTAAGTTCTTTTCATGGAACAAGCAGGCATGCACCTCTGTGAAAATGGGAAACTAACTTTTGAAATTAAACTTTCCTTTCAAGCTTTTGCTGCAGCCATAACTTGAATATTTGAAAGCTTGGTTGTTGAATTAGTGACTTAGAAAGAGTCATTCTCATAAAGCAGCCATGTCTAGTGGCTAAAGAATTCCTTAGTCAAGTTTTTTTTTTTTTTTCTATATTGGCGCCAATTAATAGCGAGCATTGTTTGAGCGGTCTTCTGATGCTATACACCAGTTGGGGGAATTCTGCTTTTTGTATAAAAAATCTGATGTCGTGCCATTTTAACTTGAATATTTGAAAGCTTGGTTGTTGAATTAGTGACTTGGAAAGAGTAATTCTCATAAAGTAGCCATGTCTACTGGCTAAAGAATTCCTTTAGTCAAGGCTTTTTTTTTCCCCCTATATTGGTGCGAAGTAATAGCCAGCATGGTTTGAGTGATCATCTGACTCTATACACCAATTGGGGGAATCCTGCTTTTTATATAAAAAATCTTTTGCATTACATAGTATTTGATCTTTTTTTCTATAAATTGTTGATAAACTATGACAAAGGTACAATCTGCTCGATGCAGGTAATGGAAGCTAGAGCTATGTGGATGCGGGAGCTACATAAGAAAATGAAGCCAGAATCTGACTGGTTTGCAAAAACAACTTCGTCTATTAGAGAAAGTTCTGATCCACTGCATGAGGATTTTGCCCATGGCAGGGCGGTTGACTTCGAACACATTACCTCCTCATTTACAGATTACGAGTCTGAGAAGCTTCCGGTTGCAAGTACAGAGATGCAGTTTGTTGACAAATCAGTCATCGAAGAAAAAGAAGTTATAAAAAAGGAGGATAAGAGTCCAGTTACTGGTCAATCCTCTAGATTATTGGTTCCAAACTATGAGGAAGAGGAGGACGATGATGATTGGCCAGATGAGGATGATTCAGATTTAGGTGGTTACAAATCCACCATTCCATTGGGGAATGAAGAAGAGATTTCTTTCAGTGATCTTGAAGATGATGACGGTCCTATTGTGCCTATAAAATCTAAATAGTCACAAAGCAAATTAAAACCTCAACAACAATATACATATAGTACTACAACTTCATCTCAGCGTAAGTTCTGCTGATTGTTCCATCTACAGAAGAATTAGTGTTGTGCACTGTGAGCGCCATATTGAGGACCTTGACAACTAGACTGCCCAGAACTCGGGCTTGGGGAATGAAACGTGCGGTAAGCTCTGTGTAGGTTGATGGTTGTTGGAGTCTACGTTTTCTCATTGAGCAATGAGAAATTGTTTGGTCCAGAGAAAATTGTAAATAAGTGAAATTTTTTTTAAAAATGATTTGGTGAGGGAATGAAATGAATGCTGTTGTATTGCTGAAGAAGTTGTTTTCCCATTTAGAACAGAAGTGTTGGAAGTGTATATGGAAATCATGAAAAGAGGAGGTTTTTTTTTTTTTTTGGGGGACATCCCAAGTAAAGAAATGTTCTTTAATTTTTTCAATATTTTATGTTTCTCTGGTCTTTATCTTCTCGTATCTTCTGTTTCTTCTATTCTGTACTAATCTTGTTTCATTTTATCTTAGCCATATATCAAAATACACGAATGAGTGTATGAACTAATTTCAACGGAAACTTGTCAATAACATACCATAGATTGGGACGTAACTTTCTTGAACTTCGAATTTGTTCACAATAAAGACGAGGACGTGATCCTCTGTCTTCCCTAATATATCGCTGAGATAAAGTAAAATAGGGATTGTAGCATTTCCTTACTGCAGGGTACACACTGGAATGTCCGGAGATCATTCCGGTACATAAACTACAATAAGGGCAAATTACGTTTGATCACTACATTTACGTCACATGGCATCATATCAATATTCACTTATAAAGTATCAATAGAAAAATCACAATATTTTAAAGTCAATTTTTTCTCGTTTCATTTCATAAAACCCGAATATCTACATTGTGTTTTTCAACATTTTTTATATGCACATCATCAAAACCTAATACAAAAGTACTACATGAAAGAAAAAATATACACAATTTAGCTAATTTGTCCGAAAATTCTAGCTGACCAACCTTTGAGTCACGAGTTCTCTTGTCAATTACAATCTACACGGCTGGTAGAGCCTCTCAGTAGCTAGAATCATCTCTCGATCCTGAAAAGACAATGTTACAATTTTGGTGTGTTTTGCAAACTCAATAAGATAACCATCATCGATGGTTCACTCAATTCATGCAACACATCATTTTACATAACATATAATCACATACTACACTTTACATAAGTATCACATTTTTACTTAAGCATTGGCAAATTTTGCATTTTATTCCAACAAACTTACATAACAATATGCATATGAAATGCTCATGAGATACGTTCCAATTATTACGTTGTTGTGACCAAGTGCCTGAACTATCTTGTATCCATTTTGGATACCGGGTTCATTAATAACTATCCCTTATCTGCTTGGGGGGTATATGGCTCATTTTACATAGTGAGCCTTAGGCTCTTAATCACTTTTGAGCTTAAGACTCATTTTCACTCATTGAGCTTTAAGCTCTGATCGGTGGCTATTCTAATCACAACTGCCACTATCTGATTATGCATTAATGTATGGAATGCATGTACCACAATTACTCACATTATAAAGTACTTAAGTCTTCACATTCACATTCAAGTAGTACCTCAATATCTCAATCCACATTCACATTCATCGGACCTTCTATCCGAAATCTACAATTAAACATATTTAATTATTATTTAAAACATAAATTAAGCAAACAAGTAATTAAGTGAGACCATCTAGGTTACTCACAAGTTGCTCCCGAAGCTAATGCCTGGAAAATCCGGCAACGTCTAGAGGTTGACATTCCAGTTGCTCCTCTATAACAAATAATATACACAATTTTCACAATTTGTACAATCATAAGTATTCAATAATGCATATGTATAAAATGAATTATGTACAATGCATGTTCATGATAATCCTAGGTATTTATCCATCAATTTCATCACAAATTTGTTCTCATACAAAACTCATCTAAGTATAATTTATACTTAGGTTTATGCCTCACTAAAATCATTAAAATCACATTTCATTCTCATTGAATCACTTCAGATATTTTTCCAAGGCACCCCTTTCGGGTCTACTATTCACATTCAATCAAAAGGTGAAACTGATGTAATTAGGTCATACTCTCTTCTAGAAAAGTGTTCCCTTATATCTTATCTTTCTATTAACACCAAAATCACTCAATTTGGTTCAGTAATTTGGAAGATATGCCTCAAAATTTATCGGGTTGTTCATATTCAAAAATAGTGTACTATGCACAACTTCCATCCAAAAATTCAACATCTTAAAGACTGAATCATAATTTGACTTCACATATGATTTGTAGCCCTGTGTCTCTAGTTTACTCCAAATTAACAATCATCTCATTTGAAATCCTATAAATCCAGATATAATTAAAATACTGAAGGGTGCTCAGTAAGAAAACCCTATTTCACTGTTCCAACATATTCCACACTTTGATTCGATCAATCTTTCATAATTCAATTCATAATGCTACAAAATTTTATGGAGAGGTAGTTTTACGAATCCAATGGTTCAAAATCATTTGGATGTCTAGAGAATAAGTTATGGTCCAAAGAAGCAAGACTGTTCAAAATCCCAAAACAAGATCATGCATTTGCACGACATTGCAAATTTCTCTTCATTTTCAAAGCATGATGGTGCTTTTTGGCTAACTCTCAAAAAGCACAACGGTGCTTTTGGCCTAAAAAGCACGACGATGCTTTCCCACTTCTTCTTCTTCACCGACATCTGGGCTTCTAAACTCCATAACTTTTGATCCAGAACTTCAAAATTTATAAACTTTATATCAATGGAAAGCTAAGAGAAAGATCTACAACTTTCATGAGACAATTTTGTCAAAATCTGCCTAGGTCAACACAAAAAATTCATGGAAATTAAGTCAAAAATTCAACTCTCTCCTACTATTCATTTCCAGAATTTTCATACTTCCAATTTTCAAAAACCAACATTTTAAATTTTTATTTATAATTTTTCTACTCCATTTCAATCAACTCATTCACCATAAATTCATACTACTTCAAAATATACAAGTTTAGTCAAAAATCATCAAAAACCAAGAATTCATAATCAACCTATTCATGTTCTGTTACTTTTCTGTATTTTCATCTTTCATTCTAAATCACTATTCTTCCTCTCAACTTTTATTTAAACACTCATTCCCATTTCAAACTATCATTTTACAATTACTCCTCAACTCAAAAACCATTTTCTTGATCATGTCTAAGTTTTCATCAACTCAAGTATAAATACCTACATATTCATACATGCACAGTGAAGAAACAGAATATATCACCTTTGCATATCTAATTCTCTACACTAATCCTACACATCATTTCATTGCTATTTCATCTTCAAGAACCATTTCCACAACAACTGATCACTAGCAATCCATCAAAAACTAAATAACACCATATCCACAATTTTCATCCCATTAACACAGTGTTCATGAATATAAATATACTTAAATGCCATGATCATGCACTGACAATAAATTCATCAACTTTATTTCAAAAATCCACAACTCTAATAAATTTGTTCACTACTTACTTGTTGAAAACTCCAAAAGCTTCAACTATCTTTAAGTCTTAACTCCATGTAAAACTCACTTATTTATTATGCAAAATGACTAGCTTCTAGTTTTTTTCTAGGGTGGAAGAATAAATAGCAGTGATGGTAGAGTTGTGGGATGAGGAAAAACAAAAAAAATCCCTCTGAAGGATTGTGATGAAAAACTTTGCGTGTGGAAGAAAATTTGAAGAAGGTAACTACGAAGAAGAGACTTTGACATATAACTTAGTTCTGTTTACTCTTTGGTATCTTAACTCACTATCAGACAAAAATTATAAAGGCAACTTATTAAGTGACACTTGTCACTTTCCTAAGGTCTAAGTTCTAACTTAGTTTCTTCCTTGCCTAATTCTTTTAAGGTCTAAGTTCTAACTTAGTTTTTTCCTTGCCTAATTCCTTTAGTTTCATCTTTACAATCTAACTATCTCCAATCGTCATTAATTCCTATTCTTTTTTCCCATAAATTTCCATAATTCTCTATCATTTCTGAAAATAAATCCTAAAATCACCAAAATTAAAAAATATAACAATTTCTCTAGCTCGTAAAATTTTCAATGTAAAAACATACATAATTCTCAAAAATTCACAAATCAATTCAATTATATCTGGAATTATTCATGAATACATGTATAATTATTTTTATGTGAAAAAAATTTACTATTCATGTATATACGTATAATATGTTATATATGAGCATGAAGAAACATTTCTAAGCCTCTTATAAATTACTCATATTTACTATTTTAACCATCTCATAAATAATGAGATATTACAAAGTTGGTACAGACAGAGGATCCTCATCTTTATTGCGAACAGATTCGAAGTTCAAGAAAGTTATGTCCCAAAGTATGGCATGTTGTTGACAGGTTTCCGTTGAAATCAGTTCATACACTCATTCATGTACTTTGATAACCTTGAAACACGTGCCAAGCAAAAGATGAGGGTCTATGCCCATTATTGTGAACGGATTCGAAGTTCATGAAAGTTATGTCCCAAACTATGGCATGTTGTTGACAGGTTTCCGATGAAATCAGTTCATACACTCATGTATTTTGGTAACCTTGAAACACGTACCAAACAAAAGAAGAGGGTCTATGCCCATTTGCTAGGTAAATTCCTCATCAATAGTACATGAATTTAAGTAGCTCTTCGTTAGGTAAAGTCCTGCCATTAAAGAACGAGGCAAAATTTTCTAATTTTCTACGCCGTCAAGTCAACGGTCAAAGTCTGCTTTTTAATTATTTTCTACTCCCTTTATTTTTCTAAAATTTGAAAATACGGCACGTCGTAAAGGCTAATCACGTGTACATATAAGCAGCTGGTCCCGCGTTTTGGGAGCAAAATATCCATGATCTATTATACTTTAAACATAGGTAGTTTGCTACAGGTTCGTCGTCATCCTCTGTGGCTCTGTCCTCCTCTTCATTCATTTACATACCCAATTCTCGCATTTGAATACGCTTCACACCTTTAATTACCCGATGTGTCTTTCTCATCTGCATTTAATGTCACTGTATTTTGGGTAGATAGTGGTCCTTTTCATTTTCTTCTTTATCTTCCATTTTCTCGTTTCTCTAAATTCCCTGCCTAAGGACGATAATTTTTTTCTTTAATCTTTCGAGTGCCCTAGGGTTTTTAATCCCCAATTACTCTAGGGTTTGATGGATCTTCAATTGATCAAGAAGGGGCTGGCTGTTTCTCCCAGGAGAAGAAAATTATTGATTTTGCTTGCTGTTGCGGGCGCCTCTGGCTATGGGGCCTATAAAGTGTATAATATGCCTTCTGTGGCCAAGAGAAGACGCAGGTTGATGAAACTCGTCGGAGCCCTCATTTCCGTGGCGGAGATGGTGGCCGATTCGGCGGAGACGATTCACGTTGTTTCCAAGGACTTGAGGGAGTTTCTTCAGTCTGGTTCTGACCAAATCCCTAATAGCTTAAAGCAAATTTCGAAGATTGCGAGATCTGATGAGTTCTCGGAGTCGTTGACTAAGGTTTCTCAGGCGTTGACTATTGGGGTTATGAGGGGGTATAGCTTGCAATCTTTGACAGATAAGAGATTGAACGGTGGTTCCTCGGATCCGAGTTTCGTTGACAAGGTTATGGAGAGGATGTTCTCTGATACTGGAACTGGGTTTGTTTCTGTTGTTGTCGGTAGTTTTGCTAGGAATTTGGTAATGGGGTTTTACTCCGCCAGTGGTTCGGGTTTGGCTCAATGTGGGTCCGGTTCGTCGGATGTGTCTCAATGGGTTGACGTCATTTGTAATGATCGGTGTAAGGAGCTTGTGGCTGACTGTATACAGAAGTTTGTGAGCACTGCGGTTACTGTTTATCTTGATAAGACGATGGGGATTAATCCGTACGATGATTTTTTCTCTGGTTTGACCAACCCCAAGCATCAAAGCAATGTGAGGGACATTCTGGTTAGTCTCTGCAATGGTGCCATGGAAACTCTTGTTAGGACATCCCATCAGGTGCTGACAAATTCTAATTCAAATTCCACGTTTTGTTCGTCACCGATCGTCGAGCACGATGGAGGATTGCCTGCGACTAAAGCTGATTATATCGAACTGGATGATTCGTTACGAAAGTTAAAAGCGTATGATGGAGTTCAGGATGGTGGATGGGTTGACAGGGTTTCATCTACTTTGTCGGTGCCTAGCAATAGGAGGTTTGTGCTTGATGTGACTGGAAGGGTTACGTTTCAAACTGTAAGATCTCTAGTTGAGTATCTGTTGTGGAGGATTTCAGAAGGATTGAAAAGAAGTGTTAATGTAGTTCATGAAGAGGCTGTGTACAGGGGACTTGAAGTGATCAGATACGTTGGAGCAAAGTCTTCTGTTATCGTTACCATATGTCTTGCCTTGTATTTGCATATTCTAGGGGGCACCAGACTTCTCTTACCTGCATAACGATTAACTTCCTTCTTCCTGATGTCTTTAATTGACGTTTAGAGGTTTTGTATGTATTCTTGTATGCCTCGCATATAATCAATTTCATATTAGGTTTTAGATGCAGGAAATCTCGTTACTTCCTCTAATTTGCTTTTTCTTTCTATATGAATTCTTGTATGGTTTTACACAAGAAGCCCTTTATATATGGGGCTACAACTACCATGTTCCCTGTTATATTGATATGAAAGCAGCAGATTTCTATGCAGGATTCAATCCCCATTGTTGCATGGTCTATATGCTTATTTATTTGCTCCTGTAATGGAGAAAGGTGATTGTGGCAGAAATGTACACAACTAAAGAATTAGAGGCTGTGTGATCGAAATTGACTATGAGTTTGATGTTATGGATTCCTTATACCCCCAGCCTTCAGTGATGCTAGCTTGTGCAAGGTAAAGGTTTTAGCTAGATAAAGCTTTTGTTTCGTGAATTTCTTGTCCGTACATAAATCTCTAAGATAATGGAGTAATATAAGCTCTTTATTTTCGTTTTTATTTGAATTCTTGTTAGGATTTCTAAAATCTTTGAAACCTTTTGTTTGAGGAGAAGAAGTAGCTAACATTGGTTTATTGTTCTTTTCCACTTCTAGTTCCTTTGACAATGTTTCACTTGGTGTGGAAGATATTGCGTTTAAGATGTAATACAAGATATGTAAAAAGGAGAAATATCGGACAGAGGAGAAGAAATAGATAACACAGAGAATAGGGAACTCACCAAAGTTTTCTACACCCCTATTCCACTCATTTTCACTTATGTTCCATTCTACTCCCTATGTTTCAAGGGTAGTTTACGAAATCTGTTGTTTCTCCTAACAGCCTCATGCAAAATTTCCCGATTTCTCGAATCGTCTACCACATGTTTGGCCTGAGCCTCGCCAGTGATTGGTTTGATCATAACATTGCCCTCTCCTTAAAGAGTGACCTTGTCCTTAAGGTTAAAATGAGATTTGTTCTGTAATTCATCCACTAATTCCTACGACCATTTATACGTGTCATCCCACTGAACCAAAGCTTGAGGAACCCAGTGGTCGTGAATTTGTGGTTTGCGGGCGTCAAGAATTTTGAGGGATATTGGTCCCTCCAAATTGGTTAGCAAGGGTAGATATGACTGAAGTTTGACGAAGACACCAAACTGAAATTCCTCATGTTGTGACGCAACCATGCATATATTCATTCGAGATTTGGCTGTGGCCAAATTAATCTTGAGTTCTGCTAATAGAGTATCCCACTGGCTCAAAAGAGATTGTATATCCACGGGATTAATAGCATTTGTGGGACACTTGATGATGGATGGCGGGTCTTTCCCAAATAAAATTTTGAGCGGGGTCATTGTCATTCCTATTGCTGTTTGGAAAGATGCACTCACTGTACCAATGCTCAGCCCAAGGAAGACATATAACCAACATTCTAGGATTGTCATAAACAAAGCACCTTAAATACGTCTCTAAACGTTTACTTGATGCCTCTGATTGCCTAAGAACTCTTTTGTAAAGTCGTACCTTAGAACTTAAATAAATGTTGCCAAAAGGAGCTAGTAAAAGCTTTTGCCATGAAAAGCTTCTTCACCTAAAAGGACCTCACCTCGAAAACGCTCTGGAAAACGCTTTGCATAAACTCCATGGAATCCAAACTCACAAAACCAGTTGAGAACCTAAGGAATACAAACACAATTACATATACAGGTCGTACTGTCAAAAAGATTTGCATATGCAAACGTGAAGAAGATCCCCCTCCGCAAGTGCACATTCCTCCTAATATTCAACACAACTATAGCGTAGCTGTTCGAGGTCACCCAGGCCCTGACAAAGGAGACACAAAATTAGAATAGCCAGAAGAAGACTCGATTGAAATTGCCGAAGGGGACATAACCATGGTTCAAGGGGATTTTAGTATGGGCATTGAATTGTCAAACACATTCAGGGGAAGACTTGACAAACAATGGGAGTAGGTTGTAGTGGTTAAGATTAAATGTGTTGTGGAAACTTACTAGCCCTATGAAAATAATGGACATAGACAATGATTTCTACCTAATCAACTTCATCGAGAAAAAGGATTATTTACAGGCTCTTACTAAGGGACCATGGGTGATTGCTAGACACGCACTCTCGGTCCAACCATGGACTCCTGACTTCAGTCCATCCTCTGGCAAGATCACGCATGTTGTAGCATGGGTCCGATTCTCTGAGGTCTCGGTAGCACGATACCACCCCTCCATATTGAAAGCCCTCGGTAACCTAATTGGCAGCACGGTGAAGATTGACGACAACACCCAACAATCTCAGCGCGGCAAATTCGCGAGGGTAGCAGTTGACATCGACATCAGCTCCCCACTTCGCTCAATTGTTGAACTCGATGGTGAAATGATAAAAGTCGCGTATTAAGGCTTATTGCAGATTTGTTTCTCCTGCGGAATGGTTGCCATGGAGCCCCGGACTGCCCGACCTACAATAATTTGATTCCGAATAGAGGAAACCCCAGCTGAGAGATGAGCCAGACAACCACCATCAAAAACAAAAATACCCAGCCGGCGATTGCCCCTCACAGGGAGATCTACAGACTGTGGATCTAGGTGTAGAGAAGAACATGCCGACCACCAAACCGCACAACGGCTCCAGGAAGCGACAGGCGCGGAAACGTTACTCACGCGAACTCGAAGGGCTCGAGGTATTCGTTACTGACAGACAATGACATTGTAACGTTACCAGAGGAAGAATGGATAGAAGACGATAGCCGCAAAGGAGAGAAAACTGACGTATCATTTAAGCCACAATCCTAACCTAAAACTACTCCACATGCGACAAGGCGAGCCTGCAACATGATTGGGCTGCAGGTGTAGCGACCCGGGCACTGCGTGGGAGAGCCCTCAGGGTATGCACCACCTCAGGGGGCCCGCGACCACTACTTGTG
>JANIJH010000006.1:10035348-10056857 GCA_024520975.1 Erythroxylum areolatum
TCTCAAATTCATCAACGCCCATCAATTCTTTTCTCATAGCACAATAACATCTATAACAAAGTTCATATGCAAAAATACTCATTTAATTTCATTTAATATTTCTAAATTCCACTCAAAGATCGGGGTCCAACAGAATAGGTGATTTGATAATAATGCATATGAGGTAGATGTTATTTTGAAGCTATTTATGATTATAATGTATTGTTTGTTATCGATTATATGAGTAATTCCTTCTAATTCCTTATGCTTCATATGGTTTATGGCGTGAGAGCTTGAATTTGAGCTATGAAGCGTAGGTTTTGCATTCATCATAATTGATGGTACTGGTGTTGAATGAATGTTAATTTTTGCACTTAATATTGCATTGAGTATTACTTTTACTTCACTATCTTTGATGGCTTTTGCACTACACTATCCAAATACATCTCACCTTAACCTCTACCCACATTACAACCTTGAAAAGTCCTTCAATTTATGATTATGCATGTAAATCTCAGTGGTGGAGAAATGAAATCATATGCAAAGTTGTGAAATATCATGATCATGAATGGTGTTTGAGTATACCTATAGATATATCTTTTTAAAACAAATTTTGTCTAAGTCTACCTCTAGATTGCTCAGTTTCTAAAGGTGATAAATGTTGATTGATCATGAGTGGAAGGGTTAAATGTTGAGTTTTTGCTATGTTTTCGAAATTTTTTCTCTTTACTTATGGCTATCTATTATTGGGAAGTATGGAAAATGAGTAAGTGTTGTGGGTTGTAACTAGGGATGGCAATGGGTTTTCAACCCCATTAATATCTGCACTAATCAACTTGAAAAATGGACATGGAGGGTAAAAACTAGATTTTAAATAGATTTTAAATGGATGATAAAAAATGGGTGCGGATATGGATTTAGATATGGGTCTCATGATAACCCGAATCGATGAATACCCATATCGTACTCGTTTTTTATTAACTCTATTTTCTGCTTTTTCTTGAATATTTATGATTAAATATAATAAAATGTTAATATTTTCTGAGAAGAAACATTTTTAAAATCCCTACGTTACTCCTCAGTCCTCACCTTTTTCATCATATTTTATTTTTTTGTAGGATGATAATACTGCAAATGATATGGAGATGGAGTTTTGAATGTTGTGGAGTTCACGCAAAGACAATTTGAAGCTTTGGATATTTCAGTCTTTGTTCTAGTTCTTGATTGAGAAAAATATATGATGTCTTTGCACTAAACATTATGATTTTTATTATTCCAATTTTATAGTTTTTTAAGACATACAAATCAAAATCTTAACCTATTATTATTAAAGTAATTTTAATTTGGAGCGTTCGCAAAAATATGCTCTTCATATTTTCTATTTAGAAGTTATATTTTTATATGCTATACAACCAGATGGATATCCAAAAACTTAAACAATCTAATAGATTTCGATATGGGTAGTAAATCGTAAAAATCGATGGATATGGATATGGATATAGATACGGGTTGAGTCATAAAAAATAGATATAGATATGGGTAGAGTAATACCCGAACCAAACCCTACCTATTGTCACCCCTAGTTGTAACTTTGATTTTGAGGTTTTGCCCAAGGACAGTCAAAAGATAAATGTGGGGAAAATTGATATATGCTTAATTAATTATACATTTATTTCGTAACACTTAGTAATTATTGCTATAAAATGCTTATGACATTCAATTTAGTTCATATTTGGTTTTAGGTACAATTCAGAAGTGTAAGAGCTAAAGTGAGATGAAAGCACATTCTTTGAGCCGTCTTCTTAATATTCATACTCAATTGTCTTCATGAAGCAATAAGGAGAAGGATTAGAGCAAGAGTAGACAAGAAAATGCATAAAATAAAGAGCAAATGTTGAGAACATCAAGCATGAAGAGTGTAGAAAATTGTTCATGAATATGACATAAAAGTTATAGGCATGAGCATTTTAGTCATGCCCATGATGAAATTTGTCAGGAGCGTGAGTGTGACACTTACTTACGCCCATGACAACATAGCTCACACCTGTGACTTTGATACCTGGCACTTGAAAACCTAAATTTCACTATAAATACAATGTTGTGATGACAGAAAACTAATGAAATGTTTATGAATCATTTTACTGGATTTCAGGAGACGAAGAGAATGAAGAGGGTCAAAGCTCTCATCCTTTGGAGATGCATAGAGGGCTAGGCTTTCCAGACCTAGTTTGGAGGTGATATTGACGCCAAAGAACCCAGTTAAGCATATCTTTTATTGTCTTTGTTGTTCTTTCTCTCTTAGGAATTGATTATGTTATCCTATGTTTATTATTTAGGTATTGTGTTAAGATGATCTTAATGCATTTATTGGATTGTTAGAATCTTCAATATAACCCCTAATTGTTATGTTTAGATTTGTTTATGGCAACTAATGGTTTTGAATCATTAGGGATACAATTCGTAATTGTTGTGTTTTTTCATTGGTGTCGAATCATTAAGGATAACATAAACTAGGTCAAATGAATCAAGTGTAGGTGGTTATTGCCTTGATTAATCTATTTTCCTAATTTGTAATGTGATTGTCCAATTAAATATAGAGAACTTATCCTAAGTTGCTCGATGGCTAAGTTTAATTAACGAGCTTTTTTTAATTAAACACAACCTAAGAGAAAATCGATGTTAATAGAGCTTATCGTTAAGCTACGATTAATAGTTGCTAGGAGAGGTATGAGAATAATAATTCAATAAAGTATGTTTGATTGTGTGTAGGCTAAGATTGAACCAATGATCGGGTCCCTAACGAATTCATCACTTTTAGATGTTTTCTTTAATTTTTTTATTAGTTTAGTTTAGTTTATTTTCTTATTTGAAGACCAAACCAACCTCCCGACCCCCACCCCCTTTCCTCATAACCTAAACACCAAATCTTTTCATTTTAAGAGCTTTACGCATACTCTTTATGGGATCGATCTAGACTTACTACTAGTTATATTTTTAAGTCTAGTCATTTTGTGTAGTGTTACGATACATTACGTCACATTATAATATAATAGTCATGTGCACAATCATTACATTCCACATGCATAAAGTTTAATATTTAACATTATAATTCAATGACATTTTCCCATAACATAATTGAAAGTAACAAGTACAATAAGCCCAATAATTCTTATTACAATATTCGTTTAACATAAACTTCATTTATTTTTCCTCTTTTGCCAAAAAATTTGTCATATTTCATAAGTTTCATTTGCTCCTCAAACTCCTTGGTTGTTCTTATTTCAACAATACTTATTTTAATCACATTCTTTAATATGAATACTTCTTTCTTTAAATATTGATTCACTTTAACAGCTCTATCAGTAGATTTGTCATCGTACCATTTGAAAAAATTACATCTCTCAACTTGAAACTTTTTTCATTATATAAACATTAAACACGAGCTTTTAAATTAATAACAAATATATCCTACTAGATAATTGGGGCATATGTACAATTAGAGAGTAATTGCAGAGGAGGAAGTAAGATCGATAATGGAGATTGAATATTTGTCTAAGATTGAGCAAATCTAAAGTGTCACTAGAAAGGCTGAAGTATGTTTAGTGAAAGAGGCTAAAAACCAAAGAAGACTAGAAAAGACTAGTTGAAAGTAGATGACCTGCGGTTTAATTCTAAGTTATGGTTAACAAATTGGTCAGTTTTTATTTATAATAGTTATAAAAATAAAATGAATCAAAAAATAGGCTAATTCTTATTTATCTCAATTGAAACAACTAATCCGGCTCGATTTTAAAATCATTAATAAAGAGAGTACCAATAATTTTGGATAATCAAACAATTGCCTTGGAGACATTTTACCAAACGCCATCTATTAATATATCTTGGGGATATTTTGGGACATAAATGAACTGACACAAAGCATGAATAACTGAGGAATTTTGATGAAGTATCATTGAAGTTTTATAACATAAAACAAGGACTTACAATAATCGACTGAATTATTCACTAATCGACTGAATTATTCACTGCAGCCTCATTTATTTAGAAGATACAAACTAACAATTCTAAGTAATTTTGCAGCTACATCCTAACTGTCTAAAAGTTACGTCTGCACCAATAAAAGTTATCTAACAATTTGTGACTTGTCCAGATAACATAGCTGTTGAAGGGATAGTTTAGCACGCCAACTAACAAATCGACTTAATCAAATAATTGTCCAAATTTAGTTGTTGTTAGTCTAGCCTTCAGTTAAGGTGATTTTGTACTGTTTAGAATTTATGTTTTGTTCTACTAATTAACATAGTTAAAATTGTGCTTGAACAACACTATCAGATTATTGTCTTTCTTCTAAGAAAGACGCTTTAAGCACTTTGCAACATCATGAATTCTTTGTCGATCTTTTGAGTTTTGAACAATTTAATTTGCACCAACTACTTAGAAGTATAACAACATCATGCTACTGAATATATATGTACAATTTTGTGTTAGTCATTTGTGAAAAAGAGGGTCTCAAACTATACCTCTTTATAAATTTGACTAGGTATCCAAACTGATTATTGGGTGGTGGGTGCAAATTTTATCGTGATTAGGCGTTAGTGAGTGGAACTCCTTCTGTTTGTATCTTGTAGGAGACTTAACTCATCCTGACCTTGCTTCTTTTATAATGTATTTTACTCTCTACGAATCAGGAGAACGGCAAAATTGAAGTGCCATCGAACAATATGGTGATTGATCACCTAGCGAAGGTGAAAGCTTGGCTTATTACTCATGTATTTTTTGTTGAATGTGAATCTTGTATGAATATATTTGAATTTTAACAAACGAGAAAGCTTTGCACTGTTTTTTTTTTTTTTTTGAAGAAACTTTGGACTGCTATTTATCATTAAACTACTCTCATACGAACAATTCGATATGATAGCAATAGGATCTTGGATTTGACTACTCAAAGGTAATCCGATGTCGATTTTGAGGTGGTCTAAATTATTCATAAAAGCAAGCGTCAAGATCTGACAAGAATGATTAAAAAATCCATCGTTGTTCCTTAATGATTTTACTTACTTACCGTGATTGGGCCATTAGCCAACTAAAGACATGCATTAGAATTACATTACACTAGTCCTACGCATGCTTTGTATTTCAAGACTTCACGATTTCACCTTATAATTCCACTGTAATAATTAGGACAAGCCTTGACATAGTTCCCTTAAAGACTCCAGGACAAATAAAAGGCCCTGAAAACCAATTCTTTTCTTTATCTTACTCTATACTACTCCTTGGAGTCTCCAATTCATGGCAGCTACCACCACCTCCTCTACTTGCACCGATGTCTTCAGTTTTCCCTCAGATGGAGTCGATCCCAGATCAGTGCGCACGTCTTCAAGCCATGGATCGTCTCCTGGTTGTACAAAGCTTGACGGGCTTGCTATGTGGTTCATCAATGGCGTGGCGAGTGCCTTTTTTGGGTCCTTAGAGAGATGTTCCTGCATTCACATAGCCACCGTAGACGATGGAGAAGAGGCCAACGACGCTCCCTTGATTCTCAACGACGGGAATGCTAGGTATGAAGGTGGCACCACTAGCGGGAGAAGAACAGCGAAGGGCAGGAATACTACTGGAGCTGCCGACCAGGAATAGTTCATATATATTGATTCCCTAAGCAGTTTCTGTGAAGAAAAAAGCTCACTAAGTTGAAGGGTTTTTTGGATTTTAAGTTTGTTCTTCTATGATTGTGGGAAAGAGTTGGGAACTGGTAACGAGTAGGGAATTGTGTTCTTAAGGGGTTTTGAATCTCTTCTGACGTCTGAGTATGTATATGATCAGAAGAGCTAGACCAAAACATAATAAGTGTTTAGTTTTTGCATGTTCACAATTCTCAAATGCGAAGTTCTGCAACTTATTGGTTTCTGGCATTCAGATTCTGTTCTATGTTTAGTTAATTGTAGATAGCCTTTGGAAGCGTGTTTATTTCACGGAGTCGGTATTAGTTGACGCAGTTCTGACCGTTTAGAAATCTTGGCTTAAGATGGAATTCACCAAATATCTCGGATCGATTACTTCAAAAACTGAACAAGTTTGGAATCTGGTTAGAGATGGAAAGCTAGTTTCCTATTTCATGCTTTATTAGCTTTGAAAATAAACGCCACACTACAAGCTATCACTGTTGCAAATCTTGCTCATAATAGCTGGTATTTGGTCTTGGAAAATCATCATAAGGAAAAAAAAAAAAAAGGTAAATCGGCTTTAAAGTTGCTTTTAACTATTCAAAAGGAACTTATCATTGTTTTGAATTATGATGCCACCTAGCTTATAATCATAATGTCGCGGGATGGTCCCATGCTTTTGTTTTAATCTTTTAATATGGACATAATTCAAAGAGGAATCCAAAGTTAGATTTAACCAATAAGCATTTCTAATATATTCACATACTTTAGTTAATACATCTGATTTATGACTTTCAGTGAACGACCTTTCTCTACGAGGCATTAGGAAATCTGCGACCGTAGCTTTTGGTGGCATGCCCAAAGCCTAATCTGCGAAGCCAACATGAATGCTTATCATGAACCAAAAAAGAAATAAAAAAGGAAAAGAGTTGCTTACTACAACTTCATTCACATTTTAATATTTCCTTGAAGATGGAAGATGTTATAATAGGCTAATAGCAAGATTCATTTTATGTTAAATTTAAAATATGATGTACATTACAACAAAGTTGCTATTTGGCCATGTAGCTAAATGTCTAAAAAACTTCGCCCAGAATTTTTAGCTACATTTTTGTTTCATCGCACAAAATGTTGTCAAATCTTCGTAGTCAAAAACTATAGGCGACATTTTCAAAATCGTAGCTAATAGATTTTTACTACGTTTTTTTTTTGTAGCTAAATACTATTAGCTACATTTTCGGAATCATAACCAAACATTTTTAGCTACGTATTTAGAAACTTAGCTATATATTTTTAACTACATTTTTAGAAATATAGTTAAATCATTTTAGTTACGTTAGTTTAGACATAGACAAATTTTTTTAGCTACGTTTCTAACTATTTTTAGCTACATTTTATATAACGTAGCCAAATATTATTTGCTACGTTTTACACAACGTAGTCAAATATTATTTGTTATGTTTTCAATAATGCTGCAATATGTTATTTGTTACATTTTTTATCCATATTATTCAATAATATGTTTTCGATATAATGTATCAATATATTTTTATTGTAAATTTATCATACAAATAAATTGTATAAAATATTACTAATTCAAAACAATGAGCATTGTATTTAAAAAGTAAAATTATATAAATATCATTAAATTATACCAACAAAAAGAATATTCTTCCTATACAAGATATTAATGACAACTTTAACAATTATTATAGACAAAACAATAAATAAAAAGACCAGTTTACAAATTATAAATGCTTATATTACAAAAATATTAAAGTATAAATGGAACGACTACCTTGTGTTGTCTATGTTGATGAACTTACAATCATCCAAAAAGCTTAGTTAAAATATACTAAAAATATTATTGAGAATTGAAACAATAAGTATTTAGTTCTAATTAAAGCAAACATCAAATAACTTTACCATTTACGACATAATCAATCATCAGTTGCGTCTTCATCATTTTGCAATCCAAGAAAAAGTATTAAATTTAAATTATAATATATATAAGAATTGAAAGAAAAAAAGCATAGGAGATAGAATTAACACTCTTCACTTTCCTCGTCATTTCTATCATAATCCGAGCTAAGTAATCTTTTGAATAATATATCATATTTTGCTAATTTTACTCAAGTTTCTTATCCCTTGATTACTTAAGCTTGTAATGCAGTCTTAAACTTGTTGTTTTCCTGTTGAATGTGTTGAATAATTATTTTATATGCTGAGATTGAAACATTTGGCGTAAGGACATAGCCAAGACCTTTCACATAGCTAGAACATGTACTAAGTACGGTATCGCAAATGTCTTCTACACTGAGCTCATTCCCCTCAGGCATAGATTTCTCTAATAACTCTTGCATCTTATTCTAAAATTAAAAAATAAAACCAATAGTCAATCCAAATATTACTACTTACTACTATATTAATAAATGAACTAAAATATTGAACACATTTTTTATACTTACATAGTTGTTTTTAGCTTCTTCTGACTCTCATTGCTTACTTTCTTATAGCAGGTGACTTTATATAGTGTGAGCTTATCACACTCTTGTCTATATAGTTCCTTCTCACTCCATTTTATGAAGAAAAAAATGCAAGGAATAATAAATAATATAGTGTTTATTGATATAACTTATAAACAAAGATCTTAGATATTCATTTTAGATAATTACAAACGATTTTGATCCTTGATTATGAAGTATTTTCATTTTCTCTACTATCCTTTGCCTTCTCACAATTTTCCTAAATAAGGAAAAAAAGATGACGTATTCGTTAAATCATCAAAAAAGATTAATGGAAGCAAACATGAAGGTTGAAAAAAAACTGAACTTTCAGGTCAGCTCAATAATCACATAAATTATTCCAATTTTTTTAGACATTTGTTTGAGAACATGTCTTCGTGCATCTGTATCAGAAGGAAAAGATTTATAATACTTATACAACTTGAAATGGGGATCCTTGGTCTTTTATTTCAAGTAACACATTTACTGACGAAATAATTTAAAGGCGTTATTTATCTTATACATATTTAGATATATATGATAATGTCCATAGGATAATTATACTTTACAAATGAAATTATAATGAGATTATAATTATGAAATTCATATTGCATTTATGTATTATCCCTAAATTGTTCCTAGTCAAGGTTCTATTAAGATTGGACATTATTAGAATACAAAAAGACTAGCACACGTTAGTTTTTCCTTATGAAGGAAGTAATCGATTTTATAGTATAAAGTATAAAGATAATTATGATATCCGTTGGTTTCCTTTATGATGGGTCATTTCTGTTCATTTTGAAACCTCATGTCCTTCCACTGCGAACCGTCATGTCCTTCTACTGTTTTGATGGAAGACAACAAGGAATATAAGTTGATCGGGTCCCTAGGCTTAGCAATATTTTGTATACACCATCTATTGTTAAAAGCTTAGAAGAGTCCTATCATATTTGTCCAAAATCTCTCAACATTAATGGTAGGAGGTATGTAATAACATTCTACATTTTCATTTTTCTATAATAGACATGTATATAAACTATTATCATGTCTAAAAGTTGGTATCAGAGCAAAACTTTTCTCTACCTTGATGTAATTGGTTTTCTGTAATTATATGCATGACTGGGTGTTTTGTTTGTTGCATATATTAATGTTGGAAGAGTCACTACGCTGTGAAAAATGTAATTTTGCTTAAAATGACTTTTGAATCATTAAAAATAGAGTTTAAGAAGCCAAGATATAATTGGTTTTGCAATATGGGTAGGATGCGAGTCAAATCGACCCATCAAGAGGTTGAAGATGACGAATCTTGCATTTTTTCATTCTTTGCTAAATTGCAAATTATCAATTTAGTTTTCATGGCCTACCATGTGGGCTTTAATTGTTAGTGCATCTGCACTGCACGACTTCTGAAAGTTCAAAATCTCCATTGTTTGGAAAATTTTGAATAAAGGTTTGCAGAAACTTTGTTTTTGTGGGCAAGCTTTAGTTAAGTATAACCTTTGTTAGTCAATATCTTTTCATGGGACCCACCGATGTTGACTTGGTCGTTGCTTTGAACTTTGGTTTGCTTTTATTGTTTCCTCGTATAAGTGAGAGGAAACATAACAAATTGAGTATCGTGGGACCATCATAGGAAAAGTATTTGTAAACCCCATAAATTGTGTTAATATAAGCTTTATATGTAAAGCATAAGCATCATTTCTGGAACAATCACTCCAATCACTTATAACATGGGGTAAAAAATAAATGGTATATATTTTGGATTAAAAGTGGTCCATCTTTATATTATATTAACATTTTGGTTTCAACTTTGGCAAATTAGTATGATTTTATTAAATTACATTATGTAAATCATTGTTTGATTTGAAATTCATGTATATATATTTATTTTATGCAAATATATGATATTGATTCATTATTAATAAATTGTAAAGGATTATGTAGAACCTTTATTATTCATAGTTTTGCATAAAATGAGGTGTCATGTGATCAATACAATTTTAATTAGTTAAAGATTAGCCATAGCATATTTGATTAATTAAAAATATATATTATGTGTTACGGATCACATTTAGTAAAATGACACAAATTGTAATTAATCATTTTTAAATATAACAAATTTTATCCCATAGGAAGATTTATTATATTTGCATGATTAATTAGGATAGAATAGCAAATTGACTTTTTCTTAATTTACCCACAGGTATTAAGAAAAAGAATATAATTTGATAGTTTCATCATAAAGAGTATGCACAAATCTTTTAATTAAAGCTTAGCCCATAGGCAGTTTTAATTGTTATATGATTCATATATGAAATATGAATGTATGTTTTAACATTCGTAAAACATGACGCATATTTCTTTGCTTTAACAAATTTAGTGACATAAGCATATATTTTGAATTTTATGCAGTTATTCAACCTGTGAATTTTTCTAATATTCAATGTGATTCTCGAATTGAATGATGATAACTATAAAATATGAAAAGAGAGGATTCTCCTCCAATTAGGATGTATGGACATTGATTATGCTATCCAAAAAGATGAATCACCTATACTTACTGAAACTCGCACTCAGGCTGAAATTGCTCTATATGAACGATGGGAGCGATCTAATCACCTCAGCATGATGTACATAATGACCAAAATTCACCCTAGTATTCGTGGTTCAATTGGAGAGTATGATCATGTTAGGGATTTATTAAAGGCTATTGATGAACAATTTGAGTCTTCAGATAAGGCCCTAGCTAGAACCTTAATGACTAAGTTATCATCAATGAAGCTCATAAGTGTTAGAGGTGTGTGTCAGCACATCATGCGAATGAGGGACATTGCGGCTCAACTGAGGTCTATTGAGGTTGAAATGTTCGTGTCTTTCCTTGTGCATTACATACTTAATTCTCTTTTACCATAATATGGACCCTTTAAAAGCTCTTACAACACACATAAGGATAAATGGTCTATCAATCTTCTGACCATGTGTGTTCAAGAGGAAGGGAGGTTAGTAATGGAATTGAGTGAAATGGCAACAGAAGGAAGGAATAGAGGGCAAGCTAAACAAAAAGGAAAGGGTAAAATATCAGTTCGTACTAAGATAAAAAAGGATTTCAATCCTAAATGTCGCTTCTACAAAAAGAAAGGGCACATAAAGAAGGATTGTGCCAAATTTAAGGCTTGACTTATAAAGAAAGGTATTTCAATCTCACTTGTTTATTATGAATCTAATAAGGTTGATGTTTGTCATAACACTAGGTGGATTGATTCTGGTTCTACAATCTATATTTCTAATACCTTGCAGGGTTTTCTATACCATAGGAAGCTAGTGGGTAGTAAACAATGCATCTATTTAGGCAACAAGATGCATTCACTTGTGGAAGCTGTTGGGATATGCAAATTAGTCTTAAATTCTGGTTTTGTTTTGAATTTGGAAAGAACATTATATATTCCAAGTTGCTCAAGAAATTTGATTTCAGTTTCAAGACTTGTACTTATGGGATATTCCTTTAACTTTTCAAATATATCATTTGGTTTGTATCATGAATCTAACTTTTTTAGGAATGGTACAATGATTGATGGTCTTTTCTAAATTAATTTGCAAGAAAATGTTTTTCACAATACAATGCATGTCCATAGTAATGCTGGTATTAAAAGATGTGTTATGGATGAACAATCCTCTATGTTGTGGCACTAAAGATTAGGACATATTTTCCTTGAAAGAATAAAAAAACTAGTGAATGATAGAGCACTTAATACTCTAGATTTTACTGATTTTGATATTTGTGTGACTGCATAAAGGGAAAGTAGACCAATATGAAAAAGAAAGGTGCTAAGAGGAGTTTAAACATATTAGAGATCATACATACAAACATTTGTAGTCCAGAAATGGACTTGTATGGTCAGAAATACTTCATCTCATTTATAGATGATTACTCGCGATATATGTATCTCTATTTGCTTCATAACAAGAACGAAGCATTAGATGCCTTTAAGGTATTTAAAACAGAAGTAGAGAAACAATGTGGTAAGCAAATAAAGATCGTGAGATCAGATAGAGGTAGAGAATTTTATGGTAGATACACTGAGAGTGGACAAGTACCTGGTCCATTTGCAAAGTTTCTTCAAAAGCATAAGATAATAGCTCAATACTCCATGCCTGGGTCTCCAGACCAAAATAGTATAGCAAAAAGAAGAAACCGAACATTATTAGACAAGGTATGGAGTATCCTTAGCGTCTCTAAACTTCCTAAATCCTTGTGGACTGAAGCTCTTAAAACGGCAGTGTATATGTCACAAACTCTAGATTTTACTGATTTTGATATTTGTGTGGACTGCATAAAGGGAAAGCAGACCAACATAAAAAAGAAAGGTGCTAAGAGGAGTTTAGACATATTAGAGATCATACATACAGACATTTGTAGTCCAAAAATGGACTTGTATGGTCAGAAATACTTCATCTCATTTATAGATGATTACTCGCGAAATATGTATCTTTATTTGCTTCTTAACAAGAACCAAGCATTAGATGCCTTCAAAGTATTTAAATGGAAGTAGAGAAATAATGTGGTAAGCAAATAAAGATTGTGAGATTAGATAGAGGTGGAGAATTTTATGGTAAATACATTGAGGGTGGACAAGCACCTAGTCCATTTGCGAAGTTTCTTCAAGAGCATGGGATAATAGCTAAATACACCATGTCTGGGTCTCCAGACCAAAATGGTGTAGCAGAAAGAAGAAACTGAACATTATTAAACATGGTACAGAGTATGCTTAGCAGCTCTGAACTTCATGAATCCTTGTGGACTGAAGCTCTTAAAACGATAGTGCATATGTTAAATCGAGTTCTAACCAAGGTCATTTCTAAAACACCATTTCAATTATGGAAAGATTAGAAACTGAGTTTGGGACATATATGCATTTGGTGAAGCCCTTCTTAAGTAAGAGTTTATAATCCAAAAGAAAAGAAACTGGATCTAAGGACTATAAGTGAGTATTTCATTGGATATGCTGAAAGGTCCAAAGGGTACAGATTTTATTGTCCATCTGATAGTACTAGGTTTGCGGAATCAAAAAATGCAAAGTTTCTTAAGAATGACTTTATTAGTAGGAGTGATCAATCTCAGGACTTAGTTCTTGAAAAGGATCATTGTGAAATACAAACTCCTACTTCAAGTAATAGATTGATTGTCATTTATAGCATCCCTCAAAGTCAAATGGCTGGTGAACAACTAATCATTGAAGTTCCACAAGCTGCTGATGACAATCTAGCAGATTCGATTTTTCAGCAATCACCACAGGTTGTTGAGCAACAAGTTATACAAGCTCCTCCTCAAGAGGGCGCTAATACAATATTAAGAAGATCATCTAGAGAAAGGAAATCAACAATACCTAGTGATTACATTGTGTATTTAGAAGAAGCTAACTATAACATTGGAGCTAAAAATGAACCTTAAACGTTTTCACAATCCATAAGTTGCAATGAATCTCAAATGTGGTATAATGATATGGTAGATGAGATGAATTCTATGGCATCTAACAAAGTTTGGGATCTTGTCAATTTGCCTAATGGTGCAAAGGCCATTGGATGTAAATGGGTCTTTAAGATAAAAAAGGACTCATTAGGCAACATTGAAAGATATAAAGCTAGACTTATTACTAAAGGATTTACTCGATAAGAAGGAATCGATTACACAGAGACCTTTTCTCCTATATCTAAAAAGGATTCCTTACGAGTGATTATGCAATTGGTTGCCCATTTTGATCTGGAACTACATCAAATGGATGTGAAAATAACGTTCCTAAATGGAGACCTAGAGGAAGAAGTTTATGTGAAACAACCGGAAGGATTCTCCTCTAGTGATGGTGAGCATTTGGTATGTAAGCTTAAGAAAACCATATATGGATTAAAACAAGCCTCTCGCAATGGTATTTGAAATTCCATGATATCATCTCTTTATATGGTTTTGTAGAAAATATCATGGATCAATGCATATATCTGAAAGTTAGTGGGAGTAAAATTTGTTTCCTTGTTCTATACGTGGATGATATTTTACTCGCCAAAAATGACAAAGGTTTGCTATATGAGGTGAAACAGTTCCTTTCTAATTTGATATAAAGGATATAGGTGAGGCATCTTATGTCATTGGCATTAAGATCCATAGGGACAGATCTCAATACATTTTAGGTCTATCCTAAGAAACCTATATCAGTAAGGTCTTAGAAAGATTTCGGATGAAAGATTGTTCATCGAGTATAGCACCTATTATGAAGGGTGATAGGTTCAATTTAAACCAGTGCCTGAAAAATGAGGTTGAAAGGGAATAAATGACAAATATTCCATATGCTTCTACAGTAGGGAGCCTAATGTATGCTCAGGTTTGTACAAGACTTGACATTGCATTTATTGTTAGAATATTGGGAAGATATCAGAGTAACCCAGGTATAGATCAGTAGAGAGCTTCCAAAAAGATGATGAGGTACCTTCAAGGGATAAAAGATTACATGCTTATGTATAGATGAACTGATGATCTCGAAGTAGTTTGCTACTCAAATTCGGACTTTGCTGGTTGTGTTGATTCATGAAAGTCAACATTTGGATATGCATTTATGTTTTACAATGGAGCCATATCCTGGAGGAGTTCAAAACAAACTTTGACTGCTACTTCTACCAAAGAGGCTGAGTTCGTTTCTTGTTTTAAGGCTACATCGCATGGTGTATGGTCGAAGAGTTTTATATAAGGGCTTAGAATTATGGATTCTATTTCTAAGCTATTAAGAATGTACTGTGACAATTCAGCTGCAGTTTTCTTGTCCAAAAACATCAAGAGTGGTAGTCGAAGTAAACACATCGGCATTAAGTATTTGGCCATTAGGGAACGTGTCAAAGAGAATAAAGCAATCATTCAACACATTCGTACTGAATTAATGATTACCGATCCTTTAATAAAAGGCATGCCACCAACGAGTTTTAAGGATCATGTTGCTAGAATGAGACTTGGTTCCATTGTGTGATTTATGTGTGTACTTTCACGAAACTCTTATTAATTAGTTTTTTTTCTCATTCTGGTGTACACATTTTTATTTTGAGAATTACAACTATTATGGACCTAGAATAAACATAGAGGTTTATTCATTTAGTTAAAGCGGCATAAGAAATAAGATGCATCTTGATACATAGAAGATAATACACATTTAGAGGACTTATCGCCATGATTCATACACTTGGTTTCTTTAATTAAGTAAAGGTTCTATGACTTTTAGATTACATCTATGACCCAAGTGGGAGATTGTTATCCATTGGTTTCTTTTTTTAATGGTTTGTGTCTATTCATTTTGAAACCTTATGTCCTTCCACTGCGAACCGTCATGTCCTTCTGTTGTTTTGATGGAAGACAACAAGGAATATAAGGTGATTGGATCCCTAGGCTTAGCAATATTCTGTATACACCATCTATTGCATTTGCTAAAAGCTTAGAAGAGCCCTCTCATATTTGTCTGAAATCTCTCAACATCAATAGGAGGAGGTATGTAATACTATTCTGTACTTTCATTTTTTTATAATAGACATGTATCTAGATTATTATCATGTCTAACAATTTAAATAAATGTGTGGGTGTTTTTTAGAGAACAAAATCACTAAACAAACCCGAAATGAGAAATTCATTTAGAACATTACTTGTATGTCTATAGGATTCTCATTGTGATGATATAAGTGATCATTTGACTTGAGGTCACCAAAGTTATCTTGTATAGGAATTGTTATGTTTTGATACTACTTATGACTGATTTAATCATGGGTCATTTAATTGGTAGTCACTGGATGTAGTATGAATTATATGGAAGTAGTTTTGTGATCAAGATATGATTCATCACCCTAAAGTAATTAGGGAGGATGTTTCGTTACTCTCGATTAGTATTGATTCGAGAAATCCTTGGCTAAGGTGGAATGACACTTTATAAATAGTTTACAAATGTCATTAATTTAATTGATAGCTATTGGCGGAGAACTAATATGATTGGACTCAAAAGAGTTGACATTAATTCCATGCTCTGTTTAATTGGAACATTGTATGATGAAAGGATTGAATTATACAAAAAAAGCATACATAATGCGTTGCTAGACATCAATCTTGATATATGATTATAAATTGTTTATTTGGAGAATTAAAGATAAATAAAAGGAGTTTTAATTCATCTGATTCTAATTATGAATTAGAATTAGAATTTATAATTATTGTTAATGTATTTGAGAACCCAATACGTCTCACATAAAGAACATGTTGAAGAGAGAAAGTTAATCTAATCAAATTGAACTTGATTGTAACGTTTAAGAAACTTTATGATTAAATACGGGATATTTAATAAATAAGGATCAATATGAGATATTAAATCTTATTTGGGCATAGTTAGTATTTAATTAAAATTATTCATAATTCTAATTAAATTTTAATTTAAATTAGAACTTAATTTCAATTAAATTACCAAAACGTCTAAAACCTATTATAAATAGGCTTAAGCTCTATGGAGTTAGTATTTCTTGCTTAACTCTCTTTGTAAGAATTACAGAGTTATCTCAACTCATTATGTGAATACTGTTAGAGGCCAGATATTTGTGCGGCTATGATGGTTGAAACAGATCGATTTCGAGAATAGTTTGAGGGATACAATATGATAAAGATCAAGTTTCGGAACAAGGTACGAATTAAGTTTCCGCTTTATTATGATTTATGTTGATTATTTTATAGAATTAAAGAGATCTTGTCTTTTGGGAAATCAAAAGTTGTGAAAAAGTTTCGTAATTATTCCGCTGCTACTAAGATCGGATCCTGACCCAGTTTCCCAACAGTATAATCTTAAAATGATTTCTTTAAACACTTATTAAACGTGTGATTTTCACCTTAACGTTTTACAAAAGGTCTAGATAAGTCACTACCGTTATCTCTGTTACCACTTTCAAGGTGCAATAAGTAATATTTTAGTAATGTAGTACTAATTTAGGAATGCTAAACTGCAAAATGGTACCAAACATAACGGATGGGACTTACTTAGACTTTTTGTGATACGTTTATTTGGAAATCACACCTTTAGACAATAAACAATGTTTAACATTCCTAAAGTAGTACTACATCACTAAAGTATTATTTATTGCCTGTTGAAAGTGGTAACAGAGATAAAGAATGGGACTTACTTAGACTTTTTGTGAAACGTTGATGTGCAAATCATACCTTTAAACAATAAACAACATATGAGAAAGTTTTGATAAAATACTAAAATTTGATTTAAACTTAACTTATAAAATTTAATATGATTATGTTCGGGCTTAGATCATATTTTAATATAAAAAAATTTTAAAAATAGGACACTTGATTTGACTTGATTATAATCTAGCTTGAAATGACCTTATTCTGGCTTAATTTATCCTAAACTTAGCCCAGTTTAACTAATCCAACTTAATTAGTGTCAACTCAATATTCAATGGGCTTAGAATTTTCGACTATTTTTCAAAACTTAATCAAGTTTGAGCTTGCTTTCTTAAAGATTGATCAAACTTTGGACGAAGTTTAAATATATAAATTAAATTTAGACCTAGGCTTGGACATTATAGAACTTAACTCTGATCCATCATATTTTTCATCCTTTATATAAATCTTAAGTTCATCTATCTACAACTTATCATCTCAATTCAATTACACCACTTGTCACACTATGGTAGTTGGCCATGACCGAAGTCGTTACCTAGATTTAGGTCCATAACCATGGGTTCCAGTGTATGAGATCTTGTAGCACTAACCAATAAGGCCATATCGATTAGTATTACACAAAAGTAGATTCACATATGCTTTACAACGCAAAAAATGGAGAAAACTTAAAATATGGAAAGTCATCCTCCCCATTTTGTACGTATATGAACACTTGAACTGCAAAAAAAAACTTCAAGAAAGCTCTATTATAAGCATAATGAGTAATTTTGAGTCTAATTTGTGGCATTTTAAAGTGATGTTAGTTCTTTTAGTAATGTTACTTAGTTTTGAGTGTTAGTATTACTTGGAAGATGCACACATAACCTGACTTGTTAAAGTTGTCGTTGTAGTTTATTTTTCATAATGGATCTATGAATATCTAAGGGTTAAAGTTTAGTCATTGTGAAAAAAGTAGTATATCTTTTTTTCACCTTAAAGTCTGTTAATGTATGTAATAGTAATAATGTAAACAAATTATTAGGCATTTGCTTTATGTAACAATAGCCTACATTTAGGCATTTATATAGCCAAATTAATTTATGGGCACTTTTTGTGTAATAATTAAGACACATTAAAATACAAAACACTTTTCTTGCTTAAAAATTCTTTTCTTTCTATATTATATTCAAGATCCTTTTATGAAAAAGGTAGTATTTTAGTATTCTAGCTCTTAATTTTTTAGAGATAATTAGTTACCTAAGTAGCATTTGGTATATACCAAACTCTTCTACTCCTTAAGATGATGATAACGAAGCAAACCTTGTCTTCTAAATCATCCTTATAGTTCACATGTGCCACTAGAAGCTCAACATCAAAATTTGAAACTTTAGATTTTAAAGATTAAAGACAACTCAAATTGACATTGTTTTAATCATCTTAAGCCAAAACAACATCGCTTTAACTAAAGAAACATAGAAATCCAATCAATAAATAGTGTCATGTATCATCCTCCTAGTGATTTAAGTATCACCAGCTAGTGTCATGTGTCCTAAACTCATTTTTAGGATCAAATTGGTCAAATTCTATCCCTATAGATAAGTTTCTTTATGTTTATGCATTTTCAATCCTTGTTAACGATTTTCTCTTATGTGCATTATAGATATTTCTTAACTTTATCAATACATTCCTCAACAAATTAATGCTATCTTTAATGGATCTAATTATAACTGCAAGCTAATGAAGTGTATAGCCTTCTTAAAGGTAGATTTCTTTGGAATATTGTTACTTAAGAAATACCTAAACCTCCTCAAATTCCAAATGAAGCAGATCATATATTCATAGAATGTCTAGCATTTTAAGATGGTATGAATCATCATATTCTAACAATTTTGCAATACATATGCCAAAGTAATCAGGCATGATTTTTTATTGTTTTATATTACTAAAAAGGTATGAAATTTTTAAAAGGTCGTTATTATATATCTGATGATGTCAACCAATTTTAACTTTATAGACGACTTTATAGAATGCAACAACAACCTGGTCAAACTATCTATAATTATACGCGTTAGGCTAAGTAAGGTCTCTAAATACCACTTGATCATCTTTGTGATCAAAAAGTTTATTCGACACCTATTAATAACTATTACAGATGAGTTTGAGTCCATCTATAGCTCTCTTCTTCATTGAGGATCTCTGTCAAGCCTTGATATAGTAATCAAAGAACTATTTACGAAAGAAATCTAGCTAAACACCCTTCAAATAGGGAAATCTATTTCATCTACCAATATTGTTCTTGCCTCTTAGGCTTCTTCTTACCAAACTTCTACCTCTCAGAACACACATAAGCAAAAGGTATTTTGCAACTATTGTAAAAAAAGTGATCACCATATCTCAAAATGTAGGAAGTGATCCAAGAATGATCCTTTATTTTCTATGCAGTTGATAACTCTACTATATATGTTCAAAATGTGGACATTGTTTAAACACCTAAGTTAACTTTGCCTAAAACTTTTCTTTTTCCCAAACTCTCATTAGATCTCATATCTATTAGTTAATTATATGAACTTAGTTTTAACTTATCTTTCTAAATTATTGTTATATTATGCAAGACCTATGAATAGGTGAGGCCCTTGGGATAAAGAATAAGATTGGATAACTATTTGAACTTACCTAACTTCACATTCTATCCAAACTTATTGTTGGAGTTGTTGCATCTAATATCTGGCACTCTCTTCTTCTTTTTTTACATCTCTCAAACCTTAGACTTGATTTTTTTATTTCTAGTTATTCCTTAAGCCATGTCAAGATTGAAATTTTGGATTGTATCTCATGCCAACTTTCTAAAATATTATATTTTACCTTTTATTAATGGTGATTAAATTTCTTGGGCAACCTATGATTTGATTTATTTTTGCCATTGTAGGATATGGTCTTTATGTCACTATAAGAGGTTTATGATATTATGTGATCTTTATTAATTATTTTTCTATTATATTTACGTCTTACTTCATAGATTTGAACTATTTTCCATTTATTCTCACTTTGCAAATATGTTTTAGACTTGATTTTCTTAAAAAATTAATATTTTATGCACTAATAGTTCCATGGAATGTAAGGAAAAATCTTTCATTGATATTCTTTATCAATAATGAATTGTTGTTCAAAGATCTTATCCAAACATTTTCCAATAAAATGGTAGGACTGAACAAAAGAATAGACATTTACCAACAATAAATTGTTGTTCAAATATCTTGTCCAAACATTTGCCAATAAAATGGTAGGACTGAACAAAAGAATAGGCATGTACTTGATCCTATCCAAGCTTTTAACATCTATTTCTTTTTTCTAAAAACCTTTTGGGGAGAAGTTACTTTTTTTAACTATCTATTCTATTAATTATTATCTTACTCATGTTATAAGTAATATTTCTCCTTATAACTGTTGGAATAATCATGCTCCTGACTACCAAGCTCTTAAAGTCTTTGCAGTGATTGTTCTGTTCTTATCCAACGACATTGATACACCAAACTAGAACGAGGAGCATGATTATCTTCTTTCCTAGGGTATAGGATATAACATAAAGGGTACAAGTGTTAGGATCTTTTAAAATAAAGACTTTATCTTTCTTTATGTGACCTTTTAGGAACATATGATGTTTCTCATCTCTTTCAAAATTCCAAGTCAATGAACCTTCCAGTTAATTTTCCTTGGATCCCAATATATCTTTATTTCTTGACATTTCTCTTATAGGATCATTATCTAATGGTTCTAACACTTTGATATAACCTATGCTTAATTTCATCATATCTTCACTAGTTGTGGCTCCTTTACCTCCTCCAAATGATTCTTCTCTATTTACTAACTCATCGGATTCTCCTATACCTCAACCTGCTCCTCCTCATGCTAATTGAGCAAGTCAACCTTTTGTTCATCTTTGCTATTTTATGTTTATACTACTATTGTCTCTTTATATGAACCTCATACATATTGTGAGGCAAGCTCTGACTCTTTGTGGCAGAAAGTAATAGCAGAAGAGTTACAGAAACTTAGTAGCACCAATATCTAGTGTAACATCCCGTCACCGATGGGATGGGTACAGTTCATTTCATACATTTTTGGCATGTGCATACATGATTTAGTTATGTATAATTGGCAATTATTGTACTGGCATTCGTACGTACATACATG
>JANIJH010000006.1:10089724-10102507 GCA_024520975.1 Erythroxylum areolatum
ATTCCTAACTAAGCAAGGATTTAGAATCCAAACACACACGGCATCATAGAATTTAAGTCTATTTTCGCATCCTGCCGTAAACCTTGCCGCGGTCAAAAACTTCCATGTAATCCAAAGCTAACTGGTCCGCATCAAAAGTCAATCCTACTTAAATATCATAGTCGTAGTTTTTACTTTAATACAACGATTGTAATGGTTATAATCGATAGTTTTATTACCATCTTTAATGCATTGATTGTTGGATCTCTATGTAACCATGATTAGCAAATTTGCATAATTTTAATTTGAACATTTTTGACTTTGTTCTCTGCATAAGTTTAGTGAATGTCAAAAATGAAGTCAATTATTCGTATGTATCGTATGTTGAAATTTCATTTTCAGAGACTTGTCTTTGTAAAGTGCATCACTTCATGAAGCATTTGATTTGTTTTAATGTCTAAGATCTGTCGCTGTTCAACTTATAATCTCACCAGATATTCATCATCTTATCAACGTACGCTTGCTTTTTCTGAAGCAAACTCAGTCCTCATCAAGGCGTGTACTAATGTAAGCACTTTTGTTCATCCACCATCAAATCAAATAAGATGTGCTGTGGCTTTAAAGGAAGTTTTGCACGAACTATATCTATACAGATTACTTAATTTACACGTATACTTGCATGTGATTATACCAATTCTTTCTTTCCAATGTGCTCCTGTTTTTAAATGGAAATGGAATAACAAATGAATATAATTTGAGTAAAGCCACCGGAATCATAAATGAAATTTTATCGAAATTGAGTTGTTTTGTTTGGCTGATTTCATCATTAATGAATAAATTAGGAACGTGGTTGATGTTCCAATATGTTTATAACTACTTTACAAAAATAAATGGTTGGCAATTATTAACTTTAAAGTGTATTGACTAAATTCTCGCAAGACTTGTACAGTCTCCATACAGTAGGATGGACCATTTTGTTCCAGGTGCATGGTATGGATTTGGATAATTAGATTTGTAGTCCCCATCAAATCATCAAAGTATCATTCTAGAGAGGATAAGAAAGCAAAACTAGCTATGGAGACGATACAAAAGCAGACTGATATATTATCCAAACGCTCACTAAAGAATCGAAAGAGACCCACCATTCTCAACCACGAGTGCTTAATTGCACAATCATACAACACAACTGTGGCGGTCTGTATATCATCTTTGCTTAGTTACACGTTGTTTACTGGTTGGTTCCCATGTACTTGCTGCTAGACTAAAAGCATTGCTCCACATAAACTTGTGGCTGTCTTTGCTTCTTCCTTTTTTTATTTTTTTCTTCACGTGCAAGGTATCTTTATTTTATGTTGCTAAAAAAATTACAACCGTAAGAAAAGGGAGGTTTCATTTCAAAAGTTCCTGAAAGTTATAGGCTTTTTGAATGAAAATCGTAGTTTGTAATCATCAGTTTATCACGTAACAAAGATAAATTAATTAGATAAAAGATTAATATCCAATTTCATCACTTTCTGGCACTACCTTGCAACGTTAGAGAAACAAAAGGAAAGAAAAAAGAAGAAGAAGAAGAAGAAGAAAAGGGTTACTTTTCACTGTTTGGTTTTTTCCACTTTTTCCATGTCTTAGCTTCAGAAAAGGATACAATGTTACATTTATGTGTAGGCTTTATAGTGTAATTAATATCTTTTGAAAATAAATATAAAGTTAGCGGATTATGATGTACGACCACGAGTCCGCAAACCATCTAGTGGTGTCTTATACATAATTTCTAGCTTTCTGCCTTTAATGTGAAAACTTTCTTGGCTGGACTATTTACCAGCAACTTCCGCAGTGCTTATCTTGTTTCTGTTTTGAATTTGTTAAGCCTATAGTAGTTAATATACAGGCAATTATATTATACAAGTGGTGTTAATTGAACATCAATCACTTTTACATGCCACTCGAGTGCGAAGAGACGTTTCCGGCAGTAATAAGTAATTGGGCCCTTGCTCATTCTAGTATGCTCGAGGGGAAACAAAATAGGCCTAAAACATCCACAGAACTTCCTTTGGGCCCATATATTGTAAAAAGCACACTCGACAAATCCAGAAACATTTAAAAGAGCCGAAAAGCGAAAATTGAATGTTTCTTGGGGGGCGTTTCTGTAATAGCCATGACATTTTCAAAATCCTGAATTCTCTTCCTCTGGCAAGTTGCCGAACATAGAAGCCCGCCCTTGCCTGATTTCAAAAACAAACAGCCAAAGTTCCTTCAAAGACATCATAACCAAATTCACGTTGAAATAAAAAAGGAAAAATCAACCGCCGTAGAAGTCCGTAATCTGAGCGAGTTCAGTTATGGAGAAGATCTGCGTGGCAGTCCGAGTGAGACCTCCGATCTCAGGCTCTCAAGAGATCGAAAATGGCGAAACCTACTGGAAGGTCGAAGACAATCGCATCTCACTTCATAAGTCTCACGGCACTCCTATCGCCGGCATATCTTATGCCTTCGGTACTCTCCTTATCATCTAAGTTTCACTGTCTCTTATCTCCTATCTCATCATCTCAGTAATGATCTTCATGTTTGGTAGATCGCATCTTTGATGAGAGGTGTACGAACGCTAGTGTCTACGAGTTGCTTACAAGAGACATCATTCACGCTGCAGTTGACGGATTCAATGGTAAATTTTCTCAATATTAGCAACCGATTGATTTATCGGCGGACTTTTGAGCTAACCGTTGAGGTTTTTAAACCAGGAACTGCGTTTGCTTATGGACAAACCAGCAGTGGTAAAACTTTTACCATGAACGGTTCTGAAACGGATCCGGGAATCATTCGTCGTGCTGTTAAAGATGTTTTTAACAGAATAGACATGGTAAATGTTGGATATGAACGCTGTTGATAAGAATGTTCAGAATTTGATTTTCTGAGATTTGATTTTCTTGGAGCAGATTACCGATAGAGAGTTTCTGATTCGAGTTTCTTATATGGAGATATATAATGAAGAGATCAACGATCTTTTGAATGTTGAGAACCAAAAATTGCAGATACACGAGAGCTTGGAGGTTAGATATTATGAAACCAACTTTTTGCAGCTCTCTCCTAATTGTTGTTGTTAGATTAGATACAATGAATTCAATATGAGCTTTCCCTGTTTGTAGCGAGGCATCTTTGTTGCAGGACTCAGGGAGGAAATTGTGAATAATTCTGAACAAGTTCTTAAGCTTATTGAATCAGGAGAAGGTTAGTTTAAATTCGTATGCTATAGAACTCGAATTGGTGAATCAAATCTGTTCTCAGTTTTTCTTTTTCTTTCTGAATATTTTCTTAGTTAATAGGCACTTTGGGGAGACGAACATGAATTCTCGTAGCAGTAGATCTCACACAATATTTAGAATGGTATGCTTCTACTCAATTGTGAGAAATCAACCTTCCGTTATACATAATTAGTCCTGATAAGTTTATTTTCATTTTCATTCAAATACGATTTAAGGTGATAGAAAGCAAGGGGAAAGATACCAACTCTGCTGATGATTACTCAAGCGGCGATGCTATTCGAGTCTCTGTTCTGGTCTGTGATCTCTTTGTCCAACCAATGAATTTATGTAGCTTGATTTATATGTTTCCATGTTTGACAGTAACTGTATGATTCAGAATTTTCTTGAGCCGGTTTTTTAATGCGTCCCTCTGTATTGAAATCAGAACTTGGTAGATTTGGCTGGATCAGAACGCATTGCTAAAACTGGAGCTGGTGGAGTGCGTTTGAAAGAAGGAAAGCATATCAATAAGAGCTTGATGATACTTGGCAATGTGATAAATAAACTAAGCGAAGGTGTAAAGCAGAGGTAATCGCTTCTTCTGCAATACATCTCTTTGTATGACAATGGAAATATCATTTCATAACGGCGGTATAAATAATGAACACAGGGGTCATATTCCTTATCGTGATAGTAAGCTGACTCGTATACTTCAGCCCGCTCTTGGTGGTAATGCCAAAACTTCAATTATCTGCACTATAGCTCCAGAAGAGGTGGCCTAACATCAGCTTCCTCCCTTCCTTTTCTTGTTTGACGATGGCAACCCACTGATGGTTGTTCATTGGAGTCCCCGCGTAATTGGTGCATTGCTTTATTTTGTTATCAAATTTATAGGTACACGTGGAGGAGTCGAAGGGAACTCTCCAGTTTGCTAGCCGAGCCAAGCGTATCACCAACTGTGTCCAAGTCAATGAGGTATACGTCTCACGGTACTTTGACAGGCCATTTGGCTTATGTCGTGCATATAACATTCTTTAATCAATCAATTAGTTTAGATTCTTAAAGCCGAAAACGTGATGCGTCTCCCGTTTTGGCGTTCTTAAGAGAATGAAATGGAGGGCATGGTGTTGGCTGGACGTTGCTAAGTCCAACTTATTTTGCAGTTTAATACAGTTCACTTCGCATTTGTTAGGCAACCGCCTGCTTCACTTCTACGCTACACGCTTGAAGTCATTAAATTAATGCCTTACTATTTCTCAAGTCTTTTTTCTTCTCATGTGGTTGCTTCTATTTGCAATGAATTAACTCAATTGTCAGAAGTACTACTTCACCAAAGCATCTTCTCCAGCTATTTGATGAAGTTGCAATTAAACTTTTACAACGCTGCTAACAAGAGTTGGTTTTGTTGCAGATTTTGACGGATGCAGCCTTATTGAAGCGGCAGAAGTTAGAGATAGAAGAGCTACGTAAGAAACTTCATGTGAGGACAGAATTGTGTATGATTTTGTTAAATGCCATGAAACAATTATATAACAGAGAAAATCTTCTTCAGGGATCTCGATCTGAAGTGCTAGAGCAAGAAATTTTGAAATTGAGAAACGAAATGCTCAAGGTAGAATGAACATTTGTTCTAAATATGGGCATCCGCCAGGAAATATATCGTACAAAGTTTTTAAGTATTGCTGTTAGTTTGCTAATTTCGTACTTCAGTATGAGCTAGAGCGGGAAAAGCTTGAAACGGAGCTAGAAGAGCAGAGGAAATCACACAAGGAACGTGATCAATGCATCAAAGAGCAGCAAATGAAAATTGACAATCTAAATAACCTTGTCACGTCATCAGACTCTGATAGGACTTCGAATCAGGTAACTGGATTCAAGAACACCAGTAACATTTTAGTTTTATATCATATGTATAATCTCCGTATTAAGCATATTCGATCAGTTTTCAGCGGATAACTTCTAACCTCCAAAAGCATATTGACCACTAAAATATTCCTTCTAGCAATTGATTATTGTTCTCATGATCCACCTTTTTGCTTGTATCCTCGTGTAACCAACTAATGTGTAGTAAGCAAACAATGTACTTAATCCCCTCCTCGGATAGTTATTTCTATTTCCGAATACATATCACAAATTGATGGGTTTTTTTTTTCATTAGTTAGACTTTTCTACAGAAACGAGCAGAATGATAGTTTAGAATCGCAAATACAGAGCAAGAAAACAATTCTATATTTTGTCTTTCTTTCTCATCCTCTCCATCGTTGGTATTTTGACTCTAGTCTGCGATTCGTTTGGACAATTCATGTTTTGAATCCTGATTCAAACACAATCACTTATAGGGGCAGAATTTTGGGAGACAAAGCGTCAAGGAAGAAAACAACGGAAGCAACAGTATTAAACAAGAGGATTTCTTCAGAACGCCTACTTTCAAGGCAGCTCCCAATTCCTTTGTCGTCAAACGCTCCAATTATTCCAGCCTACCAGATTGCAGTCCTCTTCCAGATACGCTAAGCAACGTGGCTGATGAAGACACATGGATGAAAATGAACAAAGGTTATGTAGCCGACCTGGATTCAATTGAGATGACTCCTGCGAGAAAAGTCCAATCCTTTCCATATAATGATGTTACCCCAGTGAGTCAATATTTCTAGTTTCTCCAGTGAGACATTTACATTGCATGAGTGGATTTGATCTATACTATGAGTGCTCAGTTTCCTATTCGCAGCTAATAATTTTGTGTTATTTACGTACATAAGGTCATAGTTGATAAATTAATAAGCAACAAATTCAATCATCTTCGCATGGTTCCTTTCTAATATTTGAAGTCTTTTAATAACAACTATTATTGTACTTTATAACACTTGCTGATATGCATGTTATCGTTTGAAGAGTAACATTGAGGGAGCTCCATTTTAAATTTATGATTAAGCCAATTAAGAGTTTCTAAAGAACTGCATGGTCTTATTTCATTCGTCAAACTTCCTTTCAGGGTTATTCAGGTGATAATTACAGAAAGGAGCTTGAGAATCTCAGAAGAAAACTGGAACTTGTTACCAAGGAGAAGACTGAACTTGAGGTTATTGTATCTCGTACTTCGAATTTCAAATATCCCAAGTTACTCGTTGCATCAGCTGAAGAATATTGCATTGTATTTGCTACGTTTTGCACATGCACAAATCCATGATGACCGACTTAGACCATGCAATCTGATTTCCATAAACTCATCTGAGCTCATATTTTATTGGCAGCTCATGTGAATCTCTTTGGTCTACAAAGTGTGCTGCCAAATGTTATTGCCTCTGCTTTGCATTGACTTTCAATTTTTTGACAAGCCATTGGTCCACCTAGTTCCCTAAATTGATGCTCGTTATATGTTTCATTACATCATAGCCATTTCTATATCTACTTCTTTATATTATGTATTTATTTGTTGCAAACGTCTTAACAATGGTTGTGTATTCATATGACTCGAGTCCTTTGCCATTGATTTTTCCTGGCACTGATAGAATATGTGTTGGATGGATATCAGTTAAAGCATTCAGAGCAAGTGATTTTAAACGATCGTTTGATGATGGAGATATCAGAACTTAAACAAGAAACACAACTCTTCGAAGAACTACCAAAAAAGCTCTGCGAATCCGTAGCTGATTGCAAAGATATGTACAAGGATGTGCTGTTAATGTTACAGGTAAAGGCCGCCCTCGTTGATGTCTCCCACATATAATATTTCATATTTAGCATAACATACTTTAGCTTCCTATCTTCTGGACAGAGATCCGTAACTAATGGGGAATCTCTAATTGTAAAATTGCTCTCCGGCACAAGCGAAATTGGTTTGAGCATATTCTCAAATCTGGAAACCAATTTCTCTATGACGCGGGATGGTCATGATTCAGTCCCCAGGGATGATTCTACTGTCAAACAACGGTGCACAATGCTTTCTGAGAGCTTGATAGGCACCATTGAATCCTTGGTATTGTCCGAAACATCAACAACACAGGTTAAAGAGAAAGATGCAATCTACAGCCGCGAATGTAAGGTAGCTGCCTGGACACAATCACCAAGATATTATCTATCACTTCTGGTTTTAATAATTGTCCTGATATCTGGATATGCTATTTCAGCTTTTGGCATGTTGGTAATATAAACAGCAGATCCAATAATTATTTTTTCTTTCCAAATAGTACGTGTTTGCTGCAGTCATGTACAAAACTTGGTTATCAATCAAATAACGTTGTTATAGTGGACATGGATTCTCTTTGAATTTAACATATTTCCATGGCAAAGTCAGTGTTCCTTTGTATTCTGCTGTATCCATCTTAAAAAGTATTTCTAACAGTTCTATAGCTTTTGTAAACATGAGAACATATCTGACCAACACTGTTGGATATTGTTATCATGATAATATCAAGTAGAAAGAACTTGCTAGCTATGTAAGGTGAAATGATTTTATAGGCTCCCGCAACTTGTTCTGAATCTGTACTTTTTGCTATTTTGAAAATTTTCTGGATATTACATGGGTTCTTTTTATATACTAAGGCTAATGATGCTTTTGAATGAGATTGACCATATTTGCTTTGTAGTTAAACAGTGCATGTATTAGGACTGAAGAAGAGAAAATTGATCTTCACTAATTCTGTCATGTACCAGAAAAATTAACATCACTAATTACTGTAGCACAAAGCATGGATCACTACGATTATCTTTTAGCTCTTGAAGGTTTAGTAATTTTAATTGATTAAGGACTGCATGGAAAGAGAAACTGCCTCTTGGAAGGAGAAACTGGTCAGCGAGCTCGACACCTTTAAGGTAAAGTGCAATTCCTTGCAAAAAGAGTTGGAAAACAACCAACAGCTTCTTGGGGAGTCCAGGGAAAGATACAGCGTCTTGGAAAGAGATTTTCGGCTCTTGAAAGAAGAAAGGGATACTTTGTTTCAAAGAGTCAGCGATTCATCTCATAAAGTTGCACTGGCCAATGACCAAAAGGAGAATGCTTTGAAGGATTTGAATAATGAAGCCCTGTGCAGGAAAGATCTTGAGGATAAGATAAAACAGTTCACTGTCGCTTTTGCTGGTCGACACAGGTCATTAATATCTTTTCAAAAAGAATTAAAATGCCAAGTTGAGACACTAAGCGCCAAAAGCTCATTCTCAGTGTCCAAATAGCTTGGTCGTTGAGGGCCTCGCACCGGACAGCTGCTTGAAGCTATGGTAGGGCTGCAATTAGTTTCCTTTGTATTCTGATCTATTTCACATGATTCTATTATGTTGATTCATGTTTGCATCTACTCAATTTTCTCCTACTAGGTGCCATTCACTTAACATTCCCTAGGAGGAGCATGAGCTGCAAACGGACTTTTCCAGGTAAATATGAATGTAGTCGCATTACAAACACACTGCAATTGTGACTTTATGTGGAGTCGTAAAATTCAGACCGCTAGGCAATTGTAAGACTAGTTAATGTATGTAATATTATTAGGCTCAGGAGAGAACTATGCTCCAGTAATATTTCCCGAAATTTGGTTTTGTTATACTCCACTCCTTTTAGCTAACTACTTCCATAACGTATTATATTAGGTTTAACATTCGAATGTCTATTAGTCTGATGTTACAGGTTACAGCAGTCAATTTGGATTGATTTGTTAAAAAGCAATTAAACAAAATATAAACTCAGTAAGTTCGATGGTTTATTTGATTTTTTGCCGGCGAAAGACAGAAAACTTAGTTGAATAGAATGCAGCCATCTGGTTTCGATATATGTTCTTTTTGACGAAGATTGGGCTTAATCTACTCCAAAATCAACTTCGACGAATATCCAATATTCTGGACTATAAACACTTCAAACTTCAGAACAAGATACACGCATTCCTCACGCCTTAGTTCATTTTTATCACCGACTGCAACAGTATCTCCATCTATTGATATATGTGCCTATAAAGCTGCTTCCTCGTCTTTAACTGGCGTTTCCTTTGTGTTAAGCATGAACATCAGCTGTCCGGAGAAACCAAGAAACCAAAACTTCTTTTTGAACAGCACCAGGAAAATATAAAAGACCATCGACTTGCCCAGGTCAATGTCATGACTACCATGTTTATAATGATACCAATTTAGTTCTTATCGTTCGGTAAAAATTTAAATTTTTAATATAGTATCTAATTTTTTTTAAATTGTTAAATATTTTTTAATATACTGTAATATATATTTTATAATTTTATATGAATCTTATTTCCAAATATTATAATAATAAAAATATAAAATTATAATTATTAATTGATTTTTATTAACATTAAATTTTACATATTTCACCTATAAATAATTATAATATAAACATAAAATAAAAAATAATAAAAAATATTTAAAATATTACAATTTTATCATATAATAAATAATAATTATATTAAAACATTAAATAAAAAGAATAATAAATGTTCATGACTTTCTAACAATTAGAATTTACAACAAGTGTTAGTGTTTAAAAATCATAGTTGGCCTTGGGTAGGATCAGGCAAGGCACCTACCCAGGACCCACCATAAAAAGGGGCCCTTAACATTTTCAAGATTTAACCTTTAGGTAAGTATTGAATATAGAGATTCTAGAGAACGTTGATGAGTAACTCACGTAGCAAATTCCAACAAGGCAACAACGTTGATAGTTACGTAATAAAAGCTTCTTAACATAGTAGCATAATAGTCTAACTTGAAAACAAAGGAAATTGTCCCATTTTACAATGATATTAGCATTGAAAAAGGAGAAGGTTGTGGACGTAGCAACTTCCATATTTATCAAGTTAAGGTTAACTTTAACTTGTTAATTATAAATAGTTTTGAAGTATTTAAGTTATATTTTTATCTTGTAATTTATTTATTTTCATCAATATATGTATTTAAAGTACTTCAACTAAAAAATTAGCAGTAAAAAATTTCACAATTCTTTCTTCTGAATTCTAAGTATAATTTAAAGATAAAATTTTTTATTTTTAATGTATTTTTAACTTATTAAATATTTGAATGTGTTATAATTAATTTGTAATTTGTCATTAACGTAGACATTATATTAGCTTATTTTCTAAGTATGTTAATTTCTTGCATTTTTAGAAATTAGTGTGTCTCTATCATTAAAATTTGCTCTTTGTCTTTTTATTTTTAATATTAGATATTAAATTTTGCTATTTATTTTTTCCTCTATCACAGATATAATACTATTTATATATCTTTGTGATATATTGTGAAGCTATTGGAGTTTGGTTGTGCTTGCATACTTCTTTCTGTTCCATACAGGTACTTTTGTTCTTTTTCTAGTCCAACTATGTTATAATTGGTTTATATTATATTGCCTAAAAAGCATTTGTCTAGAAGTGAAAAAAGGAAGAAGAAAAAAAACAAGTAGCACAATTGATAGAATCCCAAAAAAGAGCAATTAATAAATTTATTAAAAGGGTAAGCTCCTCTAGTGAGAGTCCCAAGAAATTAGGTTAAGGTAGTTTTGAACAACATAAAGAAAACTTAAGTGATGAGATTCATATTCATGAGGATATTAGAAATCTGAGTGAGCATGATCATGTATCAAATGCATCCATTTTGGAAAATTTAAAAGCAGATAAGCAACTAAGTCCTATATTAGACATTTATGATCTTAAAAATTGAGATAATTTTGATAATAAAGCAAAGGATATTTTAGTTAAAAAAGGGTCTGTAAGATAATTGAATCTTATGTTTCCTTTAGACAATATCTGTCGTCATTTTTCATATTCTTATTATTATAGAAATTTGGCTAATGGAGATGTTAGCGATAAAAAATGGTTGGTTTATTCTAACCATGTTGATAAAGTATATTGTTTTTGTTGTAAGTTGTTCAAATCTACTAACAAACAAAGTGGATTAGCAAATGACGGATTTAGAGATTGGAAGTATCTTAGTGAGAGACTCAAAGAACATGAGAATTATATTGAGCATATGACTAATATGAGAACCTGAAATGAATTAAGAGTAAGATTGTGCAAAAATCAAACAGTTGAAAAAAATTTGCAATAAGAAATTGCAAAGGAGAAAAAACGTTGGAGACAAGTTTTGATAAGAATAGTTTCTGTTGTGAAATATCTTGCTAAATATAATTTAGCTTTTCAAGGATCCAATAAGAAACTTTACCAAGATGGTAATGGTAATTTTTTAGGATTGATTGAGATTATAACTGTATTTGAAGTGATAAAATGCAAGATCATGTTAGACATATTCAAAATCATAAATTCATCATCATTATCTTGGACATAAAATCCAAAATGAGTTGATTTCTCTGTTGGCCCATAGTGTTAGAAGTTCTATCATAGGGATCATTAAAGAGGCGAAATACTTTTCTATTATTTGTGATTGTACCCCAGATTTAAGTCATCAAGAATAAATGAGTTTGTTAGTACGATGTGTGAATATGTCAAATAAAAAAGTAAAAATAGAGGAGTACAATTTAAAGTTCTTAAAAGTAGATGACACATCTGGATTGGGATTTTTCAATAAATTATTGAATGCATTTAATTCTCTTGATCTTAATGTTTATAATATAAGGGGCCAAGGTTATGACAATGGTTCTAATATGAAGGGAAAACATCAAAAGGTTCAAAAGCGATTACTTGAAATAAATCCAAGTGCATTATATATGTCATGTGCTTGTCATAATCTTAATCTTACTCTTAATGATATTACACATGCTTGTGTTAAAGCTGTTTCATTTTTTGGAGTTGTGTAACATATATGCATTATTTTCAAGTTCTCCTAAAAAGTGAAAGGTTTTGCTTGATAATATTTTAGGCTTAACTGTGAAATCATTGTCCAACACTCGTTGGGAGAGTCGAATAAAAAGTGTTAAAGCTATTAAAGTTCAAGCTCCTCAAGTAAGATTGGCTTTGATGGAATTATCTAGGTCATGTGATGATGTCAAGTCAAAGAGTGAAGCAAAAAGCTTCGTTAGTGTACTTGAGAGTTTTGAGTTTTTACTTGATATTTGGTATGATATTTTATTCGCTATTAACATGGTGAGTAAAAAGTTTCAATCTAAATCTATGTGCATTAATGCTACCATAAAGCAATTAGAAAGTGTGAGGGTATTTTTTGAGAATTATATAGATGGAGGGTTTAGCTCTAGTATGAATATTGTCAAAAGTCTTGCGCTTGAGATAAATATAGAGCCTACATTTCCAACTAGACGTTATATTATTAGGAAAAGACAATTTGATGAAATTAACCATAATGGAGAAATACAATCAGCTGAGTATTTTTTTAGAGTTAATTACTTTCTAGTTATTTTGGATATGGCAATTACTTCGTTAAAGAATAGATTTGAATAATTAATGACATTTGATAATATTTTTGGATTGTTATTTGATTCAAATAAGTTGAGGTCATTGGATGGTAATGAATTAAGAGAATGTTACACTAATTTTATGATGACTTTTTCTTATGATAATGTGTCAGATGTGAATTTAGATTAAAAGTATTGCAAATGACTTTGTCAAATGAGTTAATGTCATCAGTTGAAATTTTAGAATTTGTTAAAGCTGTAGATTGTTATCCAAAT
>JANIJH010000006.1:10109844-10130156 GCA_024520975.1 Erythroxylum areolatum
AGTAATTGAAATCATTTTTCTTTCTTGATTTGAACAAAAACATCAATGGCTCATTACTTAATTATAAACATGAAACCTACCTTATTTTCTTGCTTGAAAACCTTACTCAAAAGCCTTTACTCTTGCTCCTCTTGCCTCTCTTGATTTTCTTCAACATTGACGCAAAAATTTTCATATCAATAGGCATTCTAATTGAGGAACTCATAAGACATATTTACTAAAATTGATCCTAAAATCCTTAAACCCATACATTTCTTAAATTATATGAACCAAAACCCTCTCAAAAATTCAAAATTTTAAAATCCCACTTACCTTAGATCTTCACCAAATGAAGAGTTTGTTGGCTCTAATGGAAGCTCTCATCCTCTTCTTCCTTTCTCCTTCTTGAATAAACTTCAAAATCTCTCTTGAAAATCAAGAAATGGAGAAACCATAGCTTTTTCTTCTTTTTCTCTCCTTTCTCTCTTTTTCGTGATTCTCTCTCTTTCTCTCCTTTCATTCACAATTTTTTTGCTTCTTATAAATGTAAGACACTCTTTTCTTCTTCCTTTTATATCATTAATGATTGAACAATGCTCATTTTGCCCTTACTTATATGCCTTGTAACTTAAATGCTTAAGTGACTTGTCAATTTTGCCCCTCATGCAATCTTACTACCTTAACACTATAATTCAATTAACCCATGTCATAAAACCTTACTCACATTAACATGCTAATTAACTCCCCAAAAATAACATAATTAATCTATCAATACCTCAAAATTCATTTAAGTCATTGCCTAACTTCTTCCAAAAATCAAGACCTTTTTCTGATCAGGTAATTGAAGGAATTTCATAACACTTCCTTCTAGAAAAATGTTCTTCAGTGTCTCAATTTTTTAATGACACCAAAATAATTCAATTTGGTTTCATAATCTAAAAGTTATACCCCAAACATTTTCGAACTATTCTTATACTGAAACAATATTCTGTGCTCAACTTCCATTCAAAAATTGAAATTCTTAAAGACTGAATTAAAACTCAATTTCATCAGATAATTTGTAGCACTATGTCTCTAGTTTACTCCAAATCAAAAATCACCTCATTCAGATAATTAGAGAAAAATTTATGACTAAAATACCGAAGCATACTTAGCGATCATGTCTCAGCTTATAACTTCCAATATATTACATATAACCCATCTTGTCCTAACTATCCTTTTTACTTTATGTCAAATTCAAGAATTCTTCTTTTCTTTACACATGAATAATCGCCAATAATTTCTCATTTCATATTTCTAAATTTCAAGAAAAGTTTGGGGTCCAACATGAAAGGCTAAAAATAGACTATAAAATGCCCAAAGAATCTAGAGCATCTGGTCATCAAAACAACACATAAGGATGCAAAGAAATCTCTAAGGATGGAGTTAGTTCATACAAGGTCAATCTTCTATGACGCCTTAGAACTTAGATCCTCCGCATCAATCACCAACAAAGAAAAAGGAAAGTCGCACGCCTTAAGATAACAACTCTTTTTTTGATAAGTTCCACCAGTGCGACTAAAAGGAATTACTCAATGATTCAAACCCTAAATAGAGACATCTTGTTTAAGAAAAAGACAAAGAAACATATTTCAAGATAGAAATTCACTACCTTGGAAGTTATCGCCAGAAAGGAGATGATGAACGCCTTCGACAAATCTATCTTAATTCGAAAGTTTATTGGGAATCTATTCGATGGGGGGAATAACTTTTCCCTCTAAAGAAAGCTCACTGGATCGTTACTCTTCATTATTGTTGGGTTCTCTATGGATTTGTTTAATGAATAGCGTAATTATGGTCACGGTCTCGTTTAGTCATGTAGTGAAAGTTACCTTCTTATCACTTTGGCTTTTCCTTGATATAGGAGAACCTTTGAATTTGTATTTATCTCATTTATTTATTTTAATGAATTTCAACTTTTCAAAAAATTATTACAAATGTTTTATAATTTTTTTACTCATATTTAGTTATTATATATTTTGTTTTCTAAATAATTATTTAAATTATTTTATAATATTATAATTTTTAAATAATTCTAAATAATTTTTAAGATAATAATAAAATATCAATAAAATAAAAATATTTCTTAAATAAATTAATATATAATATAATAATATATAATTTTTAATGATAATATTCTGATGAAAAATAATATCCTAACAATATTATGATAATATTTTAATATCTTTTATCTCTTATTTCTAACATTTAATGCTAACTTATATTGACACTTCCTAAATAAAAGTTTAGTATTGTTTAGAATTTATTTTAATTTTATTAATCTTTATTTTATTCATTTCTAATAATTAAATAAAATTTAAGAAATAAATATTAGATTCTTATTCTCACCTCTTTATTATTATTAAATAAGACTTTCGAGAGACTTTAATTGATAAAGCCCAAAGCGTTCGTGCCTTCCGTCTTTGGGTCATTCATTAGAATTTAAGACCCAGAGAGTATTTCATCAACTTCACGAGGATTTACATGTCAAGCAAAGTTGGCAGACGAGAATTATTATGGATCATTGCCGCAATACCTTGCATACAACAGGTTTTAAGGCCGCCATTGAATATGTTCTTCAAATTGTACTCTCATGAACGACTAAAGAAACTAAATATATGAGCCCCACAGCGGCTTTCCCTCTTTGATAGGGCGCTTATAATCAACGAAGGAATCCTACTTCTTTAGTCGAAATCTGAAAGCTAAGAGATAAACTGACATTCTTCAAAGCTCTCTTTAACCTAACTCTATTGTTCATCGTCACTTAGTTTCATGACTTTTACAGATGATCACTCCTAAGGCGATAGAATTCCGTAGTTTCATGACTTTTACAGGTGATCACTTCTCAGGCGATAGAATTCCGTACATCTCAACATATAACCACCGAGAGAAGCAGATAACAAGGGAAAGAAAACAAGACAACTGTCTGCATTATGATTCTGTATCACTTGCATTATGCAAGGTATACCAATGTTGGAGTCCCTCCACAACTGCCCTTTTTCTTGTTTACTTACTTGGTAAGACAGGATCAAAGAACATGATTGGACTGGAAGGGGCGTGCAATACTAAAAAGTTCCGACCAAGAAATGTAACTTTAACGTTTAATGTCTCAAAGTAAAGCTGAACAAGATAATGATTCAACGACCAAACTACCAACAAGAAGAATATAGATATTAAATATCTTCAAGAACTGGATTGCTTAATGATGCCAAGTCTTTAGACCTTTGGGACTTCATATCCAAAGCGACAACGTTACAGTCGTGAAAATAATGAAGAGATAGCCAGCAATGCAACGTTAGTCTCTGACATATAGAAAGAGTTAAAAAGGTCTAGAAATTGTACTCATCAATTTTCCAACAAAAAAGGATAATCATCACTACTAATGAGACATTCAATTTGTCCGAATCCGCCGGCAATTCAACAACCTATACCCTCTCAAACATCACGGGACCGACATGAAGGATACTATCCACTCAGACAGATGTGGGTCACACAAAGGGTGGGTTTGAAAGACCACTTTTAGTTGCAGGTCTTATAAGACACCGCACAAAAAGAAAGGACGAGAACCCGATCAGAAAGTTTATTACCTGATATCTAGCATAAAGGGAACCTGAAGCTCCCAAACAATACTACCAAAACTCGAAAAAGGCATAGCCTAGAGACCTTTGCACTATACCTGTTAATTTGTTTCAAGTCTTCATAAAGAGTCCCAAACCTTTCCTAATATTGTTCAGTCTCAAGCAGAGCCATGCTGTCTATCAAATTTACTCCAGCCACACCAATGTCACCACCTTTATTTGGAGGTGCTTAAAACTGTTCGCATCCCATCTTGATTTGTAGTCCCCCTCAAGCACCGGAAGATACTTAGACAATTATCTAATGGCTACCACAGTGTCAAAACCAGTTAAACTTCAAGAGCTTCTTCAACAGCAGCAAGAACCTTTCATCCCAGAGGCTTACCTTCTAGAAAGAGGGTATCAAAGAAATGGGTTAATATCAGAAAGTAGCTGCTACTGCTGCTGTCTTGGGAGTGGAGAAAAGCTCCTGATGTGGTCAGTCGGTTCTGGTCTAAAGCGAGGCAGAAAGGGCATCACCAATTTTCCAAGAATAATAAAAGCAACATATAACCGGATCATTTCTATTAATGAGAAGTTGAGAATCAAGAGTTGCAAGCAAGGAGACGAGAAGTGTGACGTCCACAAGGACTTTCGAGAAAACCATCAAGGTCCGGATTTTGATGAGTTTTCCTCAGCCAGTAGCACAACAGTGTTCAATTCATGCTCAGAAAGTGATGCAGAAGAAACAACTTCAGTGCAGAAAGATCACATGCTCAGAGTAAAAGTTAAAGATTCTTCTCAACAACGTATTCCAACATAGAGAGAGGTAGAAAACTGAATATTATTAATCTTTTTCTTCATTATTGAAGGGAATAATTGATTATATTTAGTTCTTGATACACCTAAGGAATTACAGACATGGTTCAGTTATCCACATGCAAATAAGCAATTTCAAATAGAAAGTTCAAGTGGCGAGAAATAGAAGATAAACCATTCAGCCCCGCTTCAGTTCTTGAACAGATACCTAATCACAGACTTTCCCTACTTCATGAAGGTTAGCATCTTTTATCTGCCAAGGAAAGCTGATAATAATTATTGTAGTTCCTTTTTCTCAACCAGTTCTCTCTCGATGATACATTTCCATTTAGCAGCCACAGACCAAATTTGTCAGAATTAGATAAACAAATTCACTTTAAATCTTTTTTCCGAAAAACATGGGATTCAAACAGCTTTTCATCAAACAAAGCAATTCTTGATTGATTGTGTGTGGGATATTGTAAACAACCAGATAAGAAAGCAGGAGCAACAGGAACATTACAAAAAATACTTGGAGCCACAAGAGCAATAAAAAATCATTAATGAAAATACATTCTGCTGGAAAGTATCAGGAGATCTATCTTATTTGAAAAAGTTCTTGGATTTGGATTTACTGCATTCAGCTAAAGAATGGAGCAAATACCAAAGACAGACAAAAGACATTGCAACAAGGATCAGAGATAGCATTTCTAAAGAGATCAAGAATGCAACTATCACAGATATTATTCATTTGTTGTCATGAACCAATAGTATGCTTCAAAATTAATTGCTTGTACCTTTTCAATTTCTTTCAGTAAGCTGAAAAGTATCAATTTCACTCATGTCTTCATGATCTATTATAGTACATGTAATGAAGATGGCATTATCCTTCATGGCACTAAGATACGATGATGTTTCCACGAACAATATAAATTAGGCAAGAATTTCTTCTAGCTAAACGAAACTAAACGAATCCATTAACACTTTATTCCTCGTGCTACAATTAGACCCATACAAGAATCACATAAAAGTCGTCACCATTCATGATAGCCCCCCTGATTATTTCAGTTCCAGTGATATGCAAAGTAAGTGAAAATAGCTTTTAAAGCTTCAAGTTAGCTCAGTTAGTGATCCACAACATTTACACTGGCAATAGTTAAAATTAATAGCAAAATTATTATAATTTTTAATACGGACAAAGCGTAAAGTCTACTAATAATAATTAGGCTTGGAGTAAATGCAATGATAACTGGACTGGACTACTAAGAATGGACATCCAGACGGACCACTGGAAAATTAATAATCCGGACCAAACTTGCCCTGTTATCATATTAGAATTTTTAATATAGATAGAATATAGAGTCCATTAACAATAATTAGGCTTGCGTCAACTATTGTCAAAATGATTAGAACTAGTCATTTGAATAGTTGATTCTTACCACTTATAAACCTTTTAATATTTTTATTTTTAATCAATATGAGATACTCTAACGCAGAATCAAACAATTCTGCTTCTGTTGACATGGAGAAGATCTATCTTGATGGAAAGTTCTTCATTCAAAGCAAGGAGAGGAGCATATTTTCGCCCCTCCTTCTGAATCTGCTGCGAACATTTGTTAGGAGTAGCTCAAGACTTGGGCTTTTTTAGCTACAGTAAGTGTCATTATCTCTATTTTTAGATCATAGAATATAGATATTCTGTTTTCAGGTGAAGGAAGGAGGGAGGTTTGTTTCGAATAGTCTTTTGATTGTGTTTTCGCATAAAGGAGGTTTCTTTTTGATAACCCATCTTTTTCTTTGTTGGGTACACATTCCAAGAAGCTTGCTTTACTTTTGTTGATATTGGTTTTGATTTAGATCTGTTTTAGTTTATTGGAAATTGATGTGTTGGAGCTTGAGGTCAGAGATACTAGATTTTGTCGCTATTTAACTGGAGGGTTTCAGTTTGTCACTATTATCTCTTAGATTTGGTTTGTTTAGGCTTTTGTTTATGTTACTATTTTATTTTCAGTAACAGATCTGGTTTTATAGTGTTACCATTAAGGTTGAGATCTACTATGTCTTACTGGTTTGGTTCTAAAAGTGTTTCCATGTGTTGCATGTTGTTGATTGTTTTTTAACTTAAGAGTGTAAAGTACTTGTCTTTACAAAATGGATCTTGGTTCTAAAAGTGTTTCCTTGTGTTGCATGTTGTTGATTGTTTTTTAACTTAAGAGTATAAAGTACTTGTCTTTACATGGTGGATCTAAATACTGGTGGGTTCAACTACTAGAGTTGTAATGTATTAATCAGATGACATAATAAAACATTTGGTTGGGAAATATGGTGATGGAAACATTCCTCTCATGCTATCACTTGTTTGTACATAAATCTTCTGCTATTTTTCTTGGAGTTAAATTCCCATAAATGTATTTTCATTAATACTCGACACCAAAACAGTTGTTGAAGTTAAAGCGCTTGAAAAGATTTTAATATTACTTGGAGGAAGAGAGGAAGGTTAGCCAAGCTATGCGGTACTTCTTCAGCCGCCAGCTATCTAAATTTTCAAGTCCAAAAATAGCCCTATGCAAGATTGACAAATACAACTCAGATAAATAGTGAGTAGAACTTTATACCGCATCAGATCTAAGCAGAACTTTGCACCGCATTAGATCTAAGGAGAACTTTGCAATATATAAGGTATATTTATCTTATAAATTTCTTAAAACTTTATTTTCTAGATTTGCATCTCCTAACGAAAATATGTAATATTCTTTTAAGTTATTATTTTTTAAAAGTTTTAATTCTTTTTTTATTTTATTCAAAAATTATTTTTTTATTTTATTTTTTAACCTACATAGTTTTTTTATTGCCATATCTATATGTGAGTCTACCGAAAATACCATCTCTATTATGTAGGAATAAGATTGTGTATAATCAAACCTTCTCAAACTTTGCTTTATTACGAAACTTCAAACTGAGTATAATAATAACAATGATAAGATAATCATAACATAAATAGATTTACATCATTCCTTTTGTCTGTTCGTTTGCTCCACGTTGTGTTAAAAGTTCCATAACGGCCTGAAGTTTCAACGGATATGCCAGTTGTACAGCAATTAAAGATCCAGTATGGAAATGATGTGAAAGCACTAGAAGAGTTAACAGAAAACTGATTGTTAAAAAAAAAATCATATTTTGTACTTCATTTGATTAATTTATGAAAAGAATTTCCAGGATCATCTATGTTCTGATAGCTAAAACACATCTAATCCCACATCAACTTCATCGAGCACTTGGAATTATTGTAACTATAACAACAATAACCTTGAAATTTAATTTGCATTTTATTCATGCCAAATAGAAATCAAGATCATCTGATTTAGTACAATAAGTAAAAGACCAACTTTATATCCTATTCCAAAGTCTACATGACCAGATTTATCTTGAATACAGCCTTATGTAATAGAAGATGGTGCAACTAGCTGAATATATTAAGACAAAACAAACCAGTGCTTCCAGTACATACCATGAACTAGCAGAGAAATGCCTCACATTATGCCCAAGCAATTTAAACTAGTAGTCTCCAAATAGAAAAGGGAAACTACTGGATTTCTCCCTCCACACCAAGCTCCCCATCTTCAAGTTCCTCATAACCACCACTTCTACGGGAACCACCGCGGTGATCCCTTTTGTGCCGTTTGTGCCTGCTTTCATTATCTGATTCAGGTGTGTATGAGTGCTGCAAAAGAGTGGCAGATTAAGGTAAATTTTAAACATTTTACAAGTTAACAAGAAAGACAGTTGAAGAGTAGCACCTTTTTTGACTTTTTACATTCACTTCCATGCCTGCGTGACTTTTTAGAATCCTCCTTTTCATCCTTATCAGAGCTTAGATCATCAGTTGCAGTCTGATGCCGTTTCCGGTGCTTCCTAACTTTTTCCTTTTCTCTTTTCTTCTCATCTCTATGCTTATAGCTTTCAGTTTCTTCCATATTGTCACTATCTGTTTCATCCTTTTTAGTTATTTCCTTTCCCTTTTCCTTTTCACGCTCTTTCTCTTTCTCCTTTCTCTCTTTATCTCTTCGCTTCTCTTTTTCATCTCTCTCGCTGTCCTTTTTAGCCTGCCAACAGGTAAAGCAAAGAAAGACGAAGCTTAGGACCACCTACTGCCTGAAACACAATAGTCACTGTTGAAATAACGAGTTGCTGGTCTTTGTATCATGATTTTAGTCATTTGGTTGCACTTAACACTATGTATTAAGTTACGGCTCAGTATAAAGCTGATATGAAGCCAATATTTTCAAGGCTGTTAATTCATCTTTCTCCAATTTCTTCTTTCAATCACAAATTAAACAGCACAACAAAAGAGCGATTTAAAACACAATTCAATTATGAGAGCTAGAGGTGTAGACCTTTGAGAAGGTTGCCTTTTTCATTTATAAGAATACAATATTAAACTATAAGAACAGTGCCCCAGCCGTCCATGCATACCAAAATTAGAAACAGTAATAATTATGGTAAAACACCTTTCATGATGCTAAAAAAGTGATTCATTAATATGAGAAGGGATAATGAAATACTGTTATTTACATTTTGGTCATTAATAATCAATTAAATTTATGAAGAAAATATACATACCTTTTCCTCTTCACGCTTTCTTTCCTTCTCTTTAGCCTTTTCCTGTAAATAAGCAATGTACTCCTCAAAGATCTTTCTCCTTAAACATTCTTCTCCAATTGCCCTGCAAGAGAAAAGCAATGGACGTAAAAAAATGATCAAGCAAAGGTACAAATGAGAGGATTTTATAAATGCTGGGAGCTGCAATACCTATATTCTTGGCTCTCTTCAACCAGTGATTTGGAATCTTCCCAATCAGAAGTTGCAGTTATTTCCTACGAGAGAAATTTTGATAAAAATTTACTTGATAAACTGAAAAATCTGATCAACTACCACAAGATGATTATATTCAGCAGAATGTTCCCAAAACGGTTTTCTCTTACCTTACATGTATGTAATAGTTTTGTGAAATCATCTGCAAGGCGTTGATGCTTTCTAGCTTCCTTCTCCTCCTTCTCCTTAGATCTCTCAACCAATTCCTCGTACAAAAGCTTCAGAACACCAAATAGAATAAAACCATTATGCTAGATACAACAAACGGAAGTTATGTTAAGTTTGAACGGAATTGCATGCACATGATTGAAGCTGGCATGCCAATTGTTTCAGCCCTGAAATTAGTCCAAGAGATTGAATAGTAAGGTTCAAGTATATAGTACTATGGTTCTTATAGGAAGACGTCAACTTCCCATCCAAATTGGCTTCCAAATGACATCATGATCTCAGGCCCCGATAATGAAATTATTGAACTTGAGAAAGTTATAATGCTGACTGTCGTTTTAAATGAATGTCAGCCACTTAAGATAGGTTAACCACAGATAACAAAATCTCCTCCACAGTCTCATAATGAATCAGTAATTTTCATATTGAAAAGTATCATCCAATCATCATCCAAGCCTATTTCATGGGGGGACTGATTTGATTTGACTTAAAGAATACCTTCAAGTTGATATCTGATATAGGAGGAGAACCGACTTCAACAGAAGCTGCAGCCTTAAATTCTTCAAATGCCCAAGTTGACAACATCATAATCTGCAAACATAAACGTTAGACACACATAAAGGACAGTATATAGAAAGGGGAAGATACCACAAATACCTTTCCTGACTTCATCACATCCTTTACCCTAGTTTTGTCATCATGGTACTGTTAATATCAAAAATAAGTTAGACTTGCAGATCTCAACTGCTTGCAGTAAGACCAAAAAGCACACACCAAAAGTTACAAAGTTCCGCAACAACCATGTTAAAGAATGCCATAGAATTGCATGCTCAGAAAGTAACTTGTAATTTCTAAAACTAACTGTTACATTGGGAGAGGGGAAACAGGATAAGCACAGTCAGAATAAATACAGAAAAGAGAAGGGGGAAAAAACTCAAAACAGTTCATTTTACTAACAACAAAACACTAATTCAAACTTCAGGAAGTGAAGATTCATGCTTAAATATAATAGTAATTCAAAACCGAGAGACCATCATGGTCAGGATGACTGAACAATGGAAAAAGGCCCAGATAAATTATTGTATATAGTCCCTGAATATATTTACACACTTTTGGAAACAAAGCTTATGGTTACTAGTAGCACTAAGTGATTTACAAAAATTAAGTTATTAGCAATAAAACAGTTGCTGAAATCTCAAATCTCCCATCTACTTCTAAGACAAAGGGAGGAAAAGCATACCATGTCTATTTAGACATCACCACAACCCAACCTCTTTCTGTACAGTTTCTGCAAGCCATACATATTTGCATGAAATAATTTCAAAAGCTTTTCGCTTAAACCCTTAAAAAGTTTTTCATTTGGTTATTCAAATATTCCACTTCCTTAACATCACATCTATACAAAACTGTGATAGGAGAAGGCCAATATTTTATGTCAAATAAGTTTCTAATGCTACGACAGGATAAAAGAGGGGGTAGAGATAGAGAGAAGTATGATCCACCTTATCACCACTAATACCTAACCTAGGTAGTACATAACGTACTCTGTAATGGTAAAAAATCATAGGAAACTGGAAACAACTACATATAGAATACATGTTAGAGCTTATTGCCTGTTAACTGATCCATGACTAAGCAAACTTAATCATGACAGGGCCCAAAAACAAACAGAAACTGGAATCATATCAGGATAGTTACCTGCTTCTCTAATTCTTCAGCAACATCCTCAAACAAATCTTTTGGTGTTGAACCAGACGTGTTAGTAGCAACAGCATGGTATTGGTCTGATTCCTTGACCTAATTACAAAAATATCAAAAGTTTACACCAAACACAGTTCCAGGCAGTCTCTTGTCCATTGTATATATTTTTTAAAAAGCAACTCTTTTTTATGTTTTCCTTAAGAATAAATCAAGAAATAACCTTCAAGCAATAGTCATGCCAGTGAGTTTTAGCTGTAAGTGACCCCGCAGCCACGTGCTCTGCCATCAATTTACGAAATCCATCACGATTTTTTCGCTCAGCTCTTCTCAATTTCTCCTTTTATGCAGCAACAGATAATCATAAGAACAAAATTCAGAACAAAATAAAAGAGCTTGCATGCAGATTCTACCTTGTGAATCTTCTTTTGTTCCTCCTCTTCTCTCTCCAAGTCACGGATATAATCCTGCACCACTAGCATCAGTATTATTTCATGTTCAAATATAAACATATAACGAGGCTACAGGTGAGAGAATATACCTGGTACACCAGTAGGCGGTCAAGTTTTTCAAGGTGCAAGCAGCGTTCATCATCCTCCAAGCGATCTTGAATTTTCCGCCACTGGCTATTCACCTGTGATCAAAAAAACAGTTTGAAAAAGACTTCAGAGAAAACTGATTGTGAAAGAGTTCAGGAATTGAAAAACAGGAATATTTGAAGAGGACCTTAATGAAGTCGCATGATTCAAGAAATTTTCTATATTCTGCTACATGATGCTTGTGGTCCTCTGCAGCTTTTTCTTTTTCCTGCATTAAATGTGAGCATGAGCAACAGAAGACTGCTGTAGAATTTTTGCACATAAGCCCCTTGTTTCAAATAAGTATTATACATAACATCAGAGTTCAAGAGCATAGTGATTAATATATTTTTCAGTTAGATATAACAATCTTTGGTTTTTCCTCTCTACAAATCCTACATTTCTTTCCTTTTGTTTAACAGTGTGACTTCTAGATTCTTAGTATGCACTATTTGAAGTAAATAAAGCAAGTATTTATTTCTTCCATTTCTTAGGCTGCTCAAAGAAAACTGAAATGATCATCTTACTCTTTCTTTCACTGCCCATGGAACTCTGAATCAATTAATGTACCATTCATCACAAGCCATCACTAAGAACACCACCATTTTCATTTTGTCTCCAAGGAATTACTTAAAGTTGCAAAGTAAACATAAAAATGAAAGCCTAGGAAACAACTGTAGCAACAGCAAAATCATTCCTTTGGTCCATTGATATTGAAAAGGTTGCACAGTTTTTGATCATTCATGCGGGAAAGGAACATAATCCAAACATTATGAATTCTGCCAAATGAATGCATAGAATTGATTGCCTCCCTCTTCCAAACTTGCCACCTCCCCCTATCTCTCTCCCTCGTCCAAAGTCACCTCCTCTTCCTTCTCTATCCCTCTCACCCCCTTCTCTTCATTCTATATCTCTTTTTATATATACATATTAATATGTACAAGTCTAAGTGCGTGTCCTTTTAAAGTTCCTCTATTTCTTACAATGTGTCTTTATGTCTTGAAAACTATTAACTAATGAAAAGTATAAGTCTTTAGGTAATTAAACCGCGATATTCCTTGATATTTAGTTCAAATCATGTGGATAGAGCATTGGCGTTCAAATTCTAACAGAAATTAATTCAGACTTAACAGGATCATTTGTTTCAAAAGAAAAAACAGGAGCAAATTAAAAGCTGTACTAAGGTTTAAGGATATAATTGAAAAGGGGAAAAAATAAAATAAAAAGTCCAAAGAGAAACTAGCACTAAGGTTTAGGGACTAAATTATGTTTTGCCATTTCTTTTCCATAAATATGAAAGAGAAACGCAAATAGTTATCATTTCTTTACCTTCCTCTCCAGCTCCACTATGTAGTTGTCAAAAAGATCCTCCCGATCCCTGGCTTTCTCAACAGACTTGAATCGTTCATCATTCTCAAACAAACTCACAGCTTTGCTGATATAAAATAATGCAGTGTTAAGATAATAAAACCTGTGCCTAGAATGGCAGTGCAGTTTCTAAAGCTAGTGAAAAGAATCCCAATATAATACAGCGATATTTCAACCTCCATTTCATTGACGAAGTAAGTTCTGTGGATTCCTGAAACGAAATCAAAGTACGTAAGGCATTTTCACAAAGAGAAATATATATCCAAGGACAAACAAAGAACATTCTCAGGCGTACTAACATACTTCCAACATCTTTGAGAATTCCTCACGAGCTTTTTTCTGCCTCATTCGCCTCTCCTCAGCCTCAATTTTTTTCCTTTGACCCAAGTACTAGAATGGTACATAGCAAAGTGTATATCACAAGCTAAGGGCTATCAATATTAAATGCTTGCACAACAAACTCCTTGAAAAAAGAGTATACCTCATTAAATGCTTGCTTCCGTTCGCCTATTGTTTTTAATGCACCATATCGTTTGTCGTTAATGACCTCCCGCATTGTCTAAGAGGAGATATTAACATCAATGAGAATCATTCAATCAGATAAATAAATGGCAGGAAAAAAAATCAGGGTACCTGCTCCCAAGTCCAATCAGACCGAATGTTTGCAGATTCAAGGAGAGCTTTGAATGCACTTTTTGCCTCCTGAAGATATTAATAACAAGCAAATGATAGAAGAACCACTAAAGATGATATTTAACAAAGACATTGTCATCACAGTTTTCCAGTCAAGTAAAATCAGACACAACTTTTTGAGGAGGTTTGGGGAGGCTGTTGGTTGGCAACTGATTCTATAATACCTGTTTGCTGGCAAATACTAAAGGTTCATCATCTGAGTTTTTCTCTTCCAATGAGGCCAAATTAGCTTTTCCTGCATCAACACAACCTTTTCTTTCATTCTGCAAGCAACACATTCAACACATCAAAAAGTAATTTAGCATTTCTCTAATATGCATCCCACTTTTGAAAGGGGCAGGTAGTTAAACACATCTCTTCCTTCTCCATCAAAAGAATTCAGTATTTACGTTCATTAGAGTTGTGCGTCAATATCCATCCCCTAATTACAACTGCCAGAGCAGCATCACGAAAACTACTCATACCTCAATATCCCGCATAGATGCTCCATCCCAAGAACTTCCAACCCCTTGGAGTGCTTTATTGTCAAAGCCACTCCTGAAATTTTTTAACCAAGGCAAGCAACAGTCAAAAGGGTTTCGTACAAGGCAATTTTCTGCAGAAATCACTACAAACAAACAAGGAAAAGGGTTACATACAATGATGTTGCATTAGCATTGGCTGCAGCGCTAGGAACCCCAGGACCTCCTGAAACAGAGGTTGGCAATGCATTCATGGTCCCAGCAGGTAGTTGGACACTAGCAGCGCTTGTTAGTGCAGAATCTGCAGTAGCAATGGCTGCTGATCCACTAGCTACCATAGGGGCAGAATCCGCAACAGATACCACAGGTGTGACTGAAATTGGACTTGAAGCCACTCCAGTTAGTGGCAAAGATAGGACGGAGGCAACTGAAATTGCTGAATTAGATACCTCATCCAATGTGACAGCAACAGTTGCAGGGACTTCAGAATTAATATTTGTCACTGCTTGAGTTGCCTGAATGACAGTTTGATGAGCTTGCTCACGAGCAAACTGGAAACATGTATTAAGCATGAGGTCAGAAACGCTACAGGATGTGGAGGGGAAGTGTTAGAAAATTTATATACCTTGAGTTCGTCAGGAATTGACCATTTAGATTGCTTTGTAACCTTGTTGTAGTAGTACCTGAATAAGCCATCAAGGATTAAATTACCTTGTGGAAATAAGCGAATCAAACACATACCTGTAGAATACTAAAACACACTTTTTTCCCTCAGGAGTCGTAAATTCCTTCCAAACAGTTGATGCATCAGCCCTCTGTCACAATAACATTGATTTTCAAGTGGAGAATCTTAATTAGTAAGATAAATAATCAAGGATATCCTTGGATACCACATATCATGTATAAATAAATGCCCACTAAAACTGAAAAAAAGAAGGCATACTTGCTTACCCAAGGTAATGATAAAGCCACATGAAAAAATCACATAGATAAATATGAGAGGTTGTATGTCAACAGTATCAATTAAAAATATAACAGCCATTTGCATGCTAAAAAGATCACAGAAATAATATCTAACTTCAGGTTAAAGTATAATTAGTTCTGCTGCCTCAGAAAAGCTTAAAATACCCTGAAATTCAGCAAATGGTCATCACTTGTTCCATTCATTCTGAATGTACTCCAAGAACATCCAGTAGCAGCCATAACAGCCCAAAAATTGAAATGTATGTAGGAGAAATAAGAATGCAAAACATGTAAAGTTATAATCTTCAACCAATCCCTAACCCCATAAAAATAGTTGCACCACAAAAATCTCGCAAAGCTTAGTATTAGATAACTTTTAGCCAAGGAAGAACCTGCTAACCACCCCAAGGACCTCAATATGCAAAATATAAAACAATGCTCAGAGAACAGAATTTGTTTCTGTTAAGGAACTACAAGGAAGCAGATTATGGTTAATAAAACAGCTGCAGAGTGCTCTTCCAGTGATCATGACCATCAAACAAGGCAGAACAAGAACCAAAGCATTCAAAGCTATTGTTAACAGAAAACAGAATTAACAGGACCCACAAGGCAGTTAATGAGTAAGTTAAGGTTGATACCAGGGAAATATGGGATGGACAGAGTAGAATAGCAGCAAGACTTGTAAAATACAATGGTTGACACATGGTGCAACGTACAGTATATAAGAAGTAACACGGAAATGGAACAAGATATGAGAGTTGGATGCAAATTCAAAATTTACAACTCTTTCCTTTTAATCTGGGACAAAGACAACCAACCACAGTGTTTCATTCTCATTCTATAACTTCAGTACATAACAATGCGAAATAGTATTGTTTACTCAAGTCAGTTAAAAGGATGTGTCAACCAGATTTTCCATAATAAACTCTCCCTAAGTGACAAAGAAAATGAAGAAAACAAAATATTTTCTGTCACCAGAAAGTGAAAGCCTGCCTCACAATGAGCATAGAGATCAGTCGCTAAAGTTCTCCAACTTGCCATCACATCTACCGACCAGTAAAACACACATGCAAAGAAAAGCAAAACTCAAATAAAACAGTATCAATAATTGAAGAATTATTATTGTTGAAATCAAGGAGTTCCTAACCCAAAATTTGATTATACAAAATATTCATAATTGACGTGTATATTAATATAAGAAAGTAGAATGTCAAGGCAAATATTGTTAATGAAATAAAGCCATGATGAAAAGCATTGAAAAGTAGTGAATAACAAGTTTATTACATAGATTGATTATTATGGAAGGCATGGAGTTAAGAAATTCAAAATTTTTGAAGCAAAGATGAAGTTTATGAAAATCCCAAAATAGTCAACTCGGAAGGCAGTCAACCAGAAGAAGAAAATATGAAGCTAAACAACAGGATGGCCATTAATCGATCTGATTAGTGGTCCATGCACGTTGATAAGGAAAGCATAATCCGAGGGGATTGGAGAGAATAGGTTGACAGTCCAGCCTAGTTGATTGACCAAGTTGGACAATCAATAGATCAAATCCTAACAGAAGAGACCCCAAAACTATTTTAGATGTTAAACTAACTCACTCCAATTAAATGATGATTGCATAAAAAGGTGTAAATGGTTGACCAACTGGATCAATAGACTGATGATTAACTAGATAGGTGTATAACAGTCATATTTTGATAAATATGGAAGGGCATGATTTACACAATGGCCCATTGATGAGAAAATGCATAAATACCCAACCTTGGTGCTAGAGAGAGCAAGAATTAGAGAAAAAGGCCCAGAGGAGAGAGAAAGACAAAACACGGGGAAAAAGTAAAATCATTCTTACGATGTGAGAATAGATAGGCTTATTGATAGCTAGAGTCAAAGAACTTATGGTATAGTTGGCTTAATCAGTAGTTATTTATCCAAGGAGTTTCTGGATATGATTTTTAGTGAGTCATTAGTATTTATTGAAGTTATCATAGTAGTATCCTTCCACCCATCAAAAAAAGGTTGTATAGTGGATTCGTGTCTCTAAATTTAGTTTAGACAGTGGATATAGGTCTAATGCAGATTGAACCACTATAGAATTGATATTATCTCTCTCCCTATCTCTTAATTATTATGTCTGATTGAATTGGGTAGTTGAGATTCATCAAATTGCATCATCTTAAGAATTGCATCCACATATGAACTCTAGGTGTTTGATAAATTTCCAAAAAGACTTAAACACTCAATTCATCCTCCTCTTGGGTGCCTTTAGGACTAACAATTATATTACAACATGCACAAACTGGAGCACAATTCTAAACAAATAACAAGCAATGCTAGAAAAGGGCATGTAAGGCAGATAGCAAAAGCACTATGTTAACTGGAAATGAATCATATAGAAAATGGCTAACCTCAACTGGTGACATCAGTTCAAATGGCTTCTCCCAACTAGACTGTTTTGTTTTCTTGTTGTAATAGTATCTAGCAAAATAAATCTATTCATAAGATCTCAAGTATTGCAACACATCAAATGAATGATTCCAATGATATTACCATAACCCAGATGATAGAACTTGGTTGGGTTATGAATTGTTATATAAAGAATTTTGTGTAATAGATAAGCTAAGATTGTAAGATTCAAGAACTTGAAGACAGACAACAACACTTATAACAAGAACGTACCTCCTCCCATCTGCAGCTGTATGCTCTTGCCAATCAGATGAAGACTGTTGAGAAAAGTTTGGGATGTTTATTGCCTGTAACAGAAAAAGGAAAAGAGTTCCAAAATCAATATCCCGTTTATTATAGGTGAGAGATAATTAACATAATGATTCTTAAAGCAAGTACAAGGGGTAATACTGATCCCGACGGCAAGAAGTAAATCAAATCCCACCGACGATGGCTATATAATTGCCTTCCTCATAAGAGTAAATCAAAAGCTAAAGAAAAAAACAAACGATAACATCTCTGGTATCATGTGCAAAAATAAAAGAAACTTCTTAATTCATACGTTCAGCTAAACTGACAATTAAAAAGAAGCATCAAGTATTGCAATGATAAAAACAGGCTACTTTCAATTCACAAAGCAACAACATGGAAACAATGTAAAAAAATTAACTTACCGAGAAGCTCAATACTTTCAGCTCATGAGAATCAGGAACTTCAACAATATATCTTGTGTAATTTAAGCACAAACTTCATTATCATGAACATTCTGAGTAAAAATGACTTAATAACCAACTATCCAATAAACTTAAAAAGGCATAACTACAAAAGGTCCTTGGTGACCATGAATCAATATAATTGGCATAGTGAAAAATATGATGACTCATCAATGAAAAGAAATTTTCTCACGTCCTCGATAGTACACTAAACAAGTAGATAGCAATAAATATATTTAACCATGAAAAATAGGCACAATATGATTGGAAAAGAAAAAGCAAAATAAACACTCACTGGATCAGAGGAAGAAGATACTGAAGGTTGCTGTCCAGCATGTTGAACAGGCACAACAGTTGATGCACCATGACTTCCAGATGACAACCAAGGTTGCACCCCTACAGATACTACAGGCGCATGTCCTTGAGACATAGGCTGGAATTGTGACAATGTATTGGCATTGTTCTGTGGATGGCCAAAATTTGATGGTGCATACTGAAATAATCTACTTCAAAAGTAAGTGCAAACTGCGTTCCAGAAAATGTGGAAGACAAATTGAGTGAGTATTTGGAATGAATATCTTACGCTATAAGAAGAAGAGTGAGGAATTCCAGGTGCTCCCAAATGCAGGGTAGTAGGCTGTGCTTGTGGTGAGCCAGATGTAAGAGGTCGATTTGGTTGACCGTATGGCAGAGCTACAGCCTGAGATGAAGGCATAGCAGCACCAGGTTGACTTGGCCACAGTGGTAATTGCTGCACTGGTTGAGAATATTGCAACTGTTGACTTTGAACAGCATGTGTCCCGACATTAGAAGCAGGCATGACTTGTCCAACAGGCCGAAACTGTTGAGAACCTGGTGGAATGAATGGTTGTCCCTGCTGCATTGGAATCATTGACCGTAACTGCAAGAAGATTTATATATAGTACCAATGAAAAGTTTTAACAAATTTAAAAGAAGAAAAGATAACATAAGAAAAATAGTTTGCATAGGTAAGGGAGAAGCAAAAGTTTGGGGACCCAAGGATCCAACTGCAGAAGGCTGGATTGGAAAGAGGAGAAGATTAAGACATTATTTCAATTGAAAAGATCTTTGAACAAGCATAGCATAAATAGAGATTCATAAACAAAGAACAACCAAGCGAAAAGAAACAAGAAATCAAAAAGAAGAAAATATTTTAATACTAATGAGGGTCAAGATTCCAATGTGATAACAATTTAAAGCAAGACCAATAGGTTCCTATTTAGATATAACTTCTGTGACCCTACGATTTCAATATTATTAGCCATTCCAGCACACACACACACCAAGCTACTAAAAGCTGCAGACATTAACACGCTATTGCCGAGAACTTCTCACATAGAGCAGCAAGACTTCAAACTGCAACCAAACAAAACGAAGAAAGTACACACATTGTCCTGACCCATTAGAAGTATTCGATTAAGAAAATTGAATTGTTCACTAACTTGTCAATTCTTGCTTGTAATTTTCCAAACCATCAAACAAAAGGTCGCAAATACGGCAAGAAAACAATAGAGAAGAGCGATAAAGATATATCGTCACTTACAATTAGAAATTGCCCAAAGAGAAAGAAGAAGATTAAACGAGATCTACCTGAGTCAGTTCCAGGTGCTTAGGGTTTAAGACCCAATAAGAAAAAAGGAGATAAGTGGCAAACAGATTTTATTTCGCTGGTAATTTGCATTTTGAGAAAGATAATTACATGAGTTACTTCCTTAATTTAAACGGCACATCGATTCCGATTGATTTTAGGGTAAAAATCTTTATTTATGATTTGAATTCGTATTAAAAAAACAACTTTAAAAGTTTATTAAATAAATGTATTATTACATCATAATTACAATAAATTTTATTATATCACAATACTGTCAATTATAAAACAACAAAAGGTTATATTTAAATATGTTATAAAACCGAAACTAAAATTTAAGAATATTTGGGAGAGGAGAGTTCTTTTTATAAATTGGT
>JANIJH010000006.1:10236874-10247813 GCA_024520975.1 Erythroxylum areolatum
TTATATTAGCTGTGTCCACTGTTCAAGCCAATAAAAATAATTTTTTTGTAATTACTATATAACGGGTAAACGGGTATAGGGGGTGGTATCCCCATACCCGCCTCGATACCCGATGGGTATTTTGCTAACCCCCCATACCCGCCCCATGGGTAAAAATTTGCTCCCCATACCCGCTCCCGTTCGGGTAATTTTATCGGGTACCCATCGGGTTTGGGTACAATTACCATCCCTAGTCACGCCCATGACAAATTAATTGTATGGTCGCTAGTCTTCAACCATGTTCTTCATTTTTATGTTTTTTTTCTTGTCTCTTCTTCTTTTAATCTTCTTCTTCTTGCTCCATGAAGACAATAGAGTATGAATCTCAAGAAGATGACTAAACAAAAATGCTTTCTGCTCACTTTAGCTATTACACTTCCAAATTATACCAAAATCAAACATGAACTAAAGTGAGTGTCTTAAACATTTTGAGGCACTAACCACTAAGTAAAATGGATTAAATATATCAACAATTAAGCACATATCAAGTTCCCCCATACTTAGTTTTTGACCCTCGTCAGGCAAATCATCAAAATCAAAGTCACAACCAAAACACTTACTCATTTTCAATATTTCCCAAGAATAGATAGTCATAAGCAAAGATGAATAACTTTCAAAAATCATAGCAAGAATTCAACATTCAACGCTTCTACTTATGATCAATCAACATTCATCACCCTTATAAACTACGTAATCTAGAGGTAGACTTTGATCAAGTGTGCTTAAATAAGGTAGATCCATAATACACTCAAACACCATTCATGATCATAACATTCCACTACTTTGCACATTTCATTTCTACACCACTAAAAGTTACATGCATAACCATGAATCAAAGTGCTTTTCTAAGGTTGTAATATGGGAAAGGGTAAGGTGATGTACTTGGGTAAAGTAGCATGAAAGTCATCAAAGCTAGTGAAACAAAAGTAAAATTCAATGAAACATCAAGTGATAAAGCAAGGTTCATTCAAAACTATGTACCATAAGCTATAATGAATGCATAAATTATATTTCACATCTCAAATTTAGGTTTTCACACACAAATCACATGAAGTATAAATAATCGAAAGCGTTCACTCATAAAGAATGATGATAACAATACATTAAAACTACGAGGAGTGAACATTCCAAGATAACATCTACCTCATATTTAGTGATTTCATTTCTATTTTTCTCTTCATCACACGAGGTCACTCTGGATGGCAACGGGTCACCCCCTTTCCCACCGCTTCTTAACTAATGATAGATCTAAGTCAGTATTTAGCCAACCAGGTTCAAGTATGGTATTCTCCATTTTAGAGTGATTCTCCACTCCTTTGCTAAATCTTCCAAGATAACATCTACTCATATTCAACAAACTCAAATCACACATTCAATACAACTTTAGGAGGAAAGACTAATCATAATAACTTTTCAAAACATGTGCACTTCCTCCTAGATACTTTTATTTGAACACATTTTTTATTTTTTATTTTTATTTTTTCATATAAACATTGAAAAAAGCTACATCAACATGGAAATTTCATAAAATGGCATTATGATAAATATGACCAACCCACATATATGCATCCCCTACACTTATACTTTTGTACATCCACAAACTCAATAATCAACAAATGCTCTACTAGCTTTATGGCTGGGGTAAGATATTTGGTTAATTTTAAAAGCATGTAATGTGGTTAGTACAAAAAGGAAGGCTAATAAAGCTCACCAAGCCTTAACAAAGGAAAAATCATATCAACAGGTAGCTATTTGGCTAATATAGCTTATAAAAACAAAGAATGCCTAATTATTTTTATGTTAATGCATGTGATAAAATGTGGTCTTAAATAGAAAATCAAAGTAAAGTTAGGATGTACATGTCATAGAAGTCACACATAAACATAAAGACAATGAAACTGATATGGACGTGTCAGTCTAATAATGCTAAAAATCTCACTAGATTGTGTGTATCTTTAGTTACTACTCTTCTAAAGATAACGCATATTGACAAATCACAAGAGCAAGAGCATATGCTAAATTTGTCATGGGTTTTTCTAGTCAATTTACACTATAATTATGACTATATAGTCTTAAATGCAATAGAAAAAGAGAAAATGTTTGATTTTGAAAACCATCTAAAAAGCCTCATAAGCAACAATTAAGCTAAAAAACATGCATAAAAACTAAGATCCCTCCCTCACACTTAAAACTTACATTGTCCTCAATGTAACATCAAACGCAAGAAATGAAGCATTTAACGAAAATAGCAAATGTGAAAATGTAAATAAACAGAAATCAATTTCCCTTGGGTTGCCCCCTAAATAACACTTTTGTTTATCGTTATTGGCTCAACTCCATATTGCCTGCATCAAGTGACGCCATTCACGTCTTTTAGTATCAACACTTCCATATCCTCCGTTTAGAAGCCTTTATAATACGACTTCAAGTGATGACCATTCACTTTGAATATCTTATCAGTTTTCAAACTCTATATCTCTACTGCACCAAAACAAAAGACATGAGTAACAACAAACAGATCAACCCAACGAGAACGCAACTTACTCAGGAATAATTTGAATCTGGAGTGATATAGAAGCACTCTCTAATCTATAACAAGGTGTTTCCTTGAAATTATCTTATCATGAAAAGCCTTCATCTCCTCCTTATATACCATTGCGTTCTAATATGAGTCATTCCGCATCTCCTCCAATTCTTGCAATAGTAGCTTCCTATGCACACCCACATCATCCAAATTCGTATTACATCTTTTTATAACGCAATACGCCTATTGTTGCAACTCCACTAAATGTGACATGACTTACCAAACATTAATCTATACGGAGACATCCCGATTGGTGTTTTATAAGTCATCCTATAGGCCCCTAGTGCGTCGTCTAGCCTTATACTCTAATCCTTTCTATTGGGCTGCACTATTTTCTCTAACATTGACTTGATTTCTCGATTCAACACTTCAACTTGTCCGTTGGTTTAGGGATGGTAAGATGTGGAAACCTTGAGTATGATGTGATATTTCCTGTACAGGGTTTCCATCACCTGTTGCAAAAATGGGTTTCCCTATTGTTGATGATTGCCTTTGGCATCCTAAACCTAGAAAGGATGTTAGCTTTAATATAATCTGCAACAACTTTGGCATTATTAGTTCTAGTGGCTTTAGCTTCCACCCATTTAGAAACATAATTGACTGTAAGCAAAATATGTTTAAAACCAAAAGATGGAGGGAAAGGTGCCATAAAGTCAATACCCAAATGTCAAAATTTTCATATAATAGAATAGGAGTTTGTGGCAATTGATCCTTGTCACATAACTTGTAGAAGATGTACGCATCTATAAACATTGAGGGCCAGTAGAAACTACTCTCCAAAACTTTATAGGTAGTCCTCTTTACTCTAAAGTGTCCTTTACATACATACAAATGGCAGAAGGCAAAGATCGAAGGTGTTTAAGTTTTAGGTACACACCTCCTAATGACTTGATCATATATACGGGTCATCCCAAACGTAGTACCTCGCTGCATTCCTTAACTTATCCCTCTAAGTCATTCACAAACTAAGGGGTAATTTGTTAGGAGCTAAGAAATTCACAAAACCTACATACCATCGTGGTGTCAAATTGGCAAAAAGTAATTGTTCATCTAGAAATGTCTCTCACAAAAGGATGTCATCTTTTTCTTTAATCAACCGACAAAGGTGTTTAGCAACCACATTTTTTGCCCCCTTCTTGTCTCGTATCCCCAACTTGAATTCTTAAAAGAGGAGAATCCACCTGATCAGTCTTGGTTTTGCTTCTTTCTTCATGAGTAAGTATCATAAAGCTGCATGATCAAAATAAACAATTACTTTAGCACCAAGCAACTACAACTAAACTTTTTCCAAAGCAAAAACCACAAACAAAAGTTCGTTTTCGATTGTAGAATAAATTTACCAATATGATAACCAATGTTGTTATAAACTCTCAGTTTATCAATATTTATAACTTTAACCTATATTGGTCAACCTTTAACCTATATCAATCAATGAATTTCCCAAAAATATTTTAATAACTTCAAATAATCAAACTTAATTTACCTAACGAAATTATGACTTAAACACTTTTAAAAAGGTTTCCAAAAAAACACTTTAAGGTTCAAGAGGTTTTTCTTTTAAACCAAAAAATTTATTTCCTCTTAATGATGAAAAAGACTTATGCATTATAGTAAAACATAATATTATACATGGTATGCCTTTAAGATTATCAAACTGATTAAATGAGATTATAATTGGCATTATAAGATATAAAATGATTTTGATGCTTTGATCTTCTTTTATTCTTGACTTGATCTTTACTTTAAAGGTTACAAACTTGAACTTTTCTTTATCATCTTCATGAACCATTTTATTAAATTATGACTACATCTTATTTTTATATTGCTTCTCATCAAAAAAATAAACTCATTATTAGTAATTAGGATTTTTTATCATCAAAATATCATTTAGAACTTCATTTTGTTCATAAAAAATGATAGTAATTATTGGTATTCATTTGATGCGATTTAATATTGAACTATAATGCATAGGAATCAATATTTTTTCAAGTACATGCATAAATTTGGATCCTTGGGGATTAATACTTCAACCTTTTCAACTCATATATTTTTTTAGTTTACTTAATAGGCATTGTTTAAACAAACAATTTCAATGAATATGTCCATAATCACCATAAAATGACACCTCATATAGAATGATTCGAAACTTTATAAATCATATGAATTTGACATGTAAAAGTAATATATATATATATATATACAAACACACACACACACACATTTTTAGGTCTTCTTCAGATGTGATGGTAATATATGAGGGATAAAAGAGTCTTCTTATATGATAGTGAGGCCTAACAAATAAATTGGCATAAAACATTTTCTTTCAATGACAATTGAACTATACTGATTATAAATATATACCTTATGCTTTTATGATGACCTATGATAATTAAGAGTTTGTTCATATCATTTTGGTAATAAAAAAAGTTTATACAAATGAGAAAAATGATACATGCTCTTTTAGTATGGAATTGCACAAAAATTATGCCCATTTTTGCCTTAAATGTTCAGCCTTTTAAGTTTAAAACATAAACCATATATAAATGTATAAAATTTCCTTTTAGCTTGAGACCTAAAAGATAATGCATGAACATTGAAGTTTTCATGACTAAAATTGAATGTTATATGCCCATATGATGACTTAAGCAATAGCTCATCATTATACATATGCTTTTCTTTCACAAAAATTGTTTTGGCATTGGATGATGGACTTATATAAATGTACCCAATACTTTGACTATAATTTAAAAACTTTTGGGATCTAAGAATGATATTCAAATTTGCATTTTATATAGTGAATTTAGACAAGGACTTTTTATGTAAATAATCTCCTTTTTCATTGCATCATTTTCTTCCAATAAACCAAACTCATTATCATAAGTAACAACCACACCTTAGATTCTACCATATAATGCATATCACATTTCAATTTGTCAATATTAAGAATGCATTCACTTATGACTTTTTGAACCACTTTATATTGGGAAGATAATTTCTTCCATTTCAAGCTTTTTGTTTCTAATATTTAATATGCTCTTTATTAAAAAAACATCATTGTTATCATCATAATTATTAATATCAGGAGATTATAAACTAGAGGATACATCATCATTACTTGACATAAACCTCGTATAAGCTATCTCTTATTTGATTCTCTAATTTTGAAATTTCTTACATTATCTAGTTTAGTCTTGAGTGTTTTCATCTTCTTTTTGTCCTTCTTCTTCTTCTTTTTACTATATTATTGATTTTCGTATGAATTTTCATCAAGAAAAAATTTATTAATATTAATATCATTACCACTAATATCATTATGATATTCATTAATATATGTAAGATCAAGTATGTGATAAATATTATGAGTATTATGACACATTTAAACTTTAGAAATTACATTTCTATCTAATGCCAAAAAAATGAAATGTCCATCATTTTCCTATTTAATGAAATGAGTCTATTATCATTCCTATTCCAGTCATTCATCTTTATAACATCTACTAAATCAAAATATTTGACCAAGAGAAAGACTTTTATCCTATGTCTCCAAAATAAGTAATTATTTCTATTAAAGATAATATTAATATCTTGACCCTCTTGGCTAAAAAATAAATCAAACTGTATCATAGTGAACTTTACTCAAAAGTTGCTAGAAATCTATACAAGGTTGAATGAGACCTACTCTAATACTAATTGTTAGTCTCCATAGGCACAAGAGAGAGGTTCAAATTGGGTATATTTACTTTATGCCTATTTTTAAAACTAATGAATGATTATGACAAATGCGAAAAAAATAATTTCATAATAAACATAATAATAGTAAAAGAGAGTAGGCAAAGAGAGAGAAAATTGATTTATAGTTGTTTAACCAAATAACCTTTGACCTACGTCTACTCTTTAAGTTCTATTTAGGAATTCACTTTCTTCTTCCTTCAATGAATGACTCTTTTTTTTGGGCTACAAGTGAAAAGAAACCCTTACAATCTTCTTGCTTTGCAATGGGTGAAGAAAATACAATCATCTTGCTTTGTTGTGGGTAAAGAATAACCTTTTACAAATCTTATTAAAGGTCTAAAGGAGCCCTCATCAAATGTACTATTACATTCTACCAAATTGCAACAATTTCATAACCATAGAACTTAAAACTTATCTCTCTTTATCACATTAATAAGCGAAGGCTCTATATATATTATGCAATGCATATATACTTTTTCTAGCCTCTTAAGGTTCTTGAAAGCTCTCTAATATACCAAAAGTTTCTTTTATAACTCATATATGGTCTTTTATACTCAAAATAACCTAAAATAATCCTTAAAAACAAAAAAATTTTGTTACTATGACTGGTAACAATATCATTAATCAATCATTTAGCATATTGATCAATTAATATGTAATAAATATGGTCAAAAATTCACGTTATTTGTTTTTAAAAGACACTGGTCCACTGTCTGTCATGTCAGTCAACCAATCTATCTAAAACCCTAACATTGATCATCAAAATTACTATATTGATTGACCAAACTTCTTTCAATAAATTTCTCAAAGTTTCTCAAAGTTCTTTTAAAGATCAAAACACGTTACTTTGACAAAAAATTAATCCAAAACTATTTTAAGAGTTTCTCGATGTATTTAAATGTATCAAAAGATTTTTTAAGCCTTCCTAAATTTTCTCTTGATTATGACAAAGTATATGTAATGTGTCATAAGTGCAAATGCTCATAAAATGATTGATCTCCTAATTTACGGAATTGACTAAGATAAGGTTGCAAGAAGAATAAAATAATAAGCTTAAATCTTGATATGTTTGATTCCTTCTTATTTTTAGTTATTCACTTGAATTCTCTTAAAACTCTCCTATGTTGCATATGTACGTTACTTTGCTCATTTTCTTTATTATTTGAATGCTCAATTGATTTAGTTAACTCTTTTCTGTACTTTACCCTTCCATTAAACTTGATCTCTCATATATCAACTTATTAATATCACAAAGGATTAAAAAAATTAATAATAATATTTTTTTGTTATCATTAAAACTATAAGTTATAACCTCATTTGGTCTATAAGTATCTCTAAATTACTTTTAGAGTAAAATATACAATTTTTCTAGTGATTTACTATTCTAATTATTTTAAATTATTATAAATAATAGTGTAATATTAAATAAAAAGATCTTTTATTAATTTTTTGTTAAGTTGTTAATATAAACTATTACATAACTTATTATTATGCAATTGATTGTGTTTAAATATATATTATAACATATGCAACAATTAATTATGTAATGATCTACATCAAAATAAAGAAGCGACTAAGCAAACTTTTAGCCTTACATCATAATTCAAATAATAAAAAATATTAATTTAATCATTACTTGATTATATTTTGAAAATTAATTTTTGTTATTTTATTATGCTATAGAGCTTATAGGACATAGATGGCCACGACTTGCAAGTCGAACAATATTTTCCTTAGAATAATTTGATAAATACTTAATAAAAAGTCTTCACTTGGAGTTTTTAGTATTATAAAGTTCTTTTTTCAAAAAAAAGATCATTTAAATTTTAATATTTACACTAAGTTTAACTTAAACCCAAACATTTTATAGCATTGAAAAAGAATCTTCACATTTCAAAAACATTTAATTTAGACATTAAATTGATATAATCCTAGCTCTCCATTAAGATTCCATCAATTTTACCCAGCCTAGTGTAGGGCAACACATGGATTCATGCGTCATATGCATAATAAAGTAACGGAAGTATCGGAATCTAAATCCCAACCCCATGACATCCCAAAAAGCTAGAATCTTAAATGCATGCATAAACAGATTATATGAATATGGTATAACAATACATGTACCTTTTTAATTCTCCTCCTTTCTTAATTCTTCTCCTAATTTGGGTTGTTGCAAACACTAAAACCCTTCCTTGATCGCTTAAGAACACACAAAAAAGAAGAAGAAGAAATAATATTTAAGGGTGGTTAGAGCACCAAACTAGATGAGTTTAAGTAGATGCTCTAATGGAGAGAAAGATTAAGACTATGTTGCATGCACTTTGATTCAAGCAACAATTGCATAAATTGCATGAACAAGACTTAAGACACTCCTCTCTTGCTCTAGAACTCTTCTAAACCTCTTATCCTCTCACTTGAGTGTGTAAGAACTTGTTAGACTCTGTTGTATATAAGCGAAGAACTCACTTATGTACATTTGTTGAGCCTTCGATATCGTGGCCTAATTGATTGACAACCTCACCATCAGTCACGATCGTGGCCTACTTAAAACAGTTACATTGTAGCACCCCCTTACCGCAGGGTACACATCGGGACGCCCGTAGGTCATTCCGGTACATATTCTACAATAAGGGTGAACTATGAACACTCACTACAACACTTCACATGGCATCATAATAAAGCATCAGTATAAAAATCAGAAACTTTTGAAACTATAATTTGTGTCCTCATTTTATTTCATCAAAATCATAAATTTACATAATTGTCATTGCTTACTGTCTGTACATCACTCCAAAAACCTAGTACAAAATGCTATATAACAAGGAAAATACATCAGCCCTAACTAGGTCATCCCAAAAGTCCCAACTGACCAACCTGTGAGCCATGACTTCTCTTGCTAACACGATCTACACGCAGGAAAAGTACCTCTGAAGCTAGGAGTCTACTCTCGGTCCTGAAAAATATGTTGCAACTTTGGGTGAGTTTGCGAACTCAGTGAGGTAACCATCATCGATGGTTCACTCAATTCATGCAGCAATCAAGCATAATACAGTTATTACATATACTCACATTCAGAAGTACCACATGATTGTTATCACATAAGTATAAGGCATTTTGCCTTTCACTCAATCAAAGAGATTAAAACAAATGCATATGAAATGCGTATGTGACACTTTTTCTATTTATTTCGGTGTTGCGACCGAGCGCCTAAACTGTCCCAATATGGACGCATTAATCGTTGAGCCTTAGGCTTTGAATTACTGTGGGCTCGAGACCCAAATACATTGAGCTTCTAGCTCTCGGTAGCTGCTCCGGTCACAACTGTCATTATCTGATCATGCATTCATGCATGGAATGCACATGTCACCATGAAATAGTTTATATGTCACAATCAACACATATGTCACAAATTTACCACCTCATAAACAAGTATTTCACAAATTCCCATACAAGTAGCACTTCTATGTCATAACTTCCCAATACATCGGACCTTCTGTCCGGAATCCACAATCAGAAACACAATTCACTAACCCACCATTATTCACCACAATTTCTAAGCAAATAATAATTGAGAGAATCGTCTAGGTCACTCACCAATAGCTTCCGAGTTAAGGCCTGGAAGTCTCGGTAATGACGGTGGGTTGACGTTCCAAATGCGCCTCTATAATAGTCAAAAAATTCAAACATTACCAAATGTACAATCAGAAATATTTAATAATGCACATGGAGAAATTAAAATGTGTACAATGCATGTTCGTGACATTCCCGGTACTATTCTAAAAATTCCCATCACAAAATTTTCCTCTAAATATTAGAAATCCAAAGACACCAAAAATACTCAATTCGGACCTCTATAGGTCCATTTATCACTAAAATACGGACCAGAAAAATAGTTACTCGGTCCTCTAAATTTGACTGAATCAAACCACATCAATTTCATCTCTAAAAATTTCCAATTTTACATAGAAATTAAATTAATGGACTCACAAATCCGATGCCTCGAGAATCAGGTCAATCGAATGTCCACAAATTAAGAATTCACCAAAATACTGAACCATGTTTAAAAAATTTTCCAACTCACTTTGATTAAATCAATCATCATCAATTTAATCTAAAAAATCCATAATTTTCCATGGACAGATAGAGGGATGTCTTAGGAATCCAACGCTTCAAAAATCAGGTCGATTGGAGGTCGGACGAAAAAGTTAAGACCAAAAGAATGGAGAGAGGTTGGTCAGGAAAAATTCCAAATCAGAGCTCGCACTCGCGAGCGGGGGAGGCGCTCGCGAGCCGGTCTCTCGCCGGGGTGACCGAGCGGGTCGCTCACTAGGGTGACCTTCCAACTTCTAAAATTCATAACTTGGGACTCAGAACTCCAAAATTTTAAAATTTGGTATCAATGGAAAGATAAAAGAAAGCTCTACAATTTCCATGAGGACTTAAAAACCAATTCCATCTCTAAAGGGGTCAAAATCCCATTCAAATTTTCTGTCCATTAATACTCTAGCCAAACAGTAACAGCAACTTGTAAAAATCATAACTTCCTATTTCATAGCCCAAAATTTCCATACTTTACACCAATGG
>JANIJH010000006.1:10410134-10457256 GCA_024520975.1 Erythroxylum areolatum
TGTGATTGACCGAGGTTATGTTATGAGAAACATTCATTACATGAATGCATGCAAGATAAAGGAAGTTATGACCGGAGCCGTCAGGATAAAGAGCTTAAAACTCGGAATGTGATTAGAGCCTCGGGTTCGAGTGCGACTGTACCCGGTATCCACTAAGAGATATGAGACGTTATATGACACAACTCGGTATCCATTAAGGGATATGAGCTAGCAAAAAGGCACTCGGTCATAATGACAATAATAAATAAAAGTGAGCCTCACATGCATTGCCATTGTAATTAATATATGTGTTTTGTATGAATGATATGATTCTTTTGAACGTGGAATGTGATATATTATAAATGTGCAATAAGGTGAATATTATGTTATGTGTGATGATGTGATGCATGAATTGAGTAAACCATCGATGATAGTTATCTAATTGAGTTCGCAAAACTCACCAAAATTGCAATGTTGTCTTTTCAGGACCAAGAGACGACTCAAGCTACTAAGAGGCTCTACCAGCTGTATAGATTGTGTTTTGGCAGGAAAAGTCATGGCTCAAAAGTCGGTCAGCTGGAATCTGTGGACAGTTTAGATAGACTGCTTATATTTTCCTCTCTCATGTAGTCCTTTTGTATTAAGTTGATGTTGTACCTGGGGAAAAACATTGAAAGACAATGTAGACTTCGATTTTTGTAAAATGAAATGAGAAAAAAGTTAGGTTTTAAAATATTGTAATCTTCTCATGATGCTTTTTTTAAGTAAATTGTGGTACCATGCTATACGAAGTGAATGTAGTGATCGAACGTAGCTCGCCCTTATCATAGGATATATACCGGAATGACCTTCGAGCGTCCCGGTGTATACCCTGAAGTAAGGGGTACTACAGTTTTAATTGGTTATCAGAGTGTGTCTTACCTTGATCTACATTTTCGGGCGAATTTGTTTCTTTTCCATAATGCAACCATTAGCTTGATTAATTTTTGGGGTCAAATAGAAAGGGATGTTTTTTACGACATTATTTATTAAAGAGATTGTTAGTATAAGTTTTCTTTTGATTATTGTCGATAGACTTGGCAAATTTGTTCAAAAAATCTCATTACATTTAAGCTCTAATGTAAGAACCTGATTGACGATGCACCTAAGTTAAAACCACTTTCCCATATGTAAGTATAGGTAAACTCTTTTGTAGTGTGCAAAGCTTCTTTGAGGGGACTAGTCATTAAAGTTTCACTTGAAATGGAATCCAACTTGATTGCCTTTGGTTTGGTTCATTTAATATAGTACTAACTCTAATCCTATTGGATCCATTTCACAAGAAGTTCTTAAGGGCTGGTTTTCCATGGTATAGGGAGGAAGTGGAGGACACAAATTTTGTTCTAGGAAGACCCAAACTAATTAAGAAAGAGCTCTTAAGGGATAAAGAGGGAATTGGAGATGACAAAGTCCAAGCTTATGTAATGCAATGCATAATAATACAATGATGTTTAAATTTTGAACTTTATCAACTAAGCTTCAATGTTTTTTGGTGAATAACACTGATGGATATCCTAGAATGTCTATCAATAATACGTTAATACAATATAGTGTAACTTTTATACATGTCAATAATATAAGAATGCTTTGTAGTGGGCTCTAAAAATGTCAATTTTGCTTTATAATTTGTACATATTTTCCCATTTTCACTATATAAAGGCAGTTTTTATAGGTTGTAGTTTTATTGTTTATCATTAGTTATTACGTTGGGTGAGAGATTTGTAATTATTTGCGTTGACTCTAATAATTCAATTCGCAAATTCGGACTCATCTAATCAAAATTATCCGTAAAGTTAAGGCCCGAAAGGGCAACAGTTGTTAAAGGTTGGCCTAGTCCAAGGCTAGAAAATTTGTATTTAGATTGAGTTCTAACAATCAAAGTACTAATATGAAAAGCTAATATAAGATAGTAATAAGTTAGGTTCATTTGAATCCAAAATTTAATATAGGCTTAAGTGTGATTAAACTTCTAGGAAGTGGGTCTAAACTTTAACTAGATCCTAATTGAATTTTCAACTTTTGAAAAGATCGGATTCAATCGAATTTTATATCATTTTAGAAAAGAAAATGAATAAAAATTTAGATACAAGTCTAATCAATTAATGTTTGTTCAACCATTTATTTTGTTTAAAAGTAAGTTTGATTTAATTATATGTAAGGGTTTAAATCAATACATCTATAACTCCTATTTCCAAATTTAAAAGATAATAATAGTATTATATAAACTTATAAATTTCTTCCTTCCTCTCTTTTTATTTAAGGTTAAAAGTTTAAAGTGTCCCGGCAATTATTTTCAATCTTCTTATGTCAGATGTCATATTCTCAATATGAGACTTAAGAATGGCACGTTTAAGACTTAGTCCAAATAATATATAGAGCAAAATTATTTCCAAAACCTTTGAAAACTCATAAAATATGCAGAAGCTGAACCATTAACAAATTAGATTGAACGGAAACAGACTACGTTGTTTGCTGATATCAAAACAGCATTGCATTCAAGTTCTAATGGCTAAACCAAAGTTTTACAAGACCACCAACTTCATAGCCAAAACAAAATGATGGGCTTTGCTCTTTGACGAGAACGTTATACATAGGTAAAGCTTGTGTGAAATCTGCGAAATCTGATGCCAGAATTTCCACATGACGACTCTGAAAATCATCTGCCCTGTGGGTTTTTATGTCCAGTCTTTCCCTCTTTCACAAGCAATCCGCGAAGAAAGTGAAACATATTATAAGCTAACAAAATCAAAGGTCTGATCAAAAGCTTCAAAAGAAATTGTTACATGCAGACACAGGACTCCTATTTTCTCTTCTTCTTCCATGAAACAAACTCCAAAGAGTCAAGTAGTTACAGGGCAGGCATTGAGGCAGAATGAACAAGAGCTGGACCGAGAAGGTCATTGCACAGACTTGCCCCTTCACTATTCTTGTTCTCTGCTGCTGGGCTTTGTCCTGCACTGCTGTTTGAAAGTGAACCAAATGAAGCCTTCTGCAAGACCCCAGTTGGAGAGGTATTTAACCTAGGACTACTGTCCCATCCCTCCAACATAAGATTTAGTGCTGATGAACTCTTACACTCAGCTGCACCATTAGTCGTATTATGCAAAACCTCTCCAAGGGGACCACCCATTGAAGTTTCCCATGAGATGGGAATCCAACTCGCTTGTCTTTGGTTTGGTTCATTTAGTACGGTACCAACTCCGAGTCCCATAGGTATTGGATCCAATTCGCGAGACAACCTTAGAGGGGACAGAGCGGTTTTCTCATTGTTTGGCGAGGAATTAGAGAACATAAAGTCTGACGGAGCCATAGGTATTGAAATAGATAACTGAGTTCTGTCTGATTGCATATCAAGTTCAGGCCAAGAACCAGCAGAGCGATCATACTGATTTTTTGGCCAATCATCCATGAATTGGCGGAGGGAAGATTGAGAAACATTTTCCTGGTCACTCCCATTCTGAGAAGATCCATAGTTTCTGCCACTTATCAAAGATGAGCTCTTCTGCTGAGGGTTGAGGAGGGAATCAGAGGTGACAAGTCCAAACTCTTCAGTAATGCTCTTCCTGACATTAGTAAACCAATAAAATATATTTTATCATATTCTGCACTCAAGAATATTTGAGAGGAACCATTCGATTTAATCTTTGTCCCGAACTCGTCTAAAGAGTACTATAAACACTTGTATTAACAGTCCAAAGATTATTCAAGCCAAAAACATTTTCCTTTTTAACCAAAGTGAACGAATTGGAAGCAAATCATTACGTCAAAAGAAATTTTGTAAAGTTGTGAATCAATGCAAATTTAATGAAAATGAGAGGACGAATTGGAAGCAACTCAAGAGGACGTTGTAATCAGAATGGCAAAGAAATATGATGCCATCGTTGCTTCAACTGAAGAATATACACCAGGCTACTAGTACAATTAATGGGCTAATTGGGATCGCATGAACTACAAATGTCATAGTGAGGACAGAGATTGTTGTAGAAAAGTCTAAAACAAATTTTTATCTGGAGATTCATCAATTAGCCTAAAGAGTGAAGGCAATCACAGTGTGGGAGATCAAGAAGATGGAAGCCACAACAAGATGTTATTTCCCGACGTAAAGGCAAGAATTCCAGTTTTGGATAGCATAGGGAAAATGATTATAATCTTCGTTTTGAGATGAACTTATACCAGAAGGAAAAAAAGAAAAAAAAAATTGCAGACATCTCATCTTACTAGCTGCTTTTTTTACCATGTTAGAAATTGAAGGACTTTGGACTTGTTAATTTCACAAACTAACAGAAAATGCTACCTGCAAAAATATAATCTCAGATATGACCTGCTTAATGGAGACTAAAGAGTAATAATTCTAAAGTTGTAACCTTTTACCTGCTTATGGGATTGGCAGACGAACCATTAGACGAACTAATAGTCGGCAAATGATGCTGTGCAATGGTGACGCTATTGGTTGGGCCGTCTCCGCTTCGGGGACCAACCACCGGTGTAGATGTGGAGGTGACAGCGGTTGCCGACTTTGCACCGATGGTAGAAGTGACGGTGGCAGCGGCTGAATGGCCGGTTTGACCTTCCACAGGCTTTCTTGAACGATGGCGACCTCTGTTCATATGCCGCTCGCAATATTTCTGGTCAGCGACAGCATCTCTGGAGCACCGCCATTTCTTTCCATCTGTTCTACGACACCGCCCAGGCTCTGGATCGGTGTTGCTCGAGAATCCCAGATGGAAACTACCCCATGTCACTGCGTTTGCAAGTTACATATATTCACATGGAGCAACCCATGTTAGTATGGTAAACAAGGTCTCGATTTTCAGTGTCCAACTGAATAAAAAATGAAACTGCTGAGATTTGGGCCTTTTGAAAAGGATTAAGATGATACAAAAGTTGATACTTTGTTTTCGGTGCAAATCTTGTAGGGTCGCTAGAATACTTAAACGGAAACAAAAAGCATTAAACGGTGACTTCTCTTCTTTCTTTCCTTTTTTTTTTTTGGAGAGAGAGTTGAAACATTTTACTGCATCAGTTCTCAGCACACTAGTGAAAGTTTCAATCTTGACTTAAGTTCTCCTTAAACTCACGCTTGAAAGCACGGGCAGCCAATGGAACTGTGAGTATGAAAATGAACAAATACAAGAAAGAGAGGTAAATTTTGTGCAGAGGAAAGCTTCTTACATGAATTGTGTCTCAGAAATCCGCCTGGAAAGCTAGAGAATCCTACAGAATCAGCAGCTTTCCTTATAGGGATGAGTAATTGAGATGGTATAGGTACATTCGCAGTTATGTATTTGTAGATCAAAGCCTGATGTTCAAGTTCCATCCATTGTGACTGAGTAAATGGCCCTTTTGCCTCTGAAAAAAGTCCATGCATACCTCCAGAGCTAATAAAGCTTCCAGAGTTGTATCCTGAGAGAGGAAACAGCAACAAAAGAGATTTAATTGCAGAATGTTTAACCCATATCAGTACAAGCTGGAATAAAAGCTTTTGTCTGAGATAGAAAAGGCAAAGAGAGACTTGTAGAAAGGGACTCTGGCAGATACCCAAAATATCGAACTTGTCTGAAATATTGTTTCAGGGAATATGCATAGCAATGGAGAAAGACGAAATGTAGAAAGGAAATATGAGAAAACCCAGAAAGATTTTTCTTTTCTTTTTATGCTGCTCCGCTCTAATGATATCTTCAAACATCTTTCAAGCTTTGTCAATGGAGATCCTATCTTAGATTAAGTAGCCACAACCAGTCATCTCAACACAGGAGGACAAAGATTTGTAAGAGAGAGTGGAATCCGTTTTGCTACTTTTACTTGACAAGACTTGTAAATAAGACTAAACCTATCTGTCGTTGAAATGAATTTCCACTGTTCCCCATCAAAACCCACACAACCAATAGCATCTTATCTATAGTCATTCTAGACGTCTAATCCACACAAAACTACCTAAAATTTTAATTGAAAGAGAATGCCACAAACGAACAGTTTTCAAAAGCTAAAAATCTCGTCTTTAAATAGTATATCAGCGCCTTAAAGATTCCTCTAAAAACCATTACTTCCCCGTGGGGAAACATAAGCACAACTTAAACACAATAATAGCAATCCAATATTACAAACGCGCTTAAAGCCTTCAAATGTTGCTTAAGAGTACCTGTATTCCTATTATAAGCAGAAGTAAGGTGAAAGTAAGGTAATGGCGGATGTGGAGGGATCTTCTCAGGCTCTGATTTGGAACATGAGAAGCTTAGCATTTGTTGCGGTTGCTGTCCATCAGCGAACAGACTACTATATTTCAGTGACCCATTTCTTTGAACAAACGGCATTGACTCGGTTTTGGACAGTTTAGAGCCCCTCCAATCATCTTCGTCTGTTCCAGATCTATCTTGCTTGAGAAACCCAGATCCGTACCACTTCGGTTTTGTCTCAGGATCTGAACTAGAGAGAGTTGCAACACCGGCAAGGTTAGTATCTGAACCCACAAATCCTTCCAAACCCACCATCCCAAATTCCATGTGGAAACAAGCAGCGCAAGTAAAACTAAACCACCTCTGAAGCTAACATTATTTGATTAGAGAAAAAGACTGATGCTTGAAGCATTTTAATGGAGGATATGATATGGTTCAACCTTATATCAGCGGAGACTAAAAAAGCCCAGAATGGTTTTTCTTAAAGAAAGTCGACGCCTTTGCAGAGACAAAATAATTGCGGAGAGATATAGATATAGAGGGAGAGTAAGAGAGAAGGGGGCAAAACAAACCAAATGGACAAAGGCTTATATGCATACATATCTGTGTGTGTATATATATATATATAATAAAATATGCATTGAAGGATTTATTATTATAAGTAAAGTGATGGAGCAAGCAAAAGAGCTTAAGAAACAAAAAGTGAACAGAAAACCGCATGCATAGCACAGGAATTCCTCTACTTTGTGCGGGTTGCCAAAAGTCCAAACACTTCTGATGTTCTTCGAACTCAAATAATCTGACAGTTAGATGTGAAGTAGTAGCTTAGTTATGGAGTCTCGGGATACTGAAGAAAAGTTATGTTATATCGTTGTTAACGTTGATTAGTAAAGCAGTGGAGAGTGTGTAACAAGACTTGACCTAATGCTTTCTGCCTTGCAAAGTCCGCTAGCTGGTAGCGTCTAGCAGTTTCAACTTTCAATACGCGTCTCTATTATTACCTTCTCCCTCTTCTTAAAGTTGAAAGGGGTCGAAGTTGTGGTGTGGGTGGGGTGCCTGAGGGGGAGATGCATAGCCACGTGACCTACGTACGCCTCCCTCTCAAAATTTCTATCCTCAACTTGTCCTGTACTAACACCCCATACATAGTTCCATCCTCTCACGGTCCCCCTCCAGACAAAAATGCTGACTTTAATTACATTTGACCTTTTTTACTGCTTTCAAGTAGTAAAAGTACTATTTCATAAGTGATTTTCGAATTCGAATCGTTTCCGATCGTTTCCATATATGCAATCGTTAAAAATTTAGAATTAGAGTTTTACTTTTCACAAGGAACCTACCTGATTTGAGCGAGAATTAATCTTAGAATAGATGGTTTAAAAGTGTATTCTTATTGTTGGGACCCTTTTAAGACAACTCGTGAGTAATAAAAAAAAGACTATTCCTTAGTTTAATTGAGTAGTTATTAATAGAATAGAATGATATATGATATTATTCTATTATTTAAGATTAAATTTTATAATAAAATAAAATAGAATAGAACTAAATAAAAGAGTTTCACATTACATCTTATTTCATCATAAACAATAAAAATAAATTACCTCCAATTTAAGAGGTTTATGATGGAATATAAAATGATAAACAACGTTTCAATATATTATATTATGAAATCTTCTTTCAAATAACATTTTATTATACTTCATTATGAAATCTTCCATCATTCTCAAATATCAAGTTTCTAATATTACATCTATTTATATTCTATTTCATTAAAAACTTTACGTTCAATCAAACATGTCATAAGGTTTCAAACTAAGTCAATTTTGCAATGTACTTTTTCCATACTTATTTAAAAGATTTTAAAGTGTAATTTATTTAAAATAAAAATATGTTAAATATACTAATCCTAACTAGTTTGATCTTTTTATACAATTTAAATTAATTTTTTTTAAAAACAATTGATGTAAAATATTATTATTGAAAGTTGTATTATTATTATCATTAAAATAAAAGTATTAGTTGGTCAAAGATACCGTGATTGTGGTGTTTAATTTCTTATTACTACTTGGGAGGAGGAGATCTTATATAATAGACACAGGCATTGAAAGGTTGGAAGATGTATACTATATGAATTATGAATAGGGGGGTGGTTGGGTCGGAAGCTTTTTTTTTATTTATCCAGTTCTAGGAGGATTCTAACAATGGGAAGACACCTTTAAATCATCTATTCTTAGATTAATTCCTGCTCAAAACAGGTAGGTCCTTTGCAAGAGATAAAACTTTGACTTTAAATTTTAAATGACGACATATATGAGGGCAGGTAGATCCCTTATAAAAGACAAAGCTCTAACTTTAAATTTTAAATAATCGCATATATGAAAATAGTTCAAACCAACAACCTCACTTAAGTAAGGAAAAGTTTTGTTTTTAGAATATAAGAGAGGTTTCGTACACAACATGCTAAACATGGATACTACGGTATTCCGTAGCACATGCCTTCCTCGTAGACTCGTACTAGCCTATTGCTTCTGGTCCCTGCTTTCTTTTGTTTATCAGCAGCAAGGCAAGTCCTATTTGTCACCTCTCCCTGCTTTCTTTTGTTTATCAGCAACAAGGCAAGTCCTATCTGTCACCTGCTTTGCTTCCTTAATAGTCGTTACACATGTCATGCTCCAATCACTTTTGTACAGTGTTGTATAAGGAACATAACTAGTTTTTACTTGCATAAAAATTGAAATTAGTGACCAAAAAAAGTACAAAACTGCTTAGTGATGATCGTTTGCCATTTGGTCTTTAACCAGCAACGTTGTGAGATGATGAAGAACTATAGCTGGAATCCATAAATAGACAAACTAGTCACAGCTTTGCATCCGTTAAGTGTCAAAGACTGTAGTGTAAGATCTACTCCTAAAATTATCATTATCATCACCCAAATGTCTCACCGTCTGTACAGTGGTAGAGCAGCTGCTTCTGTATATTCCTTGCCTTCTTGCTTGCCTCAGTTCCTTGGGTGAGGAACATCGAACACTTCCATGGAATTTAGCGAACTCCCGGAAGTAGATTACACTCACATTTTCACTTCTGTTAGTTCCATACAAAGGAACTTTTTTATCATCAACTCATATCATTAGCGAAAGTAAAAGATGAGAGCTTTTTATGTTATTTTACTTTTAAAAGAATTTTATCTTTTATATTTTGGATTATTAAAAATTAATTATATGTTTTTAACAATTTTACAAAGATTTTTAATTAATTATGTGTTATGTTATTTTAATATAAATCATTGTATAATTGACTGTTATACATATAACATGATTTATATCAAATTTACAATAATTACTTATATAATAATAGACATGAAAATTAAAAAAAGTCTAACACTATGTAATTTTTAATAATTTAAATATTTTTCAATAGGTAAAATTTTAAGAATTTTTATTTCTTTTATCTTATTAAAAATAAGCATATTATTGCATAGAATGAATAAATTAAAAATAATTATCAAATCATTTTTATAAGAAGAAAAGTATTTAATTATTTTTATTTGATACTCAATTAAAGGGAGTTTATTGCGTTCTTTTACTAATTAATCTCTCACATTTAGAATCCTCATTTAAAAATTTAAACTTAAATACTTTTAATATTTATAACATTTAAAATAATTTCTATAAACCACTTCAAACACCACAACGGATGTTAAATCACCCCATTGACAGGGCTTACACATTATTATAACGTAAAAACGAAGTCCAACATATGGCAATTCGTAACAACATCAACAATTCAGTGCACAAAGTTTTCTATTTTATGAGGGTCGTAAGTTAAACCTGTAATTTTTAAGTTACAAAAGAGTAACTTTTACGTTGCCAGGATCGCTCAATTAATATGGATTCCAAATGACCTAATTTTGGAATCTAAAACTCAGTTGAATAGTGGTATGTTCCCTTTTCTCCAGGCAGTAGCCATGAGGATTCTGCGGTCGGAAAGGTTCAACGGGTCTCGCTAGAACAGTGGAAGCGGAAATCATTTGCAAACATTATTCTTTTGACGTTTTCATTTCTTCCAATAATTACGACCTATGCATAATTCCATATATGTGTGAAGAAAAGAAAAAGAAAAGAACCAAAGACACAGGCACAAGAATGATTGGAAGATATTTATAAAGGGTACGTCAAATCCACATGGGCCACAGTTTTAGATCCTCTCATTTATAGATGTGTCTCATAGTTCAAATGCCTGTGGCTCTCATAACAAAAGCAAGTACACGAATTATAACAATTTCCAAGAAACTAAAAGAGTGTTACTAAGAGCTCCATAGTTAATAATTGAAGAAGTTGCTTAAGAATAACTACTTGAATTTCTTAAGCATAAACTACTTTTATTTCGACTCTTCCCTGTTCCAGGCAAATGGAGTACTACATAAAAAACAAAAGATGGCACTCTCAGATTAAAAAGAGACTTCCGTAGCTCGATTTCATAGATCATGAAAGCATTCTTCTTTTTTGTATGTCAATGTCACGGTGCTGTTTCCAGATAAAATCTCCAATGTACCGAATCATTTATAATTTATTCACAACCACCGAATGGTGCAAATGAGATTTGGTTGCAGTGTCTTTAAATTCATATCGAAGAATAATTTGCTATATTTGAAAGTGAATCCATGAATGAGTCGGTGGAATAGTGCACCGACAACCCTCAAGTTGGTGGGAGTTTTTTCAGGACGCCAATTTGCTTCACATGGCAATATTAAGTAAATCAATCAGTCCCTGTATACGGTCTTGTGTGTATCAGAAAGCACATTCTTGCAACTTGTTTAAGTTCATTATAACTAAAAAAGAAGAAACGGGAATATAATGAAAATTTTTAAAAAAAATAGAGGGAGAGAGCAACGATATGTCATGAGAAAGGAAGCATGCTTGTGTAAACCGAAATATAATGAAAATTTAAAAAAAATAGAGGGAGAGGGCAACGATATGTCATGAGAAAGGAAGCATGCTTGTGTAATCCTTGTCAAAAGCTTTTAAGGCTTGGAAGACAGCTTATTGACGGGGCCACAGGAGTCAGTTAACGCAGCATGTTTATTGAAATTATTGGAAAACTTATAGCTGATCAAAGCTTGTCACCAGGGTAAAACAATACTCAATAATTGACTCCTTCCATTCCATGCTTGCTCGTCAAGCAACCTCTCTTCCTCTTCCCGTTTTTCAGGTGACATTACATGGTACAATTAGGGATAGAGAAGGCAGCTAGGAAGTCGTAAGCACTAGTTTTGATCTTATCTCTTATAGATATAATGTGTTGGTGTAAAACTAAAACCAAAAGGATGAGAGAAAAAGTAAAAGCAATCTATATCATCATCATATCATATAATAGAGAGCCAGAGGCTTGAGTTTGACATTGACGTGTCATCAGAGGGTGTGCCCACAAAGTGCACAAAATGGTCTGAAAAAATAGTAATAATAACGAAATGAATGACAAGTCGAGGGTGGTGGGTGTTGTTGGGCTTTGTGAGAAGAGAGAAGAAGTTCGCTTCCCAATTGCCGACAGCTCTCCCTTGGGCCCACACCCAACCCTTTTGTCCCCACTTGCGTCATTGACACTGGGCCCACACGAACACCCACTTGCTCTTACTTTGATAATTTCAAGGCATTTCCGCGCCAAGCGGTGGACCTCCATCTCCGTCGTAACATATCCCTTCCCTTTTTTTTTTTAAGAGAAGAAGGACGAAGAAAATTATAGAGTGAGTCTCAAGAAACATAACTCTGGACATATCCTTTAAAAAGATAGGATGACACCTTATAGGTGTAGTAGTTAAATAATAGACGCCTATATCAAAATGTTCTACATAATTTGCTAACCAGTGGGTGCATTCAGAGGCAGATTTAGAAATTTTTTTAAATAGGGGCAAAATTTTAATAGAGATAAAATTTTATTTTTAATAGGGGCAAAATTTTAATATGAGTAAAATTTTATTTTTTTATGAGGGCAAAACTTAAAAAAGTACATTTTTAAAAAGAAATCTGTTGGAGGCAGTGGGGGCAAGTGCCTTCACTGTGGATCCGCCACTGGGTGCATTTGTTACCCTCTTAATATATATATCGATGAGCAACAATCTAATTACGAGCAAACAGTTCAGTAATTTCCATGACTATAGAGTTGAGCGCCCAATAATGAATATCTAAGGAGGATAGGATTTGTACCACCATTGTAGAATCGACTTCTAGCTCTATTCGGCAAAATCCCAGATTCTAAGAAAGAGTAAGACCTAAAAAAATTTCTCAGAATTCTGTAGTCAATGCTGAACATCATCCGAGATTGTGCATGAATTCTCCAATCCAGTTGCTTACACTATCTTGTAATAGTCCGCCGACTATAGCTGAGGACGTTGATTGTTTACAAGCTCCATCTGTGTTTAATTTTACCCACCCAATTGAAGGTTTAGTCCTATCGATGGGTCTTTCTGGGCAAGGGCGATCTGCAATGAGAGTTTGTAGTTTCCACGCGATAGCTTGACGAACCTGATCTGCATAGGACAAAATAAGAGAAGAGGGCGAGTCAAGCGGTATAAAACGATCCTCAAATAGGAACAAATTTTGCCAATTTTATAAGAATCAGCATGTAATGTTAAAAAGAATAACCATTCATGTCCAACGACATGCTGGTGGTTCTAGAGATTGGTAGTGATCCAATCCGGGATAACATACCCTGTTTTGTTTACGTTTTCATCTGTGAGGTCCATGTAAATATATGGATTGATTTAGTAAACAGAGTTAGAACACGCTGTAATTAGAATGGAGAGTTTCATGTGTCAGCCCCATTCCTCAACACCTTCTTCCTTCTTTGTTTTTTGGTATATTTAATTTTTTCTTAAAAAAAAGAATGCTTGACATAGAAAAAAGCAAAATAATAAAGGCATGGGACAGTGACAAGTAGGAAATGGGGACCCTTGATGAAGTGACGATACTCACGTGACAGAGCCACTTTTCTCTTCCATTTATGGCACGAGTACCAAATTCACCCTTCGCCTGTCAACCACTTGTGTTATGTCATTCTCTTACTATAAAGCAAAGGCCAAATTTCGAGCGAAGGGTTATTGATTATACGTAAATTTTTCATTTATGATTCATATCTGTAATTTTTTTATTATAAAATAAAGCAAAGCAAAAACACTTGAGGGTTGAGTGTATATTTGGATAAATAGGATGGGTGAATTCGGTATTCCAATCATTTTAGCCTTTAACCTAATTGACTAACTAGTTCACTAGGCATATGCTATTGCTGACTCCCAAGATACTTGGTCCCCTCAACGAAAGATTTCGATGAGAACATTATTACATTTACACCTCCTCTACGCGAGTTTCCAAGGCCAAGTTTTTTTTTTAAAAAAGCATTGGGAAGTACGTAGAATATGATTTTCTTGTCTCTTAGTATTTTCAAATTTATAGTATTTACAATCATATTTTACATAGAGAGCGGTAGTGGGTCGCAAGTGTAGGTTTGCATGCAGGAAGGCAGCAATTGAATAGAACGACAACAACACCCTTCAAGCATCGATGCATGTACGAGCATTGGAAACAATAACTTTTACTACCCTTTTTTTAATAATTTCTTTGGACCCAAGAGTTGTGTAATCCCAAAGGCATGTCTTATCATCTTTTTGTTCTTGGTCAACGTAAAGAAGAATCAAAATCTTCAAGGAGCCACCATGCCTGTCCTTCCCCTGTCCATAGAAGTCTTAGGTGTTGCACAAAACTAGGCTAGCTTCAGAGTCTTTGAAGAGCTGTTTTGCACAAAAAGAGGTCGCTACTTGCTACTTACAACAATTTTCATTGATATTTGCATCAGTTGTTTGTCTGTTTACTTCTGTATTAGTTTACTGCCGTACCCTTTTGTCTTCTTTTACCAAATCCATCGTCAGCTTCGGTTTTGCCCTCTGCTTGTTGGTTTATACATCTATCTGTCAGATAAATGAAACCTCGTTTAAAAAGTATTTTTTATTGCTATAAAAATTTTCTAAAAAATAACTGTTTAGTTATAAAATAAATATATTTTTTAAATAAATATAATTTTTTATTAAAATAAAACTTTTTAAGAAACTTCTATTTTTTTTTATAAATTTTTAGATCCATTAACGAGCCTATTTTTTTGTCTTTTTTGACCTTATATTTTACACATAATTTTCACAATACCTACAAATTCATCTTCATGTTTATTTTGAAATTTATATAATATCATTTAATTTTTTTATATATTTTAATATTTATTTTTATATTAGTTTTACTTATGTTATAATTCATATAAAATATTTGATTATATATATTTTCATTTATGTTTCATATGGTTCAAAATTATATAATAATTAATATACTATATTTTACATATTGTTTAATATACTTTAAATAATATTTATATACATAAATAATTTTATTATAAAATAAAATATAATTAAAATTAAAAGTAATTTTTATTTTTATGTTACAAACAGCCTACTTTATTTTATGAAACTCAAAAGTTCAATTAGTATAAGTCAAACCAAACGTAAGCTTAGAAGGAAACTATTGTTGTTATCTCCTTTAATTCGTGCAATTATTTCATTACCTGCTATATCCATTGCAGTTCTGGACATGCAAATTATCATCTCTTTGCTCAAAGAACACAGTTCCAACTTTTCATAGTGCCTAAAAGGTATTTTACATACACCATTTGCAGACTTTTTGATAAAGAATTGCAGAAGCTGTGATACGATACGACGCATGTGGTCTGTCATGTGTGTTCTACTACGTCTCTTTCTCTGCGTGCGTGGTGTTTTTAACTTCTAACAAAGTGCATTCCTCGTCATACCTGACTTGACGCTAAGCAATTTACAATTTTCAATTCAGACTGCAGAGAAAAAGTTAGCAAATTTAGGCAGTTACACAACCTGATTTCATCGGTTGTTTGTCAAAGATAAAGAAACCCAAAATTTATAATCAATCATCCACTTATGTGTTGTCTGCTAAATATATTCCACGACCAGTCAACAAAGTAGAACGAGTTATGACAATTGAGACGAAACTTAGGTATCTAAATCCTTGGCTTTGTCTATAACAAGTTTCTAAATAATTAAACCTAGTAATTGGAATTTGGACACCACTCATGGCATCCATGAGGAGTGCATCTGCAAATGTGACGACACCAAACCCCATAAAGATATATGCTTTTCATGGTCATAGAGCTCCGAGTATTATATACTCCGGTGTGGTTTTGGCAACGAGAACATGACAAAGTATAATAAGAGTGAGATTGGCAAATCCGAGAAATGTTTACATCCTATAGCACCTAGAGATGCTTCCCCACGTAATTATCTCGTATATTTTAGTCAAGGACATGATCAGGGTCTCACCTAATTACAATATCGATGACGTTGATACTCTATTGCAGGAGAAAAAACAAACCTATACAGTACATGGTACCATGAAACCTAAATGGCGTTGTGAAGAACCATTTGTTAGCTTACTACCGCCTGATTATTGACTGCTGTTGTGTAGGTAATGTTGTCTCTCTCACGCAACAAGATGGTATAAAAAAAACCTTCTGCCACATGCAGAGAGGATTAAAAATGGGATTCTTATAATGATACAATCACGTATCCTTCAGAAGATAATCTGGACCGAATATTCGCACGCATAAGACCCGCTCATTATACTAATCATATTGATTAATACTTTAGCATTCGAAACGCAACCTGCAGCACCAGCATGTGAGAGGATCTCGGGATTGACTCTCTCTGCACAAGCTGTGAAGTTGGTTCTTTTTTTTTGTTTTGTTTCAGATTTCTTGATCCGATCTGAAGTACGCAGAGGTTCAGATTCAAATCATATGTTCTCTATTACTACGATGAAGGAACTGAAGATAAAAACTTGCAAATACCATAAGTATAGGTACGTAAGCAATGGCTCCATATAAAATGATTCTAACAACAGCTTTAAAATTCAAATACATTCCTTTTGAGATAGTAACATTCTTCGTGAAAACCAAACAACACAAACTATTGGTATGAGAACTTCTTATTGCTCCTGTACTTTTGAGAAGTTGACGAAGCCGGAGTACATCTGTACAAGTATTCTTAATGGAAGAGTTGAGCTGAGCTGAGCTAGTTAGCAGGAAGGTCTTTACATTTACACCACTGGGCCCATTACAACATCAAAACAATCATTGAGGCCCATTATAATATTCATAAAGTAAGACTACCGCCCAATATGAAGATCCAGTTATTAAGCCCAATAACGTATTACCTTTTTGTTGGACCGTAAAACGTAAAATCTATTCTAGGGACTGTACATCACCACGTTTCCAATTCCACCGGCGCGTGTGGAGATGCCCTAGGAAGATTTCAATTTCTAGGGTTTGTGGTCCAATTTGGGCGTTTTTGGGATTTCGGTGCAATTAGGGTTTTCAGTGTCTCGAAATGGAAGCCGAGAAAGCGAAGCTCTTCGTGGGAGGCATATCTCGGGAGACAAGTGAGGAGGCTCTTACAAGCCATTTTAGCAAGTACGGTCATGTCTTGGGTTCTTTGGTTGCAAAGGACAGAAACGCGGGAAATCCTAGGGGGTTTGGGTTTGTTTGGTTCTCCGAGACATCCTTCGCCGACGAGGCGCTTAAAGATGCTCATGTAATACTAGGAAGAACGGTTAGTTCTTAAGCTCTTGGTTTCTTGTACTTCGACCATCTATTTTAGTAGCGGCTGTCCTGAATTAGGAGGCGTGTAAGTGTAGAACTAGAGCGCGTAGCTTTCATTTGCTAAGAAAGAAAAGTACAAAAGACGGGAGATTACCTTATTTTCTGCCTTTGAAGTTCCATGTGTGCATGGTAACTTGCTTAATTTTGTGAAGCTAGAAGATGGAAGGATAGACTTTGTTTTGACTTTTTTGTTTTTAAATGTTAGAAAATAACTTTAGTGCTGTTAAATATAGGTGACTCGGCTAGTTGTGCAGCTTAGGGATTCTTCTGTCTTGCTAGTTTAATTTTGGTATCATTTCGTCTTTCTTGTGCAGGTAGTGGAGAGAGGTTTTGAATTTTTTGTTTACTGTGTTTTATTAGATATCGGAGGTAGTTTTCATTATTGGCAATACTTTTTGGTTTGTTGATTCAGTAGAATTTTCATTTTCGTTAGGTAGAAGTGAAAAAAGCTATCCCAAGAGGTGAGCAACATCAATACAATCAGGAGAAGCATCTTGTACAGCAACAGCACCAGCCCAACCAACTTCATGGTGGGCTTGATAGAACGGGTAGTACAGGTGACAAGTGTGAGTATTTTAGAACTAAAAAGATCTTTGTTGGGGGTTTATCAGCTAATTTGACTCAGGAACGGTTTAGGAATTACTTTGAGAAGTTTGGTAGGATAATGGATGTAGTCGTCATGCAAGACAGCTCGACTAACCGACCAAGGGGCTTTGGGTTTGTCACTTTTGATTCTGAAGAATCTGTTGACAGGGTTATGGTAAACACATTTCATGAGTTGAACGGTAGACTTGTGGAGGTTAAGAGAGCTGTGCCAAAAGAGAGAATAAAAAATAGTACCAGTAGTTGTGTCACAGCAGGTGCAATAAACGGGACTTATGATAAGGCTAATCAATTGGGAAAATTCTTTTCCTATGGTCCTGAACATGAAACTTATTCAGGTTATGCTCCTCTTCCTGTGTACAGTAGTTTTGGAGGATATTTTTATGGAAATAGTGTTTATCCCGGTGGATATTCCGTAGTAGGATATGGCAGACCAGGCTTTGCTGCTACCCCAATCGCCCCTGGGGGTCCTTGGAATGGGCCAGTGATGGTCGGATCTGGGCTGTGTCCTTTTCCTTATGGCAACGGCTGTATTTATCCTGCTTACATGTATGATGCTGTTGGTGTTATGGGTGCAATGGAGTACAATAAGATTCCTAGGCCTACAGTGACCGGAAAAGTGAACGAGATTCTTGGTGGCAGTGGATATCTTCTACCTGATAATATGCCTCAGCCAACTGAAGGATTAAAGACGGAAATAGATTCTTCAGATTTGAATAGTAATGGAAATGCTTCTAGCTAGTAGAATTTGACGGGTCTTGTGAATAGATCACCTCTAGTTGACATCCTGTACACAGATTCTTTCACTGATTGGGTAGAGCAGTTAACACTGTCACTCTTTAGATGTCCATTTCTTATTTGTCAATCATGTCACATGAACATGTTGCTTAGTGTTTTTTACTCGGTAACTTCACTAGTAAATGATTCAGTCATCTGTAACATAATGCCTTCAGTCATCTTCTCTTTGCATATTCCCCTATGAACAGTGATTATAAATTGTAACGAGTCGTTTCTAGTCCAATTCGATCTTTTGTAATGTCTATATTTTTTCTGTCTTCTGGTGTATGAGCATTCATCTCTTTCAGGTTGTTCCGGTGAAGATTGCATGGATTGATATTGTCACAGTAAAATGTGTTAGCCGTAAATTGCCCTTCCATAAACAAAAAGGTTTCATGTTCATCGTAAATTCAATAATAAAGCGTTTCATCTTAATTCCTAATTTTAGGAAAGTTGAACAAATGGAAGACACAAGGAATAAGGATCATCGATAATTGCATCATGCTATTCATTCAGGAAGACGAAAAATGAAACGTGACGCATTCTTTATTCAAAGGGGTTTTGGGCCGCTTATCTTTTTGGGTTGTCATAGCCACACAACTTCGACGCGGCGCAGAACTATCGATGGTGTTGTAAGAGATAAACCAACGAGAAGACAAAAAGTAGAATAAAATCAGCGATAAAAAATGATGGTGCTAAGCCAAGCTCCAGGAGGAGCTCTATCGGCCAGAAGATGCACCCACTCCTCGCCTCTTGGTTTCACTCACCAAAAACCACCTCTCTTCTCCAATTACGACACCAACTCCAAGTTCCTTCTGAAAAAACGCCACTTCTCTCTTGCCGTCGCTAACCCTGAGAGTGGTGTGGATTCTACTTCTACCACCAAACCACCTCTTGCCAACAGCAATCCAAATGACATCGTTTTTGTGGCCGAAGATAACGTTCCTTTGGAAGGCGTCATACAGTTCGAGAAACCCACTTCGTCTCGTTTAGATAAATGGGGGTACGTTTGATGTCTAACTACTGTTACAATTACAATTCTTTTTGTTGGTGGCGTTTGGGTTTTGATTAGTTCTTGTGCAATGAATTTGTGAACAGTCGTGTGGCTCTGCTTGCTGGTGGAGATGTGTTGGCTTTACTCTTGTTCTCTGCAATTGGTAGATATAGTCACGGTTTTCCGGTTTTTGACTATGAGACACTGCGTACTGCTGACCCTTTTATCGCTGGTATAGATACTTGTATATCGTTTATTTTAAATGTGGTTGGAATTGCAGCTTTTAATTGATATTGTTGAAATTCTACTTACTAAATTAAATGCTTTTGGGATCAAAATGGACAGGTTGGTTTCTGGGTGCTTACTTCCTTGGGGGCTACGGAGAGGACGGTCGTGGAATGAACGGTTTTTCCAATTCTGTTATTGCAGCTGCTAAATCATGGGCTGTGGGAGTACCTGTAAGTTTCTGTTCTGACCAGTGGTTTGATGCAATATAAAGAACTTAATTATCAGAGCCTGCATGTTGACATTGATTCCTGGTGGCCGTGAAAGTACACTTGAGACATGCAGAAGTTATTTGAATTGGTCACACATTTTCTAGGATCTCAGTATCTTCTTGGGGTGGTATCGTGTGGTAACCCTGGAGTTCTTAATTCAAGTATTTGAGGTGATAGTCACGCAGACAATCACGATTCTTTAGTTGATTCTGAAGAATTGTGATGGGAGATGATAGATATGTCTTATAATCACTTTTCAATTACTTGCCTATGCTGCAGACTTTCGACCATGCTTATGAACTAAATAAATCTAGGATGTTCTTACTTGTCCATTGTTATATGTATGTTTATCGTGGAATCACATGAGCTTGTTTATCTGTCCAATACAATTATGTATTTTTAGGATCTCAACAACAACAATGGAATTTTACATTTAAACTTTGGATGCGCTCTATTTAGACAGCTAGTCTTCTTCTGAAACTTTTGAGGTTTTTTGGTAATTTACTTAATTCAGTTTTCCATGCCAATCACTACAAGATCTAGAGACATTACCAAAGATCGGGGCATCTTGTTGAATCCTTATTCTTACTATGGGATTTAAGCTTCCTCTATTTGCTAAAACACATTAAAGATCCACGAGAAAGTGAAAAATGGAAGTTTATGACAAGAATGTACTTGCAATTTAATACTATGTCAGAAAAGATCGTACTTTGATGACCATGGGAGCACATAATCTAAAGCTGCTATTTGTGGTCCATCTACATCTTTCAACTTTTACATTGGTCAACAGCTTAATGTTTGCAAACATACTCTAGCTCAAGGCTGTTTGTTGTTCAATTTTTGGTATTGTAAATTCTAGAGGCAGAAAGTTTATACAACTTTTTTTCCCCCCCAAAGATGGCTAATATTTAATCTATGCATTCAGCATTTTCCTATGTTTGCAAGTGGAGGACTTAGCTGCCATTCTGTTGCATATCTTCTTTCAGCTGAATTAATCCATTCAAAGAATTTATGATTTTGTGCCCCCTTGAATTATGACCTTTTGCTTTTGTGTTTGTTTTCCATTTGAAACGTTTTGCTATTCCATGTTGTACGGTCTGCTTTCAAATTGAGAACATTGTTTGAGTGGTGAGCATGGCTTCAACTAACAATTGTGCAATTTTAACTTCGATTCATCAAGCAGACTATTAAGAAGAAGGATATAGTTGATCAATTTTTGTTTATTAAGCACTTATATATTCTGCAGCTGGGAATACTTATAAGGGCTGTGACGTCAGGCCACATTCCACCTTACACATTTATTTTAGTAACAATGGGAAGCACAGCTGTTTTACTTATTGGTTGGAGAGCATTATCAGCCAGAATCCTTCCAGACTCTACTAGTAAGAAGAATGACATGTACAGACAAGGAAGCCCATTTGAGTTATTTGAGGTATTGCCTTATGTGGTTATGTGATACGCCTAACTTTGAATCTTTTGGCAATAGCTTCTCACCTTACCTACTGTTGTTTGTCAAGAGTCTTGTTATCTTAGTTCTAATTTTGAAACTTGACAAATTTCTAAGATGAATTGTCTATGCATAGGTTGCCATTATAAGATACTTGCTGGATGATGCTGGGAAAAAAATATGTAGTCTGAATAACAGGTGGAAGCATAATAGACTTTGGACCTTCTCTTTTTCTTGCCTAACCACCTAATTTATTGGTACACCACTGAATTAGCAAAGACGTTTGACTTTTTCTGAAAATATGGACAAATTTTGATCCTGTCTCGGTGATATTGGTCTTCATTTTCTCCTTGCATATGCTGTAATGGACGATTCTTCGTTACTTAATGCAGTTGCTGAGCTCATTGATAAGGAGGTGGTGAGGGGAATATTGCATGTGTCGATTAGAAAACGGTGATACCCTTTTTCCAAGCATCTCATTCAGTTTTGCTGTCAAAGAATTTGTGCGAATCAGCCAAATGAGGAAAGAAATCAAGTTACTTGTTGTATATGATAATTATTTATCACACTTGAATTATGCTTGCTCCTTTCAAAACTTTTCTGTGAGTTGCTTTTTTTCCCTTGATTTGCTTAATATAATTAAATGAAAAGTGTAATTCTAACAAAAGCTCAGGCGTTCTGCTGATTCAGCTCTGCTTCATCTAATAATCTGAACTGATAATCATTTGTGCTTGTAATGAGGCTATGTTTAGCAAGTTATTAATTTTTGTTGGACGTCCAAGATCATAAACATCCACAGATCCTCCATCCCAAGCATCTATCACGATTTGAACCTTAATTGGTGAGGAGGTACTCGTGACTCGCTAGCTGCCAGCATAAATTTAAAGTAAATTATTGTTATAGCAAACTAAAGAGTACGTTGGACTATCTTTATGCGAATCGGAATCATTGGTAACCGACCTATTCATGTACTTTGTTTTCCTTAGAAATGAAAGGGGTTGTTGGTACTATGGTTTTCCGCCAACAGTTTCACTTTCACATCTGTGTTTAACAAAGCAAGAAGGTTGGTTGGTTAAAATTTCTCGTTTTCAAACGGTTAGTGCCCAGCTGACAATGCTCAAGGGGACAAATTTTCATCCAGCTTGTGCTTGCTGTAGTAAGACAGGCACCAAATCTGAGTTTGTGAATATCATTGACCGAACACAGGACAGGACGGTCCTTTGTTGTTGACTAGGAAATTGTTTTTCATGTAGTGAAGATGGGTTACTGGGTTAGGTTGTGTGATAACGTTGATTAGATACATGAAGGGGACATAGGGTCGGCCTGGTAACGCAGAGTCATTTGTAGTAGCCGCCGCAACAGAGATGGGCTATTACCCCTAAGACGTCCCATCACCTAAGAGTTTGACAAAACAAAACCCCTCTTCTTCAATAATTCTCAGCGCATGGCTCACATTCAAGTCGTGTTTGACCTTAATCAATTGATACATTATATGCTTCCTAATCCAACAATAACTAGATCTAGATCATTTCTTGTTCCCAAAAGATCCGATCTTCGGTTAAAGACAAACCCTTCTAACGTGGGCTAGTTTGAAGATAAATGAATGGATCCGCACAAAATGCACAATGGCTCACCGTCCAATAGCTCATGGTTCATTTAGGTCTCACTCTTGTCTACTTTAACCTACCCCTGAACTTAGAATTCCATTCGTTACGTCAAACTCGACGTGGGTCAACCGGTTCAAGTCTCGTAGCCCAGTGGGCAGTGAAAAGTACGCAAAATGCTCATCATGTGGAGATGTATCCGACTTCACATTCCTGGACAGTCAAAACAGGTTTCCGCTTAAAAAGCTACTATGCTAAATAAGGAAACAACTTTCATAGTCATCTTTACATGTAACGAGTAAGGTGAGGGATGTGGCAAGTGAATGGCCAAAGGGGCTTCAATGCCAATGTGCAGTAATGCTCTTGGAATTGAAGTGGGGTTCTGACGATTGAGTGCTAAATTAGTGTTGAAGTGGGAATCCACGAAACTTGATAGGGGTATAGCTAGGTAGCTACTTTAGGTCTGAACTCAGATTGAAGGGAAGATCTTACTCATTCTCTTGGGAAATAGTAGAGCATAGGGAGGTGCAGCTTTAGGACGGTTCATTTTCCTGCAAATGAGAGAATGCTTTAAAATTGAGAAAAAGCGTTGCTAATGCTACTGCCATGCGTAGGCTTTTTTGCGGTCTTTGTTGAGCATTTGGTATTAGATTAGTGACAAAAGAAGTAGCTTATAATGAGATAGGAAAAAAAGAAACCTCCCTTGAGGGAACAGGATAGAAAGAATCTATAGTGATTGAGACATGACAAATGGGGGTTGGATTTTGACAGGTCATCTTTGGTTTTGTAAGAGAGAATAGTGACAAATAAGAAATGGTTAGGCAGGCAGGGAGTTAAGTCCTTGGCATGCAAGATAAAAAGTTTAAAGAGTTCACACATTTATTATTTGGAAGGAAAATTTTATAATAGGATAGAATCACATAAAAGTGGAGGGCTTCATGTTACGTTCTATTCTATCTTAAATATTTAAATAAGAAATTTATGATTCAAAAATTTAGGGTGGAACATAAACTAATATATATATATATACTACCTAATATATCATCGATTCTGACCAAGTTATAATATTATATTAAATAGAATAGGATAATATTTAATATAATAAATTTTATTAAATAATTAATAATAATATTTTTATTTTAATAATAATAAATTCTATATAATTAATAATAAAATAAATAAAATTTTACTAAAAATTTTATCAATAAAAATAGAAAATATATTTAAAAATTATCCTTTAATTGTTTTTATATATTTCTATGTAAATAAATTATTTTTATATATAAATCATATAGAATAGAATAAAATAAATTTTAATAAAACAAAATTTATTAAATAATTAATAATATTTTATGTAATTAATAATATTTTATGTATAATTAATAATAAAATTATTAAATTTTATTATTTTAAAATAAAAAAATATTTATCACAGTTGTAATTTTCACTATATTGCATTTCTTTTCTTTATAAACGTTCTGTTGTATTTCGTTAATTAACGTTCAACAAGGAACTAACGGAAGGTGAGAGTTGCGTAAATCTGTCTCTCTGGGGGGAATTTTCTTTTTCTCTTTTGGATGGTAAGCGTTGAATTGATGCCTCTCTCTTGCTGTTAATATGAGTAAATAAAAAGCGTTCATTTTGAACAGTAAAGCCACAGATGGTCACCCACAGCTGGAGCCTGTTATAGATTGTCCTTTTCGAGTTATTTTGGTGGCCAATAAGGCAGACTGAGTGATCTCATCGTCCACTTTCTTGCTCTCCGCCCACCCCACTTCACATCTCCCTTCAGATTTTGTGTTCTCATGTGAATCTCTCCACTTCTTACCTCATTAATTTCTGTAGCAGTCTCCCTTCAGCCTTCACTTAATAGCCCTGGAAATTGTATGCCAATTTTAAATGCGTTTTGTACATTACAAGATCAATATCAACCCCAACTTCAATTAAGAAAAAGAATAGTAAACAATTCCACATGACCTTTCGCTTTCTTAGATATGAAGTTTTCTCGTTTATACAAGGAAAAAGTGGGAGATGACATCAAGTTTTAAGTTAATGAACATGGCTCTGGTGCATGTAAGCTGAACATAGTGACTAAACTATGACGAGATTGGCCTAATTATGTGAAGATAGTTGATGTATGATCACTATTGCCCCCTCTGTGCTCGGTGACTGGAAGGAATGTTGTTGAAAACATACCATAAGAAAAGAAGAAGACATTCTATTGTCCCTTGGATATGTAAATATGTTGTCAGCAAAGTTACTGAGTTTTGTGGACTACGAGAGTTTCTGTCCTGGAGCTCATTAAAACAACAGATTTCTACTGTTCCTGTCTTTTTAAAGAACTTTTTGTTTTTTAACGCCTCTTTCCCATATCACTTGTTATAATTTATTTGCTCTCAGTCTCATCTTTTCTTCTCCCTGCAAAAAAGACCTACAGCACATCAATACTCTACGCCTGGATACAGTTCATATGCTGGATTTTCTGATATCTTAAGAGAAAGAAAGATGGAATTTCAGTAAAATGTATACAAATGACGTGGGAGTAATTTCAGAAATTGATAATTGTGTGAAAGTTCTCAATACAGGGAAGAGTACAACAACAACTAGTTTAAATCAAAATCTCTAGAATACAACCTTACTCTTCGCAAAGGAAATAGTAAATTTAGCACAACCACCTAGGAAATAAGTTGCAGCATATTTTCCAATGTACTAGCAATGAATTAACTCTTATATGCAAGAAGCTTTAATACCTTAAAAGTCACGTCTCATCTTATTTATGCTACCAAAAAGGAAACAGAAGTCACTATTTTATTATTTTTCACCATTTATTGCTACCACATGTGATATTCTGTTACAATCACTAAGTCAAAGCCTACAAATTTATATTGATTAGCTTCTGAGGTTTTGAATGTTGGCACCACAACATGAGTTATAAAAATCAATCTCTAACAGTTATGTAACGAGAAATAATTTTAATTTCTTCAAGAAAATATTGAGTTCTAGTTTGATAAATAGTAATGAAGGAATAGAAATTAAACAAATAGGAATGAGAATGAAAAGTGAAAATTATGATAAGAATTAATTATTAACTATACATATTTGGTTCATAAGCATTAAAAATGAGATTATAGAAGTTAACAGTTATATCAATGTTTGGTATCAAATATTAAGAATGATAATGACATTTTTTACTTATGTTTGATTATTATATGATTCATTTTGTAATTAAATAGTTAAAATTTTTATTATTCATAATTAATAAAAATTTTGTATTTAATAAATTAATAAATAAATAATTGTGTTTGATTTTTTAAGAATAAAATTTAAAAACCATAATGAACTTTATTTTATGATAAAAATTTATTGAAATAAAATTAAATAATTATTAAATAAAATAATGTACAATGTTGATAATAATAACGAAACACGAAAAAAGAGAAAAAAAGTTATCCTTGTCTTTATTTGTTATTTTCAATGATTTAAAAACCAGACAAGACATTGAACTAGTCAAATGAGAGGTTTAAAATTTAAAGGTTTAATCAGTAATGAAATGCTATAAAACTGATATATAATAAATATGAAGTAAAACTTATAAAAGTAAGTAAAAATAAAATATTTTATTAAAATAAAAAATACACCAGTATCTATTACTATATAATGAACTAATAATAAATAAATATGAGTCTAATATAAAACTTAAAATAACAATAAAAATCAAAATTGTATTTCTAAAAGAGATTATGTGTCATCATCCTTAAAAGCTCCAAATTCTCCAACGCTATCTAAAGACTCATAAACTACGTTTTTATTCAAACTATTTACATCAACTTCTTATACTATATTCAAATAAATTACAAATTAGTAATGTATGAAGCAATATTATCTTTAACACCAACAAGACATTCTTTTATTCTATGAAATCCTCCCCCTTTAAAGATTCTACTAGAAAACATACAATTATATTGGATATTCCCATAAGATGCTTGAGAAGAGGAAAAATAATTTCATGTTGGATTGGACTTACCATAAGTAGATGATGCGATATTCATTGAATCTTTTTCTGATGATTCCATATTCTCTATTATGATTTAACCTAAAAATTATAAAAAATAATTGGATATACTATCGTCAGTGTAAAAGTCTCCTACTTAAATAATTTTCATCATCAGTTGTAATAGATAATGATGGTCACAAGCGTAAAATTGTTCTTTAAGATACCCCTTTTCAACAATTTATGAACCTTGTCCCATTGACTAAGTTATAAATATAGGTTCAGAAAGGTGAAGACAAAATGATGAAAACTCTTTCTGAAGTTATGTTGTTTGTATTTAAGATACCCCTTTTCAACAAAAGGTTTTGTCAGGACGAAAGTAATCACTCAAACTACATCAGAGTGGGCGCAGATAGATCAAAAGAAAAACCAACAACATAATGACCACCATACATATATACAGAAATAAAACAACAGCAGAAAGGTACTCACATTTATTAAACTTTGCTCCAGAAAATAGTCGTGTTATCTCATTGGTGTTTTAGACCAACATATTGAAAACTTCATAGAGTATATATCACCTACTATCAAAATTAGATATTGAAATGCAAGAGAGTTTTAACTGTTACAGAAAACACAATAACAATAAAACTTGAATAAAATAGAATATTGAAACTATCATTGCGTTTTCCTTATCTCTTAACATATTGAAACTTGAATAAAACAGAACAAATTGGAACTCTATACGAATTGGAACTCTATACAATATGTTCTTCCGTCCTCCTCTCCAGTAAGTCAACAGTAGCAGCACCAAAACAAAAGAGTAGCACCCCTTCGAAATGAAAAAAATAAAGGCCAAATTTAAGAGAAAATACAATAAAAATGACAAATCCTAAATAGAAAGAACATAAAAATTTCATGGTTGAATAAACCAAAACTTGAGCACAAGGAACATGAGATGGATGTAGAGACAATCTCTTCCATCGTGGTGCTTAGTCGCAGAGGAAGGAGTTTGAAATTGCTTCAACAAACTCGTTATCTCATACCAATTGTGAGAGATATGAGAATAGAAGATTAACTTAATGGTAGTCGCCCAAGGAGATAACAGATAGAAATCAATTTCTAAATCTAAGAGTTACCTGCAAGTATCATATTTACTTACATGCATGGAGGCAGTGAGAGATGGTGAAGAGGCGAGGGAGTTTGAAATGAAATCTGAAGTTTAGTAGCATTATGTATATCCGGATGGTGAGTATTGACAAACCAGTTACTAAAAAACTAGTTTTTTTTTGTAAATTGATCGATTTTTATACTCAAAGGATAATGAATAGAACCAAACTAGACAACTGACCGATTTAGACTTTTTTCGATTGGATCGGCTAATCCAGTCCAGTTTTTAAAAACTTGTTTATTTCTGATATCTAGTTCCAAGTTATACCCACATTTATCTTGGAAATAAAAATTTAAGATTATTTAACATTTATTTCGAATTTGTTGATCCTTATTTTATTCATTACTAACAACCAAACAAACAAAAAAATTAAAAAATATAATTTACAAAACCATTCTTACATCTTCATTCCTACTTACCAAACCTAGGTGTGGGAGTCACTCTTTGTTACCGTATGAATAAAAAAGCATTGTTTCAACCAAAATCCCTTGCTTGTAGTCATCTTTTACTTTTAACGTCCAAACCAAATGATTCACATTTTGAATATCTGTCGATTTGAAAGTGTTTTTTTCTTCCCGTGTAATGCAGCAATAAAACAAAAACTTAAAACAACCAATAATGACCAATCCACGAGTTTCAAAAAATTGCCCTTAAATATAACCATTACATACCTATTTTATGTTCAAAGTCTCACAAAAGAAGACATTAATGTAACATGTAGGATAAATCTTATTACGTGTCCCGAATTGTTCATGAAAGGATTAAAAAAGAAATAAATGCGGAATACCTGATTTCGATTCTATTTGAACTTCCAAAGCAGTTTTTGAGACCAAAACGAGTTCCAATCTCCTGAGACCATTACAAAAAACATTTATAAACATGCAGTTAATGCCTTTCTATAGTTTTCTCAAGACGTAAGTGCTCTTAATGGATCAGATGATCTGTACGCTTACGAATGATATAAGTAACTATACAAGATCTTAACCTTTATATATAATTTATATATTGGGCTTTCCCATCACAAGCTCGATATAAATTCGGTCTATACTAATTGAGATCTATTTTTTTCCCAAACTTTGACTTATTGATTTAGATCATTTATTGGGCCACTTTATTATCTTTTTCTGAATCAAATTATATAACTTAACTGATAAGTAATTGAAAATCTAAAAATACAATCAATAGTTGTCCAAATTTATGTTTTTTTTGCTCACCGAATGCTAAACAACATTAAAGAGAACTTATTTTCTCTCACTGAATGTTAAATAGCATTAGAGAAAACCTTTATGTTCTATAACTTTATGCTAAACTGCATTAGAGAACCTTTATGGGATTGAAAACTTATATCCCCTTTGTCATATTAAATTTATAAATTTCCATACTAAACTATATGTGTCAAAATAACATAAACTTAAGGTCAATCTTTATATATGCTTAATAATCTTTAAAATGCTTAAGATCAACACAAATCTTAAGCCTTTTGTATTTATTAGGACTATACACAAGAATAATTATTACTGAGGATAAAAAGATGATCATCTATGTTAATAAATAATCATAATGTCATAATACATCAAAAAGTACAAACTTTTAAGGAGCAAATATAATGATCCCTAACTACTACTGTCTAAGGACTTTAACACGCCCATACTAGATACATGTTTAACAAATATTAGTGGGTGAAGTCTTATAGTCAATGGATCAACTAGCATCTCTTCAATCCTGATGTGCTCCAATTCAATGTCACCCTTCTAAATTAACTCCTTTATGGTTAAGTACTTGACCTCTAAATGCTAGACCCTGTGATATTCTTGTTGTTGTTACTGAATAACATTGCAGTAAGATTATCACAATATAATCGAATGGGTCTAGCTATTGACTCTACCACAAATAACTTAGAAATCAAGTTTCTGAGCCAAACTACCTGTGTAGCAGCTCCATAACATGTAACAAACTTTGCATGTATGGTCGAGGAAGTTACAAGTGTCTGCTTGACACTCTTCCATAATATTGCATCATCTGTCAACATAAAAATATATCCTAAAGTGGATTTATGATCATCTGGACATGTAGCAAAGTCAGAGTCTGTATACCTTGTGAGGTTTAAATCGCTGACTTCAACGTATAATCCTTGGTACCCTTTAGGTATCTCAACACTCGCTTAACTGCATTCTAATGGTGTATATTTGGGTTAGCCAGATATCAACCCAACAGTCCAACAACAAATGCAATGTCCAGTCTAGTACACACCTGGGCATATATCAGGCTACCAACTGCACTAGAATACGAGACATTCCTCATAACCTCTCTTTCAACTTCATTCTTTGGGCACCAGTGCCAAAGATATGGCTGATTGTAAACCTATTGTAGCACCTGTCTCTCACCATGAGAGATAGATGCTACAACATGTTTACAGTAAGTCATATCAAACCTTTGTAGCACTCGCTTAATGTATGCTATTTGTAAGAGGCTTAATGAGTGCTGAGATCTGTACTGGTGAATCTGTATATTAAGGATAAAAGATGCTTCACCTAAATCCTTCATATCAAAGTGTTTGGCCAAAAGTTGCTTTATCTCATGCAACATGGTCAAATCATTTAACGCGAACAAGATATTATCCACGTACAGTAACAAGAAGATAACTTTGCTCCCCTGACCTTATAGTATAAGCATCTTTTCAACTTAATTTTTCACAAAGTTAAATGAGGTCAAAACCTCATCAAACTTTGGGTATCATTGTTTGGAAGCTTGTTTCAGATCGTATATTGATTTAGTCAACTTACAAACTTTGTCAGTTGTATCTTGATCCTGAAATCCTTCAAGTTGCTCCATATAGACCTCCTCATAAAGGTCACCATTTAGGAAAGCAGTCTTAATGTCCATATAGACCTCCTCAAGACATTGATGTCCCAGGTGTCATCCTGAGAGATGTAGGAGGTAACTAACACCTCAAACTCTCGAGGGAGAGTCTTTAGTGCCTAATGCACTATGAGATTATCAGGAATTGGTACATCAAGCGCCTTCTGAAGGTGAACCATCATGATAATGTACTCTCGAATGCCTCCTTCTCCTGTATATTTTATGGAGAATAACATCTTAATCAAGGTGCTCTGCTCCGTATGAGAAGACATCTTGTATCTATGGGAAGTGTTATCCATAAACTCTTGTTATGGTTGTATCTGATAATCCACTTAGCAAATGATCTAGGATCGACCTCTTGATGGTTAAATAGCGTATCTTATTTGACCACTCCCAGATCACCCTAGTTACTTTATCAACTTCTGAGATGATATCAGTACGTGGAGAAGGTCACTCGATGTGCATCGCCATACTAACGTCAGCCATCTCTAGGGCAAACACTACATCCTTCTCTACTTCTTGAAATTTAAACCATTTAAGATCTCAATGGTGATAGCATTGTTGTTTATGTAAAAAGTGACTACAAGATAGAAAAGACAATGTAAAAATCACTTTAAATACAGGATAACATCGATAACAGTATCTAAACGGAGAATCCGATCACACATATTATAAAACACTTTTGGATTGAATGCATAATATATGCAATTAGACCTCCACACAAAGGTGATTATAGTACAAACCATCAACTCTCATGACACTATCACCTTTGGGTGAATAGATCATTTAAGCAATGACTTTCCTCTATCTAATGCCCTTATGTATATATCAAAACCCTATGTAAGGTCAATATCTTTAGGCAGAATAACCAAATATAATACTAGAGACATCCCCAACATGTGAGCAAAACAATCCAAAATACTGACTTGAAAAGTCACTTTGGTGGTTACATGCTCATCAGTATCCTAGAAAGTCTACAAATACAAGGAATACATCTTTATGTTATCCTTACATTTTATAGCGGCATAATGTGTGTGAAAATTAATTATAAATGGAAAAAACCAAATGTACAATCAAATAATTATACACTGGTACTGAAAACATTATCTTTAAACTTTATTTGAGATTTTTATTTAAAATTTCTCAATAAGAGTGAATATCGTACTTTTCTGAATACTGAACCTACCATACGAGACACGAAACCTTAAATGCTCCTTTATGTGCAATTCGGAGCATGAAACTGCACTCAAAACCAGCTTAAAAAAGCTTTAAAAACTTTTCCCAAAACCATTTACCAATGTAATAAATCCATAAAAATTGAAAATCACTTACAAAAAATTTGCCGATCTGGAAACTGACCCAAAAGGACCCAAGGCACCCTTACAGGAATTCTAAAAATTTTCCTTTCTTTCTTTTTTTATAGGTGCTTGACGTTAGCATCACTGTAGCACTAACATCATTTTAACCGATGTCACCCTACTCGTGGCCATAGGGTGTGCGTGGATGCGTGCCAGATGCATCTAGCGCATGGGTGACATACGCGTGTCCCATACACGTCACCCATGTGCATACACACCTACACTGCACATGTCGACATGTGTCCTCATCTCGTCTGTCCATTTGTCGAGACAGGTGGCGGGTGCGTGCATCACACACGCCAGCTCGTCCTGCGCATGTGTTGCACAAGCCATACATGTCCGTCACCCTGTGCTATTGCCCTCTAACAGGGAGGACAATTTTCGTTGATTTCGAAACCTTTTTTTGCCCATTTTGGCCAATTTGACCCTTTTTTATAACAAGCCTTATGTGTATCACTTTTACGTAATCATATACATAAAAAATCAAAAAATAAATCAAAAATAGATGAAAACCATAATGGATGAAAAAAGAAAAATCTTTATTTTCGGTAATCCAATCACTTATCTACTCTGATATCACATGTAACACGTAAGACAGACCTTATTACGTGTCCCAGATCATTCATGAAAGGGTGAAAAATAAAGGAAATATAGAATACCTAATTTAGGTTCCATATGAACTTTTGAAACGATTTTCGATATCAAAACGAGCTCCAATCTTTCGGGACCTTTACGGAAAACGTTCATGAACACGCGGTTAATGCTTTTTTACAGTTTTCTCAACACGTAAGTGCTTTTAATGAGTCAGAAGATCCGTATGCTTATGAATGATATAAGCAGCTGCAGGAGACTTTAACCTTTTTATATAGCTTCTATATCGAACTTCTCCATTACAAGTTTGACATGGGTCTGATCCACAGTAACTAAGATCTATTTTCCTCTTGAACTTCGACCCATTGATTTATATTATTTATCGAACTACTTTATTACCTTTTTCTAGATCAAATTATCTAATTTAACTGATAAGTAGTTGAAAATTCAAAAATATAATTAATAGTTGTTCAAATTTACGATGAAGGACAAAATTGTCCAACAATTAACCCTAAAAAATGTTGAAAATGTCAATGGCAAGTGTAGCATTATTATGTTCCTTTAGTCCTAAGCGAATGGACACCGATACAAATAAGAAATAGAAAGTCTCAAGAGTTTAACTTGGTTATTTCAACGACTTATTTCAAAGAATCCGAAAAGAATATATCAAACTAAACTTAACGGACGTTGAATTTCCTAAATATAGCAATAAGTTTGGAGTGTAATTGTGATGCATTTTATTCACGTGGAAATTCATATATCTCAAATTGAAACTACTCGACAATGTCAGCCAAGGAGACTTTCCTAATCGCATGAACGAGGATGCCTCTCCTCCTGCTGTCATGTTTAGTAAACTTATGCTAGAATGTTCAGACAATCAATCATTAAATTTGTTTAAGGACAAATATTTAATTAGCATATTAATAAATCTCAGGACGTAAGTGACTTAGTAAGAAACTTTTCTGGTTTAAATGAGATTGCGAGTTTAAACCCCCTTTATGTATGCAGTCGTTTAAAACTTGAGACTAGAATTTTGCCTATCGTAAGGGACTTATCTAGTTAGGGTAGAAATTAATCTGAGTATGGATGACTTAAAGATACCTTCTTATAATTGAGACTCTCTTATAATATACCGTAAATTTAAAAAAGTATATTAATAAAAAAAGATTTTTAATGGGTTCTCTTTTAAAATTTGGTTATCATCATATGGAATATTTCAAGTTTTTCCTTTTATCTTTTTTTTTTTATCAATCACAACCCCACTTGCCACCTTTCGTCTGGAAGCAGGTGTTGACTACACACCAGAAAGCCCTCAAAAAAGCAAATTGTGTTTTCTGTTTCTTTAACCACTTCTGTTAAGAAAGTGAAGCGTCACGTCACGCGTTTTAGAGAGCGTGGCACGTGATTAACCATTTTTGTTCTTCTCCATTATCTTCCGGTTTAATAAATTTTGGTTTTTTGCATTCAGAGATTTTAGTTGACAAAGTGGGTTTGGGCTTTGATAATGGTAACTAACGTGTGGTCGCTAGAGCATATCAGATAATTAACATTGCTGTCAGATGAATAAAGCCCAAGTCAGAAAATGTCACATCAGAGATGACCTAACTTTATATCCAGATCAACGGTGGGTAATGGGGCTGTGACGAGGACATGGTCACCAACAAGTTGGTGGGGCATATTTTTGAATTGAAGGCTGTGAACCAAGTTAGGAACGGTATTTAAGTTGGAACCAAAAACAAATGATATAAATTAGATTTCAGAGTCGCACAGAACAGAAGCAGTGTGGAGTAGTACTACTGTATGAAGTGACTGGAGGAGCAGAAGTCATGCTCGTCAAATCTATCTAAGGCCCTGTGGACTGTAAAAATAAAGCTATCCAGTTTTGGTTACTGCCCACATCTCTCTCGCCTATTGCCCCGTTGCCCATCCACCACATTTCAAAGATAACTACATAGTACCTTCTGACTTGTTTCATTTTAGTAGGTGTTGGGTTCAACATGATATTCGTCAAGGTGGCTTGGTATATAGTAATAGAGCAGCGAGGTTTTGGTGCTTATGTAATCTGAGTTTTTCCTGGGGTTTAAGGGGTGTGTTACTTTTAAGTTGCGAGTCTTTAACATAAAAGGCAGAGAGAGAGGGCTATCCAACCTGGTTTCGCTCATATACACAGATCCCTATGGGAGTGCAGGGTTGCTACCCAGCATTGCTTGCTCGAGTTCATTCTTTTTGCTTAGTTTAAAGAGACCAGTTTTGTTGGCTTTATATGGTGAGAGAAAAGGCGCAAAGGTAGAGAGGGTTTAGCTTTGGATGACTACCGAGTACATAGAGTGAAGAGGTTTTGGGGGTCAGAGAACATAAAATTTTTTGCTTGCAACTAAAGTTGGTCTACTAGACAACAAAAATCCAAGCTTTCATATGGAGGGTGGGCAAGAGATTTTAGCATCATTAGTTTTAGTTTCTTCCCAATGATTGAGTTGCGTTTCAGAAAGATATACAGGTAGTGGTGCTTCTAATCAACTTCAGAAAAGCGAGAGAGAGAGAGAGAGAGGGGGGGCTAAGAGGGTAGGAGATAGAAGATGAAATCTATGAATGATATGAATAATGGTTCTAATAATAACTGGTTGGGATTTTCACTCGCACCGCACATGAAACTTGAAGTTGCTGCTTCTGACTCCCAACAACAACAACAGGAACAACAACAAAATCATCACCATCATCAGTACAATCATGATCAACCTCATCAGAATCCTGGTGTAGCAGCTGTGGCAGTTTCTAAAGCTGTTCCAACAAGCTTCTATCTGTCTGCTTCTCACTTCAACACTTGCGGTATCTCTTATGGCGTTGGAGAAAATGGTAGCTTTCACTCTCCTTTGTCAGTTATGCCACTCAAGTCTGATGGGTCACTTTGTATCATTGAAGCTCTTACTAGATCACAATCAGAAGGTCTGCTTCTGCTTTCCATTAGCTTAATTTCCTCTTTATTTTTCCTCCTTTCCTTTGTTTCACTGCTCTAAGGTTTCATGGCTTCAGCAATGGTGCCGAGTTCATCACCCAAATTAGAGGACTTTCTCGGTGGTGCAACTATGGAGACTCACCACTATGGAGCTAGCCATGAAAGGGAAACAATGGCCTTAAGCCTCGATAGCATGTACTACGGCCAAAACCCAGCGACAGAGAACAACAGGCCACATTCTCTAAGCATGCATGAAACAATTAGGCAGCAAGAACAACAATTTTTAGTTCAATCACACCCGTACTACAGTGGATTGGCTTGTCATGGAATGTACCAATCTTCACTAGACGATGAAACCCGAAACACCCAACTCACAGACTGCGACTCACATATTCCACACGTTGGAAATGATGTCCCTTGCTTTAAAAACTGGGTTTCTAGGCACTATTCAACACATACTGGACTTGAACAGCACATTGTTGATGACGGTGGAGCTTCTGCATCTGCTGGTAATATGAGTTGCGGGGAGTTGCAGTCTCTTAGCTTGTCTATGAGCCCTGGTTCTCAGTCAAGCTGCGTTACTGCTCCAATGCAAATATCACCTAATGGTACTGAATGTATAGCCATGGAGACGAAGAAGAGAGGGCCTGCAAAAGTGGGTCAAAAGCAGCCCGTCCACAGGAAATCTATTGACACATTTGGGCAGCGAACGTCGCAGTACAGAGGTGTGACAAGGTTGGTTCGCACTGTTTTCGACTTGCTTTATAACTTCTCTCCGTTCAGTTATTCAACTATTTTTGCTTCGAATGATTTTTCATTTACTGCAATACATGCATTTCAATGAATCCAGTTTCCATTGCTGTTATCAATATTCTTTCTGCGCATTGCCATTATTAATGGTCAAGTAAAATGGTGAATTTACCTTTTACCAGACATAGATGGACTGGAAGGTATGAAGCTCATCTCTGGGATAACAGCTGTAAGAAGGAAGGTCAGACCAGGAAAGGAAGGCAAGGTTGGTCAATTAATCGAAACAATAGATATTCTACAGTTTTGTGTGTTTTGAAGTTTTCCTTTTTGACCCTGTCTTTATGGTCTGATTCTTGCTTTTCTGTGTTGTCATGCTCATTCTTCTCATTGGTTCCATAACCATCAAATGCTGCAATTTTCAGTTTATCTTGGTAGGCTTCTTTCTATTAAAATTTTAAAAATTTTCAATGAGGAAGTCCTTTTTCAATTGCTAATTTTATGTACTGATGAATCTATAGGGGGTTATGATTTGGAAGAGAAAGCTGCCAGAGCTTACGATCTTGCTGCCCTTAAGTATTGGGGACCTTCAACACACGTCAATTTTCCTGTAAGACTCTTTACTTTTGCTCGTCTTCATATTGATTACATTGGTCAGTTCAACTTCATGTGATTTTTCTATGTTTCAGTTAGAGAATTACAGAGACGAGCTTGAAGAAATGAAGAATATGAGCCGTCAGGAGTACGTTGCTCATCTTCGAAGGTAAAGGAAATTATTCAACTTAACCAAAAGTGCCAAAATGTCTTAACTCCATGAGTGTTGATAATTTGTTTTGTTGTTCTTTGCAGGAAAAGCAGTGGCTTTTCTAGGGGAGCATCAATATACAGAGGAGTAACAAGGTTTTACTTTTGCTTTTACTCTTCTGCAGCAAACCATCACTTTTTGATAAAGCTGAGGCTCCTTTGAGGCTTTTAATTAACTTGGTTCCAATCTTCATTGTTTTCGTTTAATGTAATTTAGACATCATCAACATGGAAGGTGGCAAGCAAGGATTGGCAGGGTTGCAGGAAACAAGGATCTTTATCTTGGGACGTTCAGTAAGTTCTTCAACTTGTCTTGATATTGTTCTTTATTTTCATCATTCAAATTTTACGTTCAAATGTCTTGAAATTTGCCTAATGTAAGTAAAGAAACCTGTAAAGAACTCATTTTTATGTCAAGTCTGCTCTCATGCACCCACTAAAGACTAGTGTTGCTTTTATAAGTCTGATAGTGGCTTCTTTGGGAGTGTAAGAGCATAATGCAGATTTTCAGTCAACTTTTATAAGGCTGTTTTCCCAGTTGAGATGAAAAAGGAAATGGGTGTTTATTTCACATAAATGCATTATAGAAAGTTAGACTTTGTGCTTATAATGTCTTCTTGAATTAAAAATATCAGGCACCCAAGAGGAAGCTGCTGAAGCATATGATATCGCCGCAATCAAGTTTCGCGGAGCTAATGCTGTGACTAACTTTGACATAACAAGATATGACGTGGAAAGGATTATGGCTAGCAGCACTCTACTAGCTGGAGACCTTGCGAGGCGAAACAAAGGGTCAGAATCAAGTCGTGACGCTATTGAGTACCACAACTCTTCCAATGGTGAATCAGTAAAGATTGATAATGGCAATGGCAATGCTTCAGACTGGAAGGTGGCTTCGTATGAATCACCACAGCAAGAGCCAAATGTTTCCTTTCAGTCTCTTGATCCGAAATCCTTGAATCAAGGGAATAATCGTAGTTCCTCCATGTCAGTACCTATACAAGATGTTGTTGGTATTGATTCAGTGAATGTTGCGCAACAAGCGGTAGACGATTCAGAAAAGATAGGGCCTCATTTCTCTAACCCCTCATCTTTGATTACCAGTTTAAGTAGCTCCAGGGAAGGTAGCCCAGATAAGAATGATGCTGCAATGCTGTTTGCTAGACCTCCATTGGCATCAAAGTACATTAGCCCAACAACTGGCATTACCCCCTGGTTTCAATCAGCGCCGCTGAGGTCAGCGGCAATCTCCATGGCTCACTTGCCAGTTTTTGCAGCTTGGAATGACACCTAAAGCTCGCAGTGTCCTGTTAGAACATGTGAAAGTTTTGCATGGGGACCAGTGTAATCTAGTGTTGGTGGATAAACAATAGTAAGGGCTAAGTAGGATTTTCATCATATGTTCTCTTTTTAGGTTGTTAGTGGTAGAAAAGAGAGAGTGGGGATTATTGAAAGGAAGACAGAATTGGGAGCTGGGGGGGACCCAATTATCTGTCTGTCTGTAACCCAAGTGTAAGAAACTTTTGTCAAATGGACCTTTTGGCTCACATTGGGATGAAGATTTTGCGAAAGTAAGGGATGGAATCAAGAGGAGGGTCTAAATCCATGGAATTGAATATTGAAATTTGACTTATCTTAATTACTGAAATCAACTTTTCTAACTTTATAGGTGTTGCATAAGTACAAAACCAGCTCATATGTTTTCCAATAATGCAAAGGGGTCTCACTTTGATCACAAAATCACTTCAATGCCTCCAATCTGTTACTGATCTGCATTACATCATCATTACATATACCTCCTTTTCTTTATCTTAGCTTTCCTCAAAGGTAACAGACATTCCGCTTCATTCAGAAAAACTAAAAAGAGAGCAAGAAAAAGGTGGTTGTGGAGATTCTTGATTAGGGGTCTTTAGTTAGTGTTCTTATTTTTGGATTTCAGTTGTCATAATTAGTTAAAGTCTTAATGGTAAAATTGTTTTGTAACCTGACAAATAAAGAAAGATCTGGGATGTAAAAGTGATTGCGTGTCCTTGTGTGGAAGCTAGAAGATATAATCATGGACGAGTGACATAATTCTTCATCGCATGTGCACTGCTCGTGTGCATGTGGCCGACGTTGATTCGTGACTATAATCTTTCATTGTTTTCTTTATCAGAAGAACTCGAGATCTGATGTCGAAAAAGGGTGGAAACCAGGAGTCACTAAAGAAGAATTATAGTAACAACCTCTTCCTAGTTCACACATTTTGATGCTCATTGCAGAAGAAAATGAGAAAGACAAAGTCAAGAGCTTATGTTCCTTTCTAATTTGTATAGCTTGGAGGTGTACCAAAAACGCCATGAGGGTGTTTTTGTGTCTCGGTTTTTGACATTTGGAGCCTGCTTTTGAAAATAAGATAAGATTATGAGGTTAAGCCAGGCTAATTTGTGCAGCTTTGTTCGCGGGATTTTCTCTTGGTCCTCAAATGCCCTACAGATTGCAATCACCGAAAAATCCTTACTTTTCAAGATAAAAGGCCAAAATGTATGGAGAGGAAACAACCTTTGATTGGACAATGAGAGGAACTCTACACAAAAAGGGATCAGACAGACAAAACCATGACATTCCAAAGCAAAGGTCCACAATGAGTGATTCTTGGTCAAAAAGATTGCAATTTCACGAAGAAAAAGATTGTAAAGCAAATTGGCACATCTCATTTTTAACAAAAAAGTTAAAACGATGATCTGAAACGTCTTTTAAGTTAGTCAAAAACTATGATTGCAATTGGTTGTTGTTGTTGACAGCTTGGATAGGCCGCTCAAATGAAGTTCATAATGCTATGATCTTACTCGCACACGAGCTAGGTCGTACATAGATTGTAATGTTTCAAAATCATAATCATTTAAACATTATGAACTGTGATTTTTGCCTAACTAAATTATATGCGTGACTTTAAATCACAAGTTCGCCTATGAATTCTAACATAATTCGTACTTTTTGCCTGCCGGTCTAACCTAATACGCGCCTCTCGTCTACTTCTGTAAGATTTGAAGACTCGAAGCCAAGATCATCAGAATCTAATAGTTCTTAATCCAAGCTGAAGTCGGAACAAAACAAACTCTAAATAGCGTTTAAATCACAATCATAAAGAAAATAAAGCTGGCCACTCCATAGCTGTAACAGGTAACCTGAGTCTGATTGCCTTTGTATGGTCCAGAAAGTCATTGAATGTTAAGATACATATTTGTGCGAGTGAGACCTCAAGCCTTGAACATGTTCCATTGCGCTTTTACTGAGACATTCAAATCCAATGGTATTAGTTGTACTAGATATACGGAACTGGTGATGCTCGGTTTTTATAGAGGAGTCTGCCCCTTCAGGGGAGACCTCGGCAAGTTGGTAACATTTTGGACCACTTTCTTTACTTTTGGATATTCATGTCATCTGGGAAGCTGTCGACTCTTCGTAGGCACATTTATTTCCTCTACCGCATTAAAACCTTGGGGCAATACAGTATCTTGCTCAAACAGAAATTCGGAAGGAGGAGAAAATTTACGAATTCTTTTCCTTGTACTTAATTCCAGGGTGTGGTCTATATCAAATTACAGGCGTTAACATGTCCATAGCTGTTGTCGTTATTTTATCAAGTTTTGCACCAAACCTGTCTCCTTTCTCTCAAACATGAAGCAACGTCGATTAAAACGAACAGCTATTTTCTACCGCGTACTCAGGACAAAACGTGCACATACAAAATCTTTATGATGCCCTGATCTAAATTTCCCGTGAACAAGATTTGATCTTCTTCACTTATCACACGGTTTTCCCTGTTACCACCGGCTCTTAAGGGGTTCCATTAGTTGTGCTCACAAGGTTCTGTGGTCTTTAACTTGCACTACTTTACCATGGCACCTGACCAAGCAGCCAAAAAATTCCAAATGAAGAAACCGACTTCTGACTTCAGATGCCGACAAGACACGGCTTAAGCATTCGTACACAGTAGTAGCTAGCTACCTAGTGAATAGCTCAGCAAGACAAAGATTAAAAGGTGAGACACCCAGATGTCGTCTCGTCGGAGCCGTTACGTTCAGGGGCTGATGCTAGTAGACGTTTGATTCCGGTTAATCTCAGCCATCCAACTTATTGCAACGAATGGATGAGATTTGTTAGAAATAGGAAGGAACAGGATAGGCGCAACAGAAAATCTGTCCCGAAATGTGTAAAGACCTGTCAACGTCTCGTATCCAATTTAGAATCTTTGGCCCTCGTGATCTCCTGTCGTTTTGAGCTTTCACTTTAGGACACGGTGGTTCCACGTGGCATTATTGGGTCGTCACCACCGCTGTTGCCGCCGTAGCCTCCGTAGCTTGAGGAGCCTGTGATTGTCCTCTCTTGTAGGACAGTGTAGCCTAGAGTTTGGAGCAGATCGGCGGACCTATTAAAACTCTTAAGAAGAGCATCGACGGTTCACATCATATTGAATAATTGTGACAAGTCATCATTTCATCATTTTAATAAACTTGTTGGATAGTGAGATTAATAAGTGACATGTTATTATTGAAGTCCAAATAAGGGCCAGAAGGTTAGGCCTTGGATAACTAACTAATACAAGTTTGAGAAGCTTAACTTTGGGCTGAAGACATGCCATTAGTTAATTTGGAGTGAGTATACAAATGCTTGAGGAGTATTGGCAGGCAGGAAGCAAACTCAACAAACATGCCGAATCATACAAATTTAGAAATCTGAGGATGAAAGAAAGAGAACTAAATGTAGGAATGTGTTGTGGTGTGGTCCATATTCATTACATCCCAACTGGTCCCAAGCTAACATGATAGGTGACCTACCGCTTGGTAGGCCGAGCATTAAATAGAGCAGCTAAGCCCAAGCAGGCGCTTGAGTTGACAGGAAAATACGGTACACAAGTGGTCTGTTTCTTTTCGGGAGACCTCATGGTGGTTTGTGGCCTTTTTATTCAACATCAGCTGTCTGTGACTATTGCATGGTCAGTGGAAACTTTCATGTGAGCTTCAGAATATGACAAATGATACCCCATTTAATTCACTTCTTTTGAAACGATAACACCGTAGAAATTTGAAATGTGATGACCTGGTTTGTCAAATATGAACAATTGCGTAAGACAAATTTATGTACCAGCTCATTTGTTAGCATGTTATATTGTGAATTTGAATTAAAATTTTTAACATGAGTAAAGTATTCGATCATTCATAATAACTAAACTTACGACTAACTATTATCTAAATAGCTAGAACTAGTCATTTTATTAGCTGACTCTTACTAATTAAAAAATTAAGAATCCGAACTATTACTGCCCTGATATCATATTATTAATATGGGCAGTATGTAAAGTTTATTAATAAAAATTAAACTTGGTCAAACTATTGCTAAAATAATTAGAAGTAACTATTTGGTTAGTTCACTCTTATCATTTATTATCCCTTTAATATTTTCATTTTGGTATACTCTAAAAGTTTATTAGAAAATGAAAGCTTCACAGCCAATTGTTAGTTTGATAAATTTAAATAGTGACACATTGCTTATAATGCAATCACAAGTTTAATTTAATGTGCATAATTTGTTAACTGTTACATATTTTGGAAGATTTATTTAACGTCCACCATATCAACCTCAACCTCCTCTATATTTGAAACTTGTCCTTTTTTTTTTTCTCAATAAAGGTATTATAGCTGGTTGTATTTATCTTTTCATCAAATTTGGGCTTCAATTCGGGCCCAAGGTTAGGTTGTGTGTCAAAACAAATAATGATATCCAGTATTTATGGGCTTATATGCTATGACGATAGACGACTTTGTTGTCATGTAGGCTTTAAGGAAGAAAAAAGCCTGTGACATCGATCTAACACGGATTGGTCCCTGCCACTGTCAATTTTCCAGTCCATGTATTTTATAGTTCTAACAAAAATCATAATAATTTATTAAATTTATTTTTATAAAAAATTAAAAAGCCGTAATAATTTCATTTTTATTTTTGTAAAAACTGCCCTTTAATAGAAAATCAACGAAATTTGATATGAGGATAATGCAAGCACGATTGATTTGGATAAAATTTTAGTAATTCCATCTATTACAATTGTTCTAAGCAAAGATTAATGCATCTAGTTTTGGTTTCTAAAGTATAGATTATAATCAAAACATGTCATAATCAATTTATAAAGACATACTAAATATTGAGCATCAATTATTTCCAACCTCTCCAACATTTTTTTTTCAGTAATTGAGAATGGAAACAATGAACTATATCTATTTTGAACTTAATAAAAAAAATATTTATAAGAAATTTTATTCTTTATAAAATTAAAAAATATTATAAATTTTAATAAATATATGTTTAAGAAAACATAATAGAATGTCATTTTCTTAGTAACAATAATAAAGTAAACATTTAGTAAAAATCCCCACTCTGCAAAAAAAAAAATTAAAAATAAAATAGATTCAAAAGACAATAAAAACATTTCTATCAAAATAATTATAAAATAGATACTTACAAACTATAGAAAATCAATTCATTAAGATAGAAAAGACATTAAAAACCCTATTATTACTGTCAAAGGACTCTCTTAGTAAAACTCCCATATTTAAATTATATGAAGTTTTTAGTAATAAATTTAAACAAATTAATATTAATATTAGAGATTCCCTCTTGGTTCCTGTTAGTTATATAAAACAAATTAAATAGGATAAAAATATTATTGTTGATATTCCATTTTCACAAATATTAAATATCTTAGCGGTAAAAAGACAAACAAAATTTTCATACAAAATGGAACCAAGTTGGAATAAATTAGTACTTTACAAGAAGTAAATTTGAGTTCATAAACATCTAATATCATTGAAGAAGATAGTAATTCAAAGTCTAATAGTTTAAAACTCCCTTTTCAAAGTCTATAAAAATTAATTTCTTGTAAGACTAATATTAGAAGAAGATTTAAATAAACCCTTCTTAAAGAAGAAGTTAGTGGTTTGACTTCCCCCTCTACTAGAAGAAAAGGTTAAAAACAAAATTGGAGATAATTACAATAATCAAATGTAATAAATTGACATATGAAAGCCTACATAGTTATACACAAAAAATAAAGATTTAAAATTAGGTCAATATATGAAACTGTAAAATAAGTGAAGTATGAATTTTTTAGAAATAAAAAAGAATTAGGATCTTTTGTCAATAATTTGATGTTTCTTACAATAATAAAACCTTTGAAGATTGTAGTAAAACCTCTAAAAGTATAAACAAAAATTAGAATAAATGTCCTATTCAAAAAAATAAAATATAAAATAGTTAAAAAATCTTTAACTTCTCCCAATTAGAAGAATATAACATGTTATAAATATGAAAAACACAATCGTCATATGGCTAAAGTATTGTAAGATTAACAATGGACTTCCAATTTAAATTAAGATCAAGAAATATTTGACAATATGCAAGGTTTTATGTTTTTTTGGAAAATAAGTAATGTATTCATTTAAAAAGGTTGAAATTACAATGAAAACTGAAATTCATCCCCGATAGTTGGAGTATAACATAACAACAAACTATGTATTAAGATAACATTTGCAATGCTTTGTTAATTTTTAAGTGATACTATGAATCAAGTAAGATGAGTGTCTTAATCTTCAATCTAAACTCGAGATAAAACCCTATTTAAGTGAATTTGTTGAACTGTTCAAATTTTCCAAATAACTTGGTGTTTTTCATCATCCAAACATGATGAATTATCATAGCAAAACCATCCCTAAAAACTTTGCAATCTTCCTTACTTTTCCATTTCAAACCCATAATCCAAGATAAACATTTCAACCAGCTTAGGCTTATATCATGCCAATCAAACAAGTTGAGAAAATTTCTCCATAGCTGGCTTGTATGACAACACTTGAAAAGGATGTGATCAAGTGATTTAACTTCATAGGTACATAAAGGAAAATTCTTATTCGGGATCTAAAATTTAATACTATCTCTAGTACCCAACTTTTGAATAGCTACTAATCAAATAATGAAAGAATGAGCTTTATTGATACCAAAACCCCAAATCAATTTATAAAAAGGAAACTTGATGAGTGGACCAAGAAGCAACTTTTTACAGGAGATAACATTAAACTTACATGAGTTATGTAACTCCCATCTAACTTCATTTTGTGGCCTTTGATATGGTAACTAATCTAGCATATTGTTTGCAATTAGGCTAATTTCCCTACCTATTGTCATTTTGAATAAGTTCTTGCATTATAGTATTTTTAAGAATTAGCCTTCTAAGAGTAATGAAATATTGTGTATAGCATAAAGGACCAAGAGAATGCCAATTATGAAACCATAATTTAGTACTTCTTCCATCTCTAATGTACTGCTTGATATGAGAATGCAAGACTGACCTGGTACATAAGATTTGTTGAAAAGTATAAGAATGAGTACTTTTTTTAGAGATGGACTAAATACTGTTTTGTTTGACATGAAACATATGCACCCATTTCACCTAGAGGCTTTTCTTTTTATGACATATTCTCCATAACCTTTTAGCTAGCGGTACTTGGTTCATTATGCTAGTAGAGTTGATTCCCAACCCTTCATTTTCTGTAGGAAGAAAAATGACACTCTACTTAACTTCGCAAATCTTCTTGCCAATAATATTTATCCCAAGTCATATGAAGTCTCTTATGCTTCTATCAATCTTCTTCAGAACTCCTTTAGAAATAACTAAGTGAGACAATCAATAGATGTGTAGATTATTGAAGATTGAAATAACAAGCTAAAGTCTACCTCTATAAGACAGGAACCTATTAGTCCAAGTGGAAATCCTTTTATGAAATTTATCAATTAGAGGTCGACATTCAACCTCCTTAAACTTCCTTGTAGAGATATGAATTCCCAAGTAAGTAAATGGTAACTGGTAAATGGACAGTCTTGCTTTAATAATCACCCTTAAGGACTCATCAGGCTTAGTTTAGACAAGTAAGCATAGTTTTTTTTAGGATTAAATCTTAGCCCAGAAACTTCTTTAAACCTCTGTAAAGATGATAACTTCAATTGAAGAAGTACCATTAGCATATAACATTAGTAAATCATCTGTAAAAGCAAGTTGAGTAATATTGAGCTCTCTACATTGATAGTGATATCTGAAAACTGAGCTTTCATCAATACACATATGTGTCATTCTTTGAATAACTTCTATAGTGATAGTATAAAGATATAAAGATAGTGGGTCACCCTGCTTTATACCCCTAGCTACTTGGTAAAAATGTGTAGATTCTCCATTCATTAACAGTGAAAAGAATACTGTTGACATGCAAGCATGAATCCAATTAATAAACCTACTAGGATAACTAAAAGCATGAAGATAATTAATAATGAAACCCTACTCCATAGTATCATAAGCCTTAGTGAAGTTTATTTTGAGAGCACAACTTTTAACATGTTCTTTTTGTTTGTAATCTCTGAATAGCTTTTGAGCAAGCATTATGCTATCTCCCATACATGATATATGCTTAATTGATTGTATAATTATTCCATAATACTTAGCAATTAATGTTATGAAATTATTTAAGATACTTACTTTGACTCATGTAGTTTTAGACACAATTCGGAAGTAAAGGTGCTAAAGGCCATATTCTATAGATTAACACTCACTTGTCTTCATGGAGCAAGAAGAAGAAAATTAAAAGCAAAAAGAAGCAAAAAAAGAAGAAGAAAAGAACATGAAGAAAATTTTGTCAATATAACTCACGGCCATCTAGAAAATTACATAGCCATGCAACATGAGACATCATTTACGGTGGTGAATATTTTAATCCGGTTGTCCCATACATTTTAAAC
>JANIJH010000006.1:10479786-10504673 GCA_024520975.1 Erythroxylum areolatum
GATGCCATGAGGAGTGTAGTGGTTGTTGTCAGTAGTGGTCTCTTGTCGTGGGATATTTGTCGGAATGACCTACGGGCATTCCGGTGGATACCCTATGGTAAGGGGGCGCTACACATAGAGAAGATGAAAGGCTAGATGTCTCGACACTGGTTCAATGGTGATGTCGACACCAAGTCACGGTTAAGCTATTTCATCTTGTTAACGTTGTTAATCTCTTTTCAGATTGTTATGTTATTTGTGTTGATTGAATTAGGTGTTTTTATATGAATGATCTTAATACATTATTTGGATTGTTATATTATGAACCTATTGCTATAATGTTGAATGTACTAATCGTTATATTTGATGTTTATTAATAGCATCTAATGGCCTTGGAGTTAGGAACAATATAACCTAGGTTAGATAACCCGAACATGTGAGGTTACTGCCTATATTGTTTTCCACTTTGTAATGCGGCTGCCAAATTGAATCTAGAGATAATATCCTAGGTTATTCGGTAGCTAGGTTTAATTAATGATCGTATCTTGATTAAACACAACCTGAAGGAAAACCAGGATTAGCAGAGTGTACTGTTAGTCTCAGATCACTATTTCGAAGAGAGGTGTGAAGACGTTAGGATGATGGGATATGTTTAATCGTGTTTAGGTTAAGATTGCCCCTATAACCGGACCTTACTTATATTCGACACTTTAATCATTTTGTATTGCTGGCGTTAATTTGTTCTTGATAGTTTGCTTTTACTTTATTTTTTAAATTCCTTAAAATCCCTAAAAACTCTTTTTATTTTCCTTGCATCAATTAATTTTGTTACGAAAATTAACTGAACATTCTCTATGGATTTGATTCTGACTCACCACAACTACAAATTTTAATGTGCAGAGTCAGTTAAATTTTGCATTACATTTGACACTCACTGTCAATACATCTACCTGGAACATATACACCTTAACTAGGATTAATAATATCAGGTAGAGTAATCTTCAATCTGTTAGCAAGAATATTAAAGATAGTCTTGTATAACATATTGCAACAAGCAATAGGCTTGTAGTCATTCAATATCTTAGGATTAGAAACTTTAGGCACCAAAGAAAGAAAGGTTTTATTAACTTCTTCGAGTAATCTACCACTCTTAAAGAATTCCTGAACTGCTTTGTCCACTGGAACTTGTATCAAATTCCATTTTTTGGAAAAAAATCGAGAATTAAAATTATTTATCCCAAGAGACTTATTTGGGTGAAACCATCTACTATTAACTAAACATATGTCCAACTTTCAAAGAAATAACTTACAACCCTTTTGATGATTACTCCATTTGAATATAGGTCCATAAAACCTCATATTGACTAAAGCAAGAGAAGTTGTCAATGTAGCTAATTCTCTGACATCAGCATGAGAAACTTTCCTTGCTCTTAAGGATTCAGAAGGAGATAGTAGACAGTTGAAATCACCTGCCACCATCCAAGGTATAAACATATTTGAATTTGTAACCTACAATTATTTCCATAAATTGTCACTTTGAAATTCCCAATTAGCTGTTTACACAACTGCTATTGCAATAGGAATGTCAATACATCTTAGAACAATCTCTCAGTGAAGTAATTAATCAATACAGTAGCACTTAGAAATCGACAAATAGGAAGGATCCATAGCAACTATAACCCTTCCATTAGGGTGTTTTCAATGATTCCTAAGAGTAACCCAATCCGCATGCATAAAATTCAAACCATTTTGAATAGCATCTTCCTTAATCTTGGTTTCCACCAAATCGACCAAAAAAATTTGACAAGCTTGAATATAATCTTTCAACGCTAACTATTTATTGGGACAATTAATTCCTCTAACATTTCAAATAGTATAAATCATTTGGAGAGTGAGGACTTAGTCATTCTCCTAGATTTTCTACTTTTAGTCACTTTTGCTTGCCATTCCTTTTGTGGCTGAGTGGTATAATAATTGTCCACTTCATTTTTTAAACTAACTACCCCTGGAGATACTACTCTGTTATCTTCTATTAGTTTTGCTTCCTCACTAGTCGAAAATGAAGAATTCCCTATGTTTTCAGCTTCTTCAGCATTGTAATGATGACCATTAGAACAGGTACTTTGCATCACTTGGGTAACATCTTGCTTCTGCAAGACCAACTTCTGCTCAGAGGTGTTAGAAGTTGAAACCATAAGCTTACTACCATTTTCTTCATTCTCTCCATGCACATTAATAGTGACATCAACTTGATTCTGAACATTCACAACCATCTTAATCTCATCTGCTTCTATCTAACCTATAGAACATTTTTCCAAGTTACCATTTTCCATAACTTTCACCTAACCTTATAATGTTTTTTTTCTTCCAAACTCACAATTTCTTTATCTTGTGAGTTATGTTTGTGTGTTAATCCTTCTCCCAACAACTTGTAAAGAATCAACCTTCTCAATATGTTGTTTTACATTCTTACCTTCCTCATTGATATTAGTTTTAGGTATCCACATCTTAGTGATAGGTTTAGCATATACTTTCCAAGGATAAGAAAGGAGAATCATGTCCTCCACCAGTTGTCCACTCGAATTAAACTTCATAATAGGAATAAATTCAGGCATCTACTTCTTATGAATAACTTAATAAACACTCTTACATAGCCTACTCTCTTGATATTGGCTATGTTTTCATCCAAAGCAAGAGGGGAACCAAGGTAACTTACTAAATGACTTAAACCTTTAGACGACCAGTATTCAAAAGGTATTTTGTTTATGTTCACCCATATAGAAATTAGTAGTTCAAAAACAAATACATGATCTAAAAAAAACAAGACAAATAAGGAAAACATATAAATTTGTTAGCAAAAGATAAAAATCTGCTTTTAAAAATTACATATCACATTTATAATCTTCAATTACTAAAAGATTATCTTATTAAATTACAATAATCCTTTGAAGACTTTAGCCAAAATGTGCACATATTCTTATTTTTCCTCCTATAGTCTAGCAAATATATTCGATAAAGTCAAGAAAGTGAAAATGCTTAGATAGATCTTTCTAAAACTTTATTAAAAAATAAGAACAGTTAAAAAAGAGCCTAAAAAATTCAAATTTTAAACAATAACAAAGGAATATAATGAAACAATTAAAATTTACTCTAACATTTATGTTCTAAACTTGAAAAATAAAATTCGAGTATGAAAATAATGTGAATCTTGAATTAATTAATAATAAAATTATCAAAATGATTTCTTACTTATTCTAAATGAAATGACCTCTCAAAAATACTTAACTAAAATTATCATTAAATGAACAATTTATAATTGATAAACTAGTTTTATTTGATTCATGCACTTATTTTAATTATGTAAAATAAGATACATCCTTATAAAATTATTACAAAATGGACAGAGAAGATTGAAGGTTACTAATGGTTCATAGCTAAATTTTAAATATAAAATTGATGGCTACATTTTTATTAATAAATTCATTATAAAAATTGTTCATTTCATTGTAGAAGATACTCATTATATTATAATATTATGAAATCATTTTATAAAATTAATTACTTATTATATAGCAAATCATGGACCATATAAATAAATAAATAACAAAAGACTGTACTTATGCTTTATATAAAAAATCAAAAAATATAAATTTAAACTTAATCAAAATATGTACCATATTTGAAAACTAATTAAATAGTATAATATCTAAAAAGCTAAAATATTTAAATTATTTAAAGAAAGATGTTTTATTTAAGACAAGTACAAAATAAAAATATCAAAAAATAGAAACTATAAAAGTGGTCAAAATATGTATCAATTTACCTAATGTTTTCAAAATAGAAGAATGTGTTGTAGACCAACCCTATGAAAATAATTTAGAGGAAAGTAAATACTTACTAAGGTTAGACCAACACATATTGAAAAAAAAATACGAAGTCATTGTAAACAAGATATAAATGATCTATTAAATGAAAAAAAGAATTTCTCCCTCCATATCTCCTTGAATTGTGATACATTCCACGATAATAAAAATTCTTAATAAGAAAAAGTTCCTTTGTTAATAATAATTTATACTTAATAAATCTTTAAAGTAGTTTGGGTACCCTATTCCTAAAAAAGAAAATTTATTTTAGAAAATTCATAATGCTCATATCTTTTTAAAGTTTGACATGAAATTTGAGTTGTGGAAAATACAAATAGATCCTAAAGATCTGCTTTTATAATAATATTTAGACAATTTGAATTGAATGTACCTTTTAAATTTAACAAATGCTCATTTAATTATAATGACGTTTTTTCACTATATTTTAAATTTTGTATAGTTTATATAGATGACATTTTGGTATTTTCATATTCAACAAAACAACATCTTTAACATATTAAGGCATTCATTTACATTGTCAAAAACAATGGTCTAATGGTATCAAAATCAAAATAACCATTTTCCAGAAAAGAAATAGATTTTTAGGAGATCATAATCAACAAGCTATAATAACACTTATGAAAAGAACTTTCGAATTCAAAAGGAAATTTTTTGTTCAATTTATAGACATAAAATAATTTCAAAATTTTTTACAAAGCCTCACCTACATTATGAAATTGATTATGTAAACTATTAAATGATATGTTAAAAAATAAACATGTTTACTGAACATAAAAAAAGACCAAAATAGTCAAACAAATCAAAAGAAAAATTAAAAATATTTAAATATGAATGCCTAAAACTTTGACATATGCCTTTGATTACGAGATGGGGGATTTTTCAAACAATTTATTGATGACAAAGAACAAATTATACAATATACTTTTGACCATTTTAATCCTACCTAAAGTAACAATTTAATTATTAAAAATGTTCTTTCTATAGTATATATTACAAAATTTTAGAGAAATTTGTTAAACCAAAATTTTATTTTTCATATTAACTACAGATCAATAAAAGATGTTTTATTAAAGTATATATAAAATATGGCATTGAACCAATTTTTTGCTAGATGACTAACTATTTCAATTATTTTTTATTTTGATATTGATTTGTTAAAGATGAAGCAAATTTTATATTTGACTTTTTAACTTGTAAGTTCTTACAGTATTGATCATGATACCAAATCTAAAAAATCATATTATCCTCAAAGGAAACCTTCAACAATTCCTCGCAAAGTCCCATAAACTCTTACTAAAACTTTTACAACATGCCACAATTTAACCAACTAAATTGTAGTATGAAATTGTATAGGAGGAGAAAACAATAACGTTCATTTCCTTAAAACCATGAGGTAAGGTTTTATCATCTTTATCCCATTAAATAAATATATGAGAATGATCTTGTCACCTATCTATGATACCAAAAATAGAAATAATGTTTTAAAATGCTCTAGAAGACTACTCATACAAACAAATACTTTCAAAAAATATAGAGAGAAAAATGATTTTGCACTAAACAAAACCTCCATACCAACGTATTTTCTAAGATCAACAATCCTTAATATCTCTTCTCAGAGCTTACAGAACTCATCTTTACAAGTATCTTCTTTTCAAAGTACCTATTTCGAGAAAGAGTTATTTCAAATAGTTCAACAATAGAATATAATTTTTACAATTCAAATCCTACAAAAGTTGCATAAAGCTTCTTCCCAAAATATTGACATTATAAATATAGAGTCTTATCAAAATTATCCACATATTCTCGAAAATTCTGAGGTCATGAAAACCAAACATCATTTTATTGAACTTGATAAAACCATGAAGCCTATTTCCCTTACAAAATTATGAAGGTTATTAATCGTATAAACAGAGCACAATAACTTTGGTGCTTGAAAAAATTTGAGGTAAGATTTTCTAGAAAACCTCCAATATGCGTTAACTTATAACTATTTTTACTATCAACAAGTGCGGTTTAACTTTTTTTATTTAAAACACATTATTATTGGTTATTTTTCTCCAATGCTAGATCCATTTACAATTTCTCATTTTTGTTGCTGACTGGTGAAAATGGTATAAATAACTTCCATAAATATTCTCCGTTGATATATCAAGGTTATTTTATTCTTAAAATCAAATATCAACTAAAAACTATGAAGACATATTCTCACCATTATTATTTATTTCAAAATTCTTTATCCTATAAGTCATAATATGAAGGTATGATTATACCAATCCTAAGAAGAAGATTTCAGGTAAAAATAGTGAGACAAAAATTTTCAAAACTGCAAAGCTTTATCATTAGCTATTCAAAATCATAGTCATTTTAACAAACAAGTAGTGAGTCTATCATATTTCTATTATTGAAATTAAAAGATATCAATTTACTAGCTAAGTGAAAACAGAAGAAGAATATTAAATATTATGGACCAATCACTAGAATCTCGATCTACTTCAACCTTAAAAAAGTAATAAGGAAGCATTATTACAAGATAATAAAGATTATTATTTCCAAATATTTTTTGATGCTAGCTGGTCTAGGGATATAAAAGAAAGAGAAATATTATTAATAATGAGTCACCAAACAAATCCTACAAGTTTGTTGTTATATAAGGAAGGCAACAAATAGATGATAGACCAATACCTGAAAAAGTTTACAACACATAAAAGCCTAAAAACACATGTAAAGACTTTTGTCCACCATTATATGCTCTCACAATGTAACAAAATTATGAAATAAAACAACTATATGCCTATGAAAAATGCACCTATTGTAACAAAGAGGATAAGTAATCCTTCCTTCAAAATTTCTCAACTATTTCTCTCTCTCCCCTACCAGTCAAAGCTTTCTCTCTCTCTCTCTTATAATGGTCCTATATTTTTCTCATCTTTTTATTTACAAAATTCTTCAATCTTTTCATTTTATATAACACACAAAATCATTATCTAATCTTATCTTTGTTCCCACAAAACTTCTTAATCTTAGAAAACCCTCTTATTTTACAAAAAATTTATTAAACAAAAAATGTTTTCTTATCCATTTATTAATCTCGTTTGTTTGTTCTCATTCCTACTATATATATCATAATTTATAACAAATTAACATTTCCACTCAATTATAGTATTTCATATTTTATGCTTTACATATCTAATGTCTAATAATTAACATTGACTTTTATATTTAACCACTACTGCAAAAGAACTTAGGCAACAATAAATTTGTAACAATTTTTAAATGTGCTACTTAAAACTAATATAATGCAATGATTTTTAATGTATTACCTTTAATAATATTAAAAAGCAACACTTTTTAAAGTTACTTAAAACTAGTATAATGATGAGTTGCCATATAGTTAAAAGGTAAAAAAAATAAAAATGATCGCTTTAAAATTTTATATATTCAACAACTAAAATAATTACTACTTTAAGCAATTAATAAAGTATTTTTAAACAATAAGAGAATTGGCAATGATTTAGACTGATAAAGCAACAAATAAAGCCTGAACCCTAGCCTGAGCTTGATTAAATTTATTTTTATAATTTCTAAAAATTAAAATCTGCCATTTTTCTCAAAATGATATCATTTTACATAAAAAAATTTTGTTTCAAGCCGAGCTGAGCCAGATAGCCTAAACTTTAGCTCAGCCTAATTTTTCTTTCAAGCCTAACTTAAAATTTGGTCAATTCTAGCTGAGCTAGGTTACATTGTCATCCCTGAACAAGTGCTACTATTTCAGATATCATATTTTACATAATATTTGAGGGAAAAATAAAGGGAATTATAATTAACTATTACATAACACAACGCTAATAGAAAAATATAATAGAGGATTATACAGTTTGAATAAAGCGTCAAAATCATTTTCCTCTTTTTGCTTCCTCTATTTTTTAGTCTCTACCAAGCACTCCCCCACTGTTGTTCCTTAAAATAACTGTGTGCATAACCTTGTAAAAGGAAGTTACAAGATGGGATAGTGGGCTTACAAAGTAGATAATAAGCAACAACTTCTCAGCCATCATTCTCATTTGAAAAAGAGTGTGATATTCCGTGGTCTTCTCCATTGATCATATAGGTGCAACAGAGTTAAACACAAGGTTGAACTTTGAGAAGGCAAAGTTAAAGCTTTTTGGAGTTAAACGCATGTAGGTCTCATTATGGTTTTTAGTTTATTGCCTTTTGGTTTTTATCGTATTTGATGTTAAAAGCAATTATTACAGTTTGGTTTTTATTTCTCTTTGCATTTTTGATTTCTCATTTTGTCTTTTGAATATATTTTTTGTTATATTATACAGGACATTATCTGATTACAAGGTTGTTTCATTTTTTGTAAAAATAACTGGCCTAATTTATATAAATTCTTTAGGCACCAAAGAATATGGAAGGTTACGCTTCAATTGGTAACGGTTCTCATATACAATTGATTATAGATGCTCATTTCACTTGCTTACCTCAATAACTCTTGACCAATTTCTAATGCTTTACTTACTTATCATTATTATTCTAAAATGTCATTTTAAAAAGATGAGCATAGTGATTTATGTTGGTGATGGCGATATTTTGTTATGATAACATCCACCATTACATATATAATAAAAGTTTTGCTCAAGTGTTTTTATTTATTTATTCCAAAGAATCTTGCCTTATTGGCCATGCTCTTTATTTAAGCAAAAGAGTTGAAGAAAGCCCTTCGGAAAAAGAATGCCCCAACTAAGATCTATGTAGTCATGCAATAATGGCACCCATCTATTGAAGAAGCCATTAAACATGTACTTATGATCGATTCTAGTTTAGTTTCAAATTCTTGCAGGTACTAATCACTGAATCATTAACAATATGAATAGTGATATTGAAAAGCCAAACATATTCATCTCTTTAAGGTGTGATTTGGATGTATATTGATATTAGTAATAGTTCACCTTTTAGTTTGACTCAATTTTAGCAATGTAAATTAAATGAAGTTTGTGCAATATAGTCAAAAGACACTATATTAGGACATTGACTAACTTATAGTGTAAGTTCTACAAATCTTGCTATAGTGGAAAAAGTGGGTTGTGAATCGATATAATTTTACAAAAAACAAATTGTTTTCACCTCTAATTATGGATTTAGGAACTAATTAGGTTGAATATGTTTCATTGTTCTTTACCAATTTCATCATATTAACATCATCGTATGAAGAAAATTTTAGCATCTCATTTATTAGAATAAGAAATTACTTAAATTGTAGCTGGATTTCATGGTTGTAGTTTGTGAAATTTTGATTAATAAACTTGTTTCTTAACAAATAATAGTGGAAGAAGAAGATAAAATACTTAGAGTTCACTTTTATAGTCCAATACTATGATTGTTTTGAAATTTTAAATGTTATTTTCTCATAGAATTTAAGAAAACATAGTCATCAATTTGACTTGAACATCAAATTTTTTTATGGAAAAGATACTTTTAGGTCCAAACATATTGTGTACATCATTTTTTACCTTTATTGTTTAACTTTAGTCACTTTTCAAATTCATAATCTAGCTTTTACTGAGTTTTATAATATTTTAGATAACTTTTACATTCATAATTGGATGAATTTTAATAATAATAATATTTTATAATATTTTAGATACCTTTTACATTCATAATTGGATGACTTTCATATTCAATAGCAATCTTTAGTTATTTCTTTTCCTATGTATATTGTTAAATTTTAAAGTTTATGCACACAAGCTTTTAGTTCCATGATAGCAATAACATAAAAGTTCATTATGCATGCTTTTTTATTATTGCAAAATTACTACTAAAGCATTTGGATTTACCTCTAATTGAAGTAAAAACCATAATTGACAAGATTACTGCTATTGGGATACTTCAGGTATATATCTCTAAAACAATCTACTAGTAATTCAAACTGGGTTAGTATGTCATAGTGAAACTTTCTTAGTTGTTAATATAATATAAAATAGGAGATAAGCATTGGCTGATAGGAATGAAATTTCTATCCATGCAAGAAGTGCTACAATTATTATTGATATCTAGGAAATATTGATATGATCATTTAATTCTTGATGCATTTGCTCTAAGATATAAGGGAATTTAATAAAGGATTAATTAATGCAAGTATAAATATAGATGATATTAATGAATTTGAAAGAAGGTTTGTATATGACAATATAGATAGCTTACTACATGACACCTTTAAAGATATAGATGAAGGTACCAACAGTTGTTGCATGAGTTAGTAATGGTTCAAATACTGATTTTGAGAAGTTTTTTTAACTTAGTAGATGAAGGAAAACAAGAGTTATATCCTGGTTGTCAAAGTTTTTATAAACTTTCTTTAACCATTTAACTATATCTTTTTAAGTGTACCTATGGAATTATCAATGCAGCTTATGCAAATCTTATGTGGTTATTTAAAGAGGCCTTTTCCATTGCAAGGATTTTAAAGTCTTTTAATGTAACAAAAAAACTTGTGAAAGATTTAAGACTTCATTATACAAAGATACATATATGTCCCAATGATTGTATTTTGTATTAGTGGAATGATGAGAAATCAATCAACTGCAAAGTGTCTGGTGTATCTAGGTGGAAACAAAGTTGCAATAGTGAAAAAAGCAAAGATCATTATACAACCTCAAATGTGAGGCAAATTCCAACCAAGGTGTTTAGATATTTGCCATCAAAATCAAGGTTGCTGCATCTTTAAATGTGTCCAAAATTAGCTGAATTCATGAAATGACATGATAAGGGGCGTCCTAAAGATCATAATTCAAGGCATTATATCGATGGCCAAGCACTGAAAGACTTCGACTCATTGTATCCTTAGTTTGCATGAGATCCTCGTAATGTTAGGTTAGCTCTTGCCAATAATGGATTTAATCTTTTTTTACACAATATATAGCCCATAATCTTAGTAAACTATAATTTATGGAGATGTTTGAAATAAAAAAAAATTGATATTATCTTTAATTATAACTAGCCCAACTTCTCTTAGAAAAGATATTGATGTTTTCTTGCAACCATTGATTAAAGAACTGATGGAGTCGTAGGAGTTTGGGGTAGAGACGTATGATGGTTCAACAAATCAATCTTTTAAAATTAACGTTGCCTTGTTATGTATAATTAAATAGTTTTGAGTATGTTCAGTGTGCAAAGGGAAAGTTAGCATTGCTTAATTGTTATTATGAAATTTGCTTTTAACATTTACTAATCCAACAATTGTTTATTGTTATAGGTATGGAAAAAGGCTATAAGCAAACATGTGCAACTAAGTTTGTTATACCAGAGTCTACGGCAAACTTTTTGAGAAAGTAGTAGGGCTTATGAGTTAAGAGGTTCAGTTGACTTGTCACATGGAGAGCAAAAGCATTTGGAAGATAGTGAAGAGCAATGCCAAATCAATAAAGAAAACACACTAGTAATAATTCCAATTGTTATCCATAAAGAGGTGTATGTTTCCTCATTTGTTTTGGCATATGTATGTGTTATTATTCTACTAATAAATTTGGTTTACACAATAATTAGTTATTTCTAGTCCTCTTTGTATTATGAACATAATTTCTAATTATTAATAGAGATAAATAAACTTATAATTTGTTCTTTTTATATTCCATGGTTTTAATTGATATAAATTTTAATAGAAACAGAAGGACCAAACTTCTAAGAAGAATGGGATACCACAAACTTTATGTCCTTCAAGTAGTGTTCATGACTTTTTAAGATGAAAAAACAAAAGAAACTTGTTGAGAAACAATTACAAATTGAACGAGTAATTGGAGGGGGTGAATCATGTGAAAGTATGGTTGAAGTGGAAGCAAGGGAAGAATTGTTCAACAAGAGTCTGCTTTGCTAAGGTGGCAATAGCTACTGACTAAAATTATAAAACAATGATTAGAACCATATAAAAATATAGGAGAAGTCCAAGCTTCTAATCTCCCCCTGAATTTGATAAAGTACAAGAAAATGAAAATGATATAAGCATAGATGTTATAGAAATTGACACTGCTCAATGCAAAGGTAATCTAACTTTGCTTAAGGAGTTTCATGTATGATCTGTAGAATAAAGCAAACCAATTCTTTTTAATGCTCTTAATTAGGTAGTTGTTCATAATAAGAAGACGCTGACTAAATTCACACTTTTCTTAGCTATTGTAGCTTGTAAACAAAATCTTACACCTTTAAATGATGTTAACTAGTGTAAGATTCCCAAATAACCTATTTGGGAATATGTTAATATAAGAAACCATTATATTAATACTCCTTTCAATTTGATTTATGAAATTTAAATGAATATTTATTTCTTTGTAAAAGATGTTTATTATGCCATTAGAAGATAAAGAATGGGATATGAAGACTATTGGAAATACATGGAGAAGTTACAAGTCTAAAGTGAAACAAAAGAATTTTAAACAATATATGACAAATGCAAAAAGAATGGCTAATCATCCCAACTACATAAGTAAAGAAATCTTTAGCGAGGTCATTTTTTATTGGAACCACCCAAATGTGAAGTTATGACAAGTATTAGTAGTTTTAAAATTAATTTCATGACATATAATTAATATAATGTTTTAATATACAGTAAATTGTTTGACCAAATATTTGAAATAAAAAACAATAAACTGAAATCCACTCAACTTGTGAGTTTTGCAAGTAATTATGCTAAAGTGATAAGTTATTTAATGAGTTATAATCTATCAAGTTCTTTTAAAGTTCTAATTAACAATTGTTTCCATGGATAGAAAAATCAAAAAGAGGATAAAACTCCACTCTCTAATGCTAAAAAATATCTTGCAACTTATAAAAGAAAGCTTGAAAAAGTGTACAAGCAAGCTACTAAAGCTATAAGAGCAAAATTTTGAGTATATTTTTGTCAAGCAGCAATTTTCTATATTATTGCTACTTTCTTTTAGATGCGCAGATTTATTGCTTATTGTATATGTTTTTGATCTTATTGTGTTATTGTTCTACTTATATCACCTACATTCCATTTCATTTGTTTTTCTATCGTCGATATGTTATTATTGTCAAAATGAGTTATTTATAGTATAACTAGAATTATAGTAGGTTTCTTTAGAAGTATATATGGAGCTTGTATTCATTAGTGCAATTACAAGTTTCTTTATTTGTTGTTTGAAATATAGGTGTTGTCATATGGTTTGTAATTCCCAAAAACTTACAATTACACTAGTTAACATCAATTTGAATGGATAAGTAACTCATTAATTTTCTTTTATAAGCTCGCATTGAAAAAATGCAAAAAGAAAATGATAACCAAAAGCTTGATGAAGGTGTGGTTGAATAGGAGTGATAAGGCTTGGATGTAATAAACTATTTAGAATGGGTGTGAAATTATATAGCATGAAAGAAAATAATATCATGAGTAAGGCCTTGTACAAATTTCCTGGTATCCACAATCCATCAAGATTGCATTGGAAGAAGAGATGAACTAGAAAGTAGAAGCTGAAAAGACGAGAATGAAAAAGGAATTAGAATAAGAGAAAGTTGAACACTTAAAATAAAAAAAGCATCTAGAATAAGATAAAGTAGATAGAGAAGAAATGATGTAATAAATGTTTTATCTCATTCAATCTCAACTTGGCAAGCTAACAATACTAACATAAACATGCTTTATAAATTGATTACACCTAGTTAATCAAAAAGGGAATATCTATTCCTCCAAATCATATGTATCAACATGAAAAATATCAAGTGACAAAGTTCCCCAATTCACTGCTGTTGTACATCATCTAGTTGTCTTTTCTATTGAGATTAATTGCCCATGTTCCCATTTACAAATCTAGTGAACCTAATGAGGATTGAAATATTCATGCCTTTTCACTTTGTTCATTAAAAAAAATGAATCATTTTATTGTTAGTTTTTTACCTACAATAATTGTTTTAATTAATATAGGTCATAATAAACTAATATTTCATTTTTAGATGTATCAACGCATTTATGAGCATAGTAGTTTTAGAATAATTCTAAGTTACTTAATTTGTTTTGAAAGAAGGTGATAATTAGGAGTGGATAAGGAGGTACTTGTTAAAAGATTTTGGAGGGCTTATACATATTAGTTTTGTTATATATTATGGTTGAAACACTTATATTCTATATGAAGAAGAGAAAGATGACATAGGTGCATATTTAGTTAGCCATTTTTGGCTATTATATTTTGGATATGTTAAGGATTGAATTCTATATGATAGCATATTTAGATGCAATGTTTTATCATTGACATTTGGTAGTACATATTTAAGAACATACATTAATGTATGTATCACTATCTTCCATACTATAGACTAATATCTTAATGAACATTAATGTTTATATATGGATGACAAGGGTCTATTTTTACATTAGCTTGTTATTCTTGACGAAAGAATAAATTGTTGTCTTTGTTGTTAGATATTGTTATCCTGAAAGATCACTTTATTGTCTTATAAAAACTCAAACTGTTGCTATATCCATTTAACATTATTACTATAATTTGAAAATATTCTATTACCTAGATAGAAGCAACATTATTCATTTTTTTATGTAATCAAAAAATTTTGTTACCTTGTACTTATCCTACACTTGATTTAACAGTACAATTATAATTCTCAGCAAGCATGTTTTGTTCTTGTACTTGCGAGGTCGTAACTAATAAATGCACTTGTATATTATCGAATTTCCACTGGTCTTGAAATTTTTGTATTTCCATAATTCTATTAATTATATTTTTGATAGTTTTATGATCCAGTTTATTATCTTGATTAAATCTAACTCTGCCACTACGAGAAAGAATCAATAAAGTACTGCGCATATTTATGCTTCCTAAAGTCTTCATGATTTCCCTTTTTTCCTATGTATATAAATTTGCTAACAAGAAGGACTTGCTTTACTCGGAAGCATCAATGTCTCCAAAACCATTGGTTATTTGGCAGCGACTGTGTTGGAAGCTATCATTTGTTTTTCTTCTTATCAAGCTTCCTTAAGGGCAAGCAGCCTTTCGACTTTTTTTTCTTTTCTTTCTAAAGCCACTTGCGTTATCATTACTTCTTATTAAGTCTCATCGGAAGAACTGATACATTCTTTGTCCCTCAGACCGATCATTCACTGAATGTAAACATACTATCTACCTCTAATCTCCAACTAAGACAACGTACCAAAGAAAACATATAGGTCGGTTATGTGCTGTTTTTGGTCTGCTAGCTAGGAGTTGACTGGAAAAGAAAAGACAAATATGTGCTCTTAAGTTCGCCAAGACAAAAAAAGCTTAGTGTAAAAGTAAGGGAGTTGATTAGAGTAAAGCAAACAAGGCATGGGCATTGGATGTGAAGCCTAATACTACTTTTTAATCGTAGTCGTAGGTATCCACACATCATCGGTAATTAGGCAGGGCCGCATCTTGTGGGACCTAGAGATTGGCCCACTAAAAAGCTTGAGACATGTCACTCGCGTGATTAACTTGTTGTTGATAAGGTTTTTAAAAACTAATCAATCGTGTATTGGTGGTTCCCTAACTCATATTTCAGTGGCTATAAGATCTTAATGATATGATTGAGATACGTTGATTAGTTCGGGGTAGCATTCCAATCATCATGCTGCATGCTAGTTTTGGGCGTGCACTTCTTCACGTTTAGCACAGGATCCTGTCTGGGTCTGGCACTGTACAAAATCAAGCCTTTTCATTTTCATTTTCATGACACTATCTACTCATGTCATACTCACATTTCTTGTAAGGAAGGGAACGGTACAAGTAGCAAATTTATAATATTCCTGTTCCTGCCTGGAAAATCACAGGCAGAATTGCTATTGACCAGGTAGGCGTTTTTTGGGGTTTTGGGCAGAAGCATTGCATCTACTTAGCTGGAAATAAAAATATAGCAGGACAAGAAGGTAAAATTCATGATTAGATTCCTTTATTCCTTATCTTCATTGCCAAAGCTAACCAAAGTTAAAAAGAAAAAGAGGTTGCTGCAGGTGTTTTGTTAAAATCAATATAAAAATAAGAAGCCAGCTAATGTTCTTTCACAAGCAGTGAACTTGTCTAATTACAGCCATACAATTGGCCTATCAGGTAAGGAAAGACCGGAACGAGATCGTTGAGTTGGGCTATGGAACCATAATTTTATTATACTTTTGGTAGGGGATCAATTCCTGGATGGACGGGGATGGCACAGGGTGATACAAGTAACCGGGAACAGTCACCCTGTGCCAGGGATTTGGTGGGGCCGTGTATCAATCTGATGATGGGAATGGTAGATCATGGAAGCTGATGGAACTGAAGTTCATCATAAAGTTACTTCTCAAAAGAAATGAAAATGAAACGAGTGGCTGTTTGGTTGGCAACTGTGTCAGTAAAAGGATAAATAAATAAGAAAAAGGGAAAGTAGATTATAGTAAGGAAGTAAAGCAAGCAATTAGCCATGGCAGCCAAGCTTGGGCTTGAAGAGAAGAGAAGAACCTCCCCCAGGATAAATATTTAGCATAATATTAACTAGAAAAAACATAAAATACAATTTAATATTCTAAAAACTGTAAAGAGAGAGGTTATAGGAAGTAGAGTGATTAGGTTCTGCAATAATTTAGGAACAAGAGCAGTTGGGAGCAGGAGTTAGTTTGTCTTTTAAAATCATGCGTCTCATTTGTTTGCCCGAGCAGGTAAGCCAAAGCCAAAGGGCAATCACAACTTCCTCTGTCTCGCACTCTTTGTATACAGATACTATTTCGCAGTGTTCTCTCTAGGTTCATGCATAGATATCCATCTACATTGCCTGTTATTCAGTAAAGTTTGAATTTGGTGTCTCTTCCGCTGATTGTGGGAGTATCATTTTTCTGAACTTTGGTTTTTGTAGTCAAAAAACTTAAGCTGGCATTTGATGCTGTTGAGGGTACTATTGGTCACCCATTTCAGGGAATTGTTACTGGAAATCTTGTTAATTTTCTGTTTCTTTGCATAATTGAATAGAGTTTGATACTTTTTGGCTATTTTTGGACACCCATCTGAGAATATCTCAAAAGAAGTCCCAACAGATTCCTTTTGCTTAGTTACTGGAATAATGGGTTTTTGATTCAATACATCAACAACTAGTCATTTCCTTGTTGGGATTTCTTCACGCACCAATTTCTTTGTGTTCTTTCTCTCCTGTTGCTTGGACCTTTTAACTCTGATGAATTCCAATGTAACATTGATGTTAAATCGACTAAAGGTTGGAAATTATAGTTCACGTACAAGCAAAAGTGAAAAAGCGAATCTGCTTTTCTTTTTTAGGTCCTGTGAGCTGTTTATTAGCTATTGAACTTCTCTGCATAAGTATGCTTTATGCTCTGAAAGGTTCACTTTTTGTCTGTAGGAAGCATTTCTAAGTTTCCATCATGTCCTTGCATGTTCTACTTGATCCTAGAGTTTCTGAAAGATGAGGTAATTAGCTTGGCGCAGATTAGATTTTATGCCTCACACATTGGACACTTACCTTTATCACTTTGCGTCCATGGGATGCTTCAAGTATTCGTTTTTACTTTAGCCACCTTCTCAGTTGTATAAAGCTGTCAACACTGCTTGTTCTTTACCGAGTCCTGGAAGATATCACTGGTTAAAGTTGATAAAACCCAGTTTGTTTTTAACTTAGTTCCTCATTGTAGTTGTATTCAGTGTTATTCCTACATAGGTTAGTTCCTTGACATTTGAATCTAGAAAATGGGTAGTGTTGCCGGTAGCAATGTTGGGATGGGGTTTCGAAGTAGAGATGAGAGCGTGATTAATTGCTCATCAGGAATGAGCACAAATCCATTCTTTGCTTCAGGGTGGGATAATGTAGTTTCACTGGGTCAGCATGAGAACCTTGAAGGTTCAACAATACTTTCTCAAGGTGAATTTACTAATTCTTCTTACTCTGCTCTTGTGGAAAACCAAGGAATAATCAGCAACACCCACCTTTTTAGTTACCCATCTGATCCAAGTTTAGTTGAACTGGCTGGAAGTGGGAATTTCTCTGATATAGTTGGTTCCTATTGTCTAACTGGGTCTGCTCAGATTCCCAGTACTAAATGCCCTCCAGCTTACGATATTAACAAGGAAGGCCGAAGGATAGCAAGTAACAAACAGTCTTGTGATGGTCTCCAGCAATTGGAAGCAGCAGCTTTTGGAGCTTCTTCCAATGAGAAGAGAAGGAAACAAGTTCTGGAGTCTAATTCTCGATTTGATCCAAAGAAGGTAATCTGGATTACGTTTATGAGGTTCTGATTAAAAGTTGCAGAATTTTCTGGCACTTTGCCCTTGTTTATAACTTATCTCTCTGAACTGATATGGAATTGGTTGTAGAATGGTGAAGGTGAGTTGCAGAAGGACCCTTCTAAAGAGAACTCCAGCGTGCCCAACGAACAGGATGACAAAAAGCCAAAAGATGAACTAAACACTGGCCCATATACACGGGGAAAAGAGGAAATAAAACAATCCAAGGACGATTCTAACAGTGCAGAGGCTCCTAAAGATAGTTACATTCATGTGAGAGCTAGGAGGGGTCAGGCAACCAATAGCCACAGTCTTGCAGAGAGGGTTTGTATAAGCATATTTTGTAATGTATACTATGGGACAATGGCACAGTTTCCTTTATATTGAGGTTACAAGTTCTTTTGCAGGTGAGGAGAGAAAAGATAAGTGAGAGGATGAAATTGCTTCAAGACCTTGTTCCAGGATGCAATAAGGTGTCCTTTTAGAAGGCCTAACTTCTGAATGAAATGTTCTTCCTTCTAAAATAAATTAATAAATAACGTCTGGGTTTGCTCATTTTATTAGATCACTGGGAAAGCAGTCATGCTTGATGAGATTATCAACTATGTGCAGTCGTTGCAACAGCAGGTCGAGGTATGTAATCCTGATGCTTGAAATGAAATTCTCAAATTGATATTTTCACAAGAGGGCTGAATTTGGTCTGGAGTTTGGTCAACTCAGTCACCTTCTTTACCTTATAAGCTGACCTTGTAAAGTGGACTGTTCCTCGTTGAAATTATCTCAAGTAGAGATTCTTGCATACATTTTAAATCCAAGTTGATTAAGTAGTTCTACTGTTACCTGCTAATGCTCCTCCTTTGAGATTATTATAGTAAAGGTTTTCTGAATAAGCAACCAATAAAAAAAAAGTAAAGGACAGCTGAGTTGAAGTAAATAAATATTTACTTGTCATTCAACTCTTGCATTTGGGTTATTGTCTGTGCAATTAACTGATTAAGTGTTTTGCCTTCCTGTTGCAGTTTTTGTCCATGAAACTCGCTACTGTAAATCCTGAATTAAAAATTGATGTTGAGAGGATTCTATCCAAAGATGTAAGCAGATGTTTCTATGGTTTACAACATAGATTGCAAGTACTTTGTCGATGTTTTATGAACAGTTTATGTTCCTGTCTTGCTTCTATCTAGATGCTCCATCCACGAAATGGTAATTCATCATTTATGGGGTTTAGTCCTGTGATGAACTGTAATCCTTATTGTCATGGAGTTTTTCAACCCAGCATACCGGTTGTTCCAGACACAAACCAGCAGTTGCCTTCCATGCCTCAAGTAAGTAGTAAGGGTACAAAAATGTTGTGTCAAAATGTTGTTTGATGCTCAAAAACCATGCATCTTCTCATATCCACAGACTGCATTGGACAACGAGCTACAAGGCCTTTTCCAAATGGGATTTGATTCAAACTCAGCCATTTACGGTTTGGGAGCAAATGGTACAGAAAGGTCCAGACATAAGTCAGACTCTTACCATATATATTGCATCTGCCTCATGTTCACATTTACTGTTATCTTCTGCAGGACATTTGAACCCGGAGGTCTAGCTTCTGGCAAGAAAAAGGTTGAAGCAAAGAACTCAACAGGGATTTTGTTACTTTGACAACAAGTTAAACTGATTTAGCAAAAGGAGAAAATGGGAAGTTTTTTGGTTGTATAGGTTGTTCTGTTTTTTTTTTTAGCCTCCTAAGTCCTAACTGTGATTGTTCTTCGAATTTTTAGCCGAAGAAGATGCCGTAATTAATTACAGGCCTATTTTCAACTTCTTACCATTTGTTCAGGTCCACTCGCTTCCTATGAACTAACATTTGAGAAATATTAGTACGGTTTAAGTATAATTGGGGTAGACTTGACGTGGATGTTGTAGATTAATAAGATTTAAGCTATTGTATTTGGGTCATCACACATTGATTAGTTAAAATTCACTTGGCTTGCTAAAATTTATTATATACTAACTTCATATTAAAAGTTAGATAATTAGTCCTCAAACTCCATAGAGCGGACGTCGTGGTAGAAGGACAGAAACTCGAGCTTTGGAGCGATTCTCTTCGTCTTCGGCTTTTTTCTTCGTCGGGTCTCTTACTAATTTTTCTGCTTCTAAAAAGAAATCGACCTCGTGGAAGGAAGGGAGCGGTCAAGACTCGAGAGGTGAATTAAACTGGGAATTACTCTATTCTAATTTAAAAGTCAACAACCCTAGTCCAGTCAAACAGTGACGAATTTGTCTAATGATTGGTCAACTGATTACTTGTTTTAAATTTTCCTCTTCTTAATGCGTCAAAAAGTATAAAAAGTTGGCACTAACCAAATTACATCAACTGAGAACTGAGATACAACAATATTCCAAAAATTAAAACAAATAAATAACAATATTTTTAGAACTCAGAGAAAGAGCTACTGCAACTTAGAAAATTCCAAGCTCCTCTTTTTTTTTTTCTTAAAAGCTAGATAACAAATTTGCAATTATGCACAGTTCTTCCTCAGAGTACTGATCCTTCGCTTAAACCTTTGAGCAACCCAAGGGATGAGAGACATGCAGGAGGATAGACTCAAGCCGTTTTCACAGGAGGAGCTCTATAATAGGCAGGAACAGTTGCAGGAAAGAACATTTGCCTAACCCCTTCTGCCTTGATAATGGGGAAGATGATCCCTGATGCACCCTGCAACGAGATAGGTTAACAAATTCGACTTGAAATGATTCAGCGAAATTAAAACTACTTCTCATTGGAATAAATCGTAAAGCAATGTAAAAAAGTGTGGCAACAACAGGAAAATATACAGACCGAAATCAGTCTAGCGCCAATCCAGAGACGCTTAGGTGAAGGGAATGGCAGTAGCAAGCGGCCAACACCATAAATTGCAACCCCAAAGAAATGCATTACCAAACTCATCGGACGAGGGTTTAATCCAGAGAGCAAAGAGACCGGTCCAGCTGAGCATAAACCACCAAGACTCAGATAATCGAAGCAAGCCTCGCGCATTTCTCTTCTAGCTTGGTCAGGTGAAGCACAAAACACCTTGTAGAGGGCACCAGCTAGTGTGTTGATTGTTGACGCCACGGGCTGCAATTACCGAGAAAGGAATTTCTATTCAGTTTGACCAAAGCTATTGTCAAATTTGCTATCAATAAAAACTGTGTAAGAAAACCTTCACAATGAAAGGATAGAGAAACCAAATCTTAAGACAACTTACCTTACGCAAGGTATAGAAGCATTCAAGATATTTGCAGAGAGAAGATGAGTCGTGCAGGTCGTGCAAGGGCTTTAGAAGATCCCGAAGTACAACAATGTCTGAGAGTGCAACAGTCATCCCTCCGCCAGTTAGAGGATGACGCATGTTGAATGCGTCACCCATTAACAATGCACCTGGTGTAGGATGTGGTGCCGCTGGCATGCTTCTGTTTGGCATTGTCCTAATGTTGCCTTTGTCAACTGCAGCTATGAAAGCATCATAAATTTCTGGAGGAATCTGCAAGAGCCATCGTTTGAGGTCAGTTGAGATATAATAAAAAACAAGGTAAAAAAGCGCAGTTTTAACTGACAGGCCAAACATATAGTTGGGAATGAATAGATGGGAAACAATATAACCTGAGGTGCCACCACAGTCTTCAAATAATTTCCCATTTCACCATTTGAAATGGAGGGAACTTTCTGGCCAGGAACATCAACCAAACAACGGACCTCTGTGCTACTGATAGGATAGAATAAAATTGGTGAAGGATCTGCTAGTATAACATGGCCATGATTTGCATATGGAAGTTGGCAGTTCTCCAAGACCAAACCAACAAAACAAGAAGGCACATCTACCTGCATACAATAATTTAAACTGCTGTTCAGATCTAGCTGCACCCTAGTTATGCAAGCAATTCAGAGTCAAAATTTGGAGGAGAACCTCATAAAATAAGGATGGAAAGTCTCTATTACCTTAGGGTCACAGAGAGAGCGGCGCAGGTTTGAGAAACAGCCATCACATACTATTGTCAAAGGTGCAAATGATGTTAGCTCTTGGCCTGATTTTGATTTATACTGAACACCTTTGATGATCCCCTTTTCCTCAAGTAGAGAAGTGACAGTTCCTTGCTCCAGTCGTACACTAGTAAATAAAAAGAAAAGTCATGAATAACAGAGCAACTTTTATTTGAATTTCCACAAATCTAAATGCAGCATAAGTCTCTAAAATCGAATGGTTAAAATGTCTAATTGAAGTGAAATTAGAAACCATGATTTCAATGATTTGTTGGAATCATTCAAAGTGTTAGTGCACAAAGGTACAGCGGCAACAAATATGAACATACTTAGGAAGCAAAGCAGCCTTTTGTCGCATTCTTTGTATGAAGCGCCCATTATGAAAGCTCCTCCCTGAAACGTCTGAGTGAAACTTTTCCAAAGGATAAGAGAGTTGAGTGTGTTTTCCATCCTTGAAAAGAGCGTAACCAAACACCCTTTGAGCATCAATTTCCTCCACACAATCTGCAGACAGACCAATGTTCTGTGGTTAGATGTGGGCAATCAGAAGAATTCCATATAACTATAAAATTTTACATGAACACACCTTCAAGACCCAACTCAATCAACTTTAGGTAACCCCCTGGTTGCAGCAGTTCGCCAACAATTCTGTCAGGCTCGGTTAGGTCCCTTTCAATTACATGCACTCGACGACCGTCCTGTATTTGAGACATGGTTAATTTTCAATTTAAAGAACTCTCAGTTGTGATGTTAGAAATAAAAATAAACAGATATGTTGCCATAGTCGGTGGACATTCCGAAATAATAATTTCGTTTTCAGTACAAGCATTCATATAACAACAGGACAAAGAAACCCGGTATGTGATTAGCATGACGAAAACTTTTATAACTCATGTAGCGCTGTATTGCTGGTTTCTAAATGAGAAATATGTCCACACAGAAAGTACAAGAAAACTCTTGATAGGTAAATAACTAAAAATCTTCGACAAGTAAAGAACTAAAAATCATGACAGAAAGTACAAGAAAACTCCAAAAAAGAAAACGCAATCCAATCTTCAAATCAACCACAGGAAACAGTCTTGACACCGCGCAGTCCACACAAAGAAAAAGAAGGGGGCCAACCTAGCAGTTTGAGATAGTATGCATATTTAACACCCACAGTTCTGGTATATTCTCAACAACTTCAAAGAGACCCAGAAACTCGAAATTGCTGAATTAATCCGTCAAAAACATACGCAACGCATTAATCCGTCAATTACATACGCAAAGCAAACATCATCACTCCTCCCATAGATAGAGGTGATCTCCTTTATGTAACAGAGTGGAATATTCACAAGCCTCAATCGCGCAGACAATAAAACTAAAGAAGAGGAAAAAGAAAGAAAAGAAACATTAAAAAAGTAACTAAAAACAAAAAACAATGGCAACTGATGTGTACAAAACGCAAGATACCAGCACTGACAGCAAATCACAGTATAAAAAAAACCTTTTCGTGTTTTAAAAAATAAGCATGCCAGCAGGGTTCTGTTCTTCCGCTACAACATTCCCAATGTTCAATATAAAAGAAATTAAAGATGCTCTGTGACTCCGTTTGGTTGCCTAGAAAATGCAGGAAAACGAAACAAGATGACACGTATTAGAAGTGACCTTGCCGAGAGTGTGAGCAAGAGCCGCCCCGGCTACACCAGCGCCGACGATGATGACGTCGGCGTCGGAAGCGTCAACGGATCTGCATTCACCTTGAGTAGTGGCGATACTCTTGACGATCTGGGATGAGTCTCGCAGGCAGCTTTCTTTTCTCTTGGCCGCGTAATGGAAGACGGCGACAACGATGAGTCCAATGACGGAGGCGAAGATACCTTCGAGCATGAACTGACCCGCCATTATCGAACTCAAAATCCACCAAGGAAGAGTCCTAAAACGTAGAGGAGTAGGAAGAAGAGTTCTCTAGAAAAATAATCTATTGCGAGTGGCTGTTTGGATTAACGTGGATGAAGAGCTTCGCTGGCAATGGCTAATTTAGTACTTTTCATGTGAAGAAGTTCCAACCTGTGCGTGTTGCTGTTGCACTGAGAACCAAAGCCCCTTTTATAGGGGAGACCCCGAGAATTTAACAACCACAGCTCACATTTGTAAGATATAGAATTTTAGCTATTTATTTACGTAAATTCTGTATTTATCTATACGAAATTTATATAAAATAAATGATCAAAATCTATAAGATAAAATAAAATACCATAAAATTAAGTAAAAGATTTAGACTCGTTTATAAGTACGCCGTATTGCTAACGTGCACCGAGTCGCGTGATCGGCTTTATTTATTCGATTCTCACGATCTTTACTTTGAAGTTTGAACTCTCTAATACCTTTTCCTCATTTCACCACCCCCCACCCCCCTTTCTCAACCAATCAAAACCAGACTCGACTTCTCACCAATAGAGTTAACACTTCCTTGCTTGTCAGGTTAAAGTCACGTGAATTGGTATTATAATATCGGTGCCGTTACTGTTTTGTTTTCTAATTGAAATCTGATGGTCCTAAACTTATCGAAATCATTGGTTTTGAGAATGAGACATGGCACCTTATAAGAATTGTTGACGCAAGTTAGAACCAATGGCTGGTTTGGCAAGTTGCAGCAAACTTCGGTCAATTTAAAATTTAAAACCTGAGGCCATATCGACAACCAGACCAAAAAATTCACCTGCCAACATGTAGCAAGCCAATAGCTATCTGATTTTAAAAGGAAAATCGACTCCTAGATTGAAAAAC
>JANIJH010000006.1:10519726-10539546 GCA_024520975.1 Erythroxylum areolatum
ATACTCTAATTAATTAATTACAATATTTTAATTAATTAATACATTGTAATTAATTAATTACATTATTTTTTACAAACTAACTATTATTAATAGTAACGGTAATCATTCTTTCTTCTTAATCAACCATCATAATTATAATGATTATATCTATTCTCATTTTTTATTATATTCATTCATATTCTTATTACTATTCTTCCGTATAAACCACTTGCCGCTTAAGATTTCAGCTTTCAGTTGAGATATGCTTGTAGTTAAACTGACAAGGTGGTAGGGATACATCTTTCACCCTTTATCTGTGTAAATACAATCCAATAGCTCTTGTGTTTATCTCAATCTTCTAGCATTTCATTTGCATCACGTGATGTTTCCAATTATGTAAAAAGGTACAAAATGATTTGGGAGTTCCTTTCGGTTAAGGATTATTGGCTATAAAATATGAATATTGTAGTTATTGAGTTTGGGAAGATATCGATAGATAAGGAATTAAAAACAGTTAGTTGGTTATATATATTATTATTACATGAATATTATTTTTATATCTAAGTTTTGAGAATTATTTTATACCTTCCAAATATGAGAGAAATAAAATTCATTCTTGTGTAATGCATAAGTGTAATGAGGGTGACACGCCTATGATAAGTTATTTTTTCCTTTTTAGCAAAATAAAATAATTAATTAAAATATATTAAAATTAAATATAATTAATTAGAATATATTAAAATTTTGTGTAAAAAATTTAAACAAAATTTTATTTTATCAAATTTTTTAACAAACTAACTACTGTTAGCAACAATAATAATAATCATTTTTTCATTCTAATTAACTATCAAAATTATTATAATTATATTAATTTTTATTTTTTAATATATTTATTATCATTCTTATTATTGTTGTCGTAAATGAAACAATCATTACTTTATTCTTTGGAAAAGACAAGATACTTTGTATATTGCTTTAATCATTTTAATTTTAATTTTAATTTTATAGCAAGTAACTGTAGAACTCTTGGAAACTGGCGGGAGTTTCAAAATCCAATCAAATTCCAAACAATTCAAATATGAAATAACAAATAGAATTGGAGATTTACGGGTCCATATTCTATATCATTTGCCTCTCTAAAATAAGAAATTGCCCTTTGGCCCTTACTATAATTCCCATGGAAACTGCAAACGGCCGTCTAATTGACGGAGACTTCGAAGAGTTGAACACCTCGCGTGGCAAACCATTATTTGTTAACTCCAAAAGTTCCGTCACGTCACCAACTTAAAGGATCTGGGCTCCTAACTTGCTGGATTGAGTTTTTACTTTTTTCCCTCTTAACCGATATGACAGTGATTTCCTCCGGTTACCGGAAGCTTCGCCGGAGCATTGCCAAGGGCCCTCTCATCCCTCAAAAGCCCTTCGAGTACCATCACGCGGAAGCTGGCTTCGATGGCGCGTCCTTCTCCGGTGCTGTCTTCAACCTCTCCACCACGATCATCGGAGCCGGAATAATGGCCCTCCCCGCGACCGTCAATCAATTAGGGCTAATTCCCGGGCTTGTGATGATAATATTAGGTGCGGTGTTAACAGAGTCGTCGATCGACTTGATATTGCGATTCGGTCGAGCTTCCAAGTCCACCACCTACTCCGGCGTCGTCGCCGATGCCTTCGGTGGGCCCAGCCACACGCTGCTTCAAATCTGCATTGTAGTGAACAACTTTGGCATGCTCGTCGTCTACATGATTATCGTAGGTAATTCATGACTCATTAGGTCTCAAAACATAGCATCTGCTATCGTTAATAACACTGTTAGTTCTGGAGCCCAAGTCCGTGATTTCGCCTAACGGCGTTAGCGTTTATGTTGCAGGTGACGTGTTAGCAGGGACGTGGTCAAATGGGGTCCACCACACAGGTGTTTTTGGCGAATGGTTTGGTCAAAACTGGTTGACCACTCGCTCCTCTGTACTGTTGCTCACCACCCTTCTTGTTATTGGTCCTCTAATTTCTTTCAAGCGTCTTGGTAAGACATGACAGTACGCAATCATAAGATAGAATTTGATATTGCACGTTAATCTACTTAAATAATGATTAAACTTTGACTTATAGATGATTATATTTTAGTTTAATAAAAAGGGTTATAATTTTATTTTTGCTCCTTAACTTATCATATTAGACTATTAGTCTATTAGTCTCGGCCATGCTTTTAAATTGTTCCAATATTTTCTCCGAAAAGGAAAAGAAATATTACTATTTGCAATTTGCAGTTTGCAGTTTGCAGTTTGCGTCTGTTGATCAATAATAACCATAATTGTAATTGTGGTAATCATAAACCAAAGATGCTAGTACATAGGTCTTTGTGATATTGAAATATGTAGATCAATAATAATACTAATCATGATTGTGGTAAAGTTGTTCTTTTATGGAGGTCAGAGGTTAGGCTCAAGCCATAAAAACAACTTCTTTGTAAAAATATAAAAGAGACTGCCTATATTATGACCCCCAGACTTTTACAAAACAGGGAGCCTTGTACATCAGGTAAGTTGGCTTGACTAAAAATTGTATATGTGACTGAATTTTGTGATATTTGGTTCAATAGTAATTGTAATATATATAATTGCATTTTGTAATTTTGTCATCTGTAATTTGGTTATAATGGTAATCCTAGTGATTAAATTATAGTTGTAAATGGCAAGTACATCATAGTTCTGCAATTTGTAATTTAAATTTTTGTTTCAAAATGGGACGTAGCAAAGAAGAACAATAGTCCAGCACTAATGATTTTTGTGCATGCTTTAATATATGCATTGGTAGATTCGTTGAGATACACGTCGGCGTTGTCAGTGGCATTGGCTGTTGTCTTTGTGGCGATCACTGCGGGAATAGCCATAGTTAAAGTAATAGAAGGAAGTATAGGAATGCCACCTTTAATGCCCAGACTCACCGACCAGGCCTCTTTTTGGAAGCTTTTCACGACCGTGCCTATTATTGTCACTGCTTATATTTGCCACCACAATGGTACGTACGCTGCTTAACTTCTTGTGAGTCTCTCTTGTGTTGCTAGTTTCTACATTGAGCTTCTTTGCTAAATATGCTTCATTTTTTTCCAGTCCACCCCATAGAAAATGAACTGAAAGATGCAACCCAAATGAAGTCGATAGTACGAACAACCCTCACATTATGCTCATCGGTTTATGTTGCTACCAGCTTCTTTGGGGTTCTTCTTTTTGGTGATCAGACGCTAGATGATGTGCTTGCCAACTTCGATGGTGATCTTGGGATCCCATATAGCTCGGTACTCAATGACTTAGTTCGAGTGAGCTATGGTGTCCATCTAATGCTTGTCTTTCCAATTGTGTTCTTCTCCCTTCGCCTCAATTTGGACGGCCTTCTCTTTCCTTATTCCCTTCCCATTGCATACAACAACAGGAGATTCTTTCTAGTAACTGCAGCTCTAATGGGATCCATCTTTGTCGGAGCCATTTTTGTGCCCAATATCTGGGATGCTTTCCAGTTCACTGGTGCCACTGCAGCTGTCTCTGTTGGTTTTATTTTTCCAGCTGCTGTTGCTCTCAGGTACGGTATGCAATCATATGAATTTAAGTTGTGGCTGCCAGGACCTTTTATGTTGGATGATACTCTAGTATTTAGCTTCTGCATAGCGTAAATTATGACTTACCACAACCAATATCAGTTGAAATAGGCCCAAGACCTGATTCAACTTAAAAAGGAGACCTTGTTAAAATAGTTTTAACTTTGAAAATCAACATAAATCAGGCTTCTTGCTCATAATGGGGAGTAAAAGGCATAGGTTATTGTCTCTGTTGCCTTTGACCATAGACCATATCCTGTTTGCTGTTCATTGTCCAGGGACTCCCACGGAATTGCAAGAAAGAATGACAAACTATCATCTTGGTTGATGATACTATTGGCTGTCTCTTCGAGCACTGTTGCAATCTGCAGCGATATTTATGGCATTTTAAGCGGAGTTGGAAGCTGACGTTAGAGAGGATGGTAATTAGCTGGTTCATTTCAGGTATAACTCGAGCTAAGAGAAGCATGTTGCTTCACATGATACATTCGCCTCAAGGCGCCTGAAGGCTGCGGAGTTTGTGAACTGAAAGCAAGTGACCCGTGTATTATCACGAAATTGACAGGTTTTGCTTTCTTTCATTTATTCGTATTTCTCCCTTTCTCCCTGATGCAATTGTGGCAATTTTGATCTGAAAATTTATATTTCACTTTTTCTATTTATTTAAATGCATTTCTTGTGATGTTGATTTATGATTTCATCAAATGCCTACTATGATAACTAACTTATCAAGGCTATATTGTTCTTACTTTGGAACTTTTTTCGTATAAACTACTCGGGCCATCCTTTTTCGGAGACAAAGTTTTAATTACAAGCCATTGTTTGCGCATTACATGTAGCATTTTTAACATTTCTATTTTTTGTTTGGTTTTTAATAAGAATAACTGATCTTAAGGTGATTAACATTTTAAGTTTTTTTCAATTTAGTATCTAAACTTTTAAAATTTTTAATTCAGTCATCAACTTTTAAAAACTTTGACTTTGACGGTTTAATTCAAAATGTTAATTTCATTAGTAATTTATTGATTTAGTTCATAAAATATTTGTTGTTTATGATATGTAGGTGTTTACTTAAAAAAAATATTTCTATACTTCAGTTTAATCATAGCTATTCTTTTTAGGTGGACATTTATCTGTTATGAAAATTAAAGATTCAGGAAATAACTAATGAAACTAATGTTTTGAAATAAAATGTTCAGGTCACTTAATTAAAAATGTTAAAATTTTGGATAATTGATTAAAAATTTGAACACTTTGAAGTAAATTTCTTAATAAGTGTGATGCAACATCTATAAAAAAAAAAGTTTAGTATCAAGATTTGGACACTACAGATTTATATAAACCGAGAATTATAAATCTTTATCGGCATTCATACTAATGACACTTCATGTAGATTATACACGATACAATATTACATTATTCATGAACATCTAAATCTCTTAGCAAGTCTGATAGTAAGATCTTTCCCAAAAAAAAAAGAATCTGCAGGAGACAGGTAGCTGTAAATAGAAGATCAAATCCCTACCATTAGAGAGATATGGGTTTCAGATACTTTGATAAAATAACAAAAAATGTGACATTTCTTCATTGTTGTGAATGTCGTAAATTGCTGTCATCTTTGTCTCAGCTCACAGTGAGTTGTTCAAAACGCCCGGCCTCATTGTGTAAGATTGTTTTGTTGGTTATGCAAGTTCCTAATATCTAAAGGATTTTCACTCAATCCTGCCAGGGCGTCTCAAAAAGCTCTTGTTTTTGACAGAGAAGGAAAGTATAGTCTGCATTTGACACAATCGTTCTTACGAAATAATTACAAAGATACAAAATTCTTGCTTAACTCGTCCCAGGTATAATATAGATTTGTTAATTAGTTTTTAGTACTTGACATTAAAGACTCAAGTCATCTAAAATTTTGTATTAAAATATAAATTTATTTTTCATTAAAAAATTTATTAACAATCATTTAATCCAACACATTAATTGGGTTAAAAAGTAAATTTATTACATAAATTATTTGAAATATATAATTATATATTTTATTTAATGGGTGCCAATTATAAAAGAGAAACGGCATATCTCAACTAACAAATGTAACCTTCAAATCAACAACTTAAACCCCTTGGCTGGGGCAGCCTTTTCCTCATGCCACAATCAAGCTCTTGATTCCTTTGTCTTTGTATGTTTAAGCGTGACGTACTGATCATGGGATGGGGTTGCCAACACTTGTTTTTATTCGTAACAACTACATGTAGCAGCTAACGTCACAGCCTGCCCTGATGATGATAGCTGCATGTTTTACACATAAAACAATTACTTTTCTCTGAATCGACCGATCATTACATTGCCCTTCTATACTCCACTTTGACAGCTAGATGGAATATTAAACTCTAAACTCTATAAATAAAAACTGAAATTATATGTCACCGACGTACTGTTTTGGTTTTGATTGTCACTTGGCACGGTTGTATCCAAAGTTTTATAAACCCGGACCAAAGTAAAAAAGAGAACGTTAATGAATTGCCAAGGTTGTATCGAAAGTTTTATAAACCCTGAACAAACTAAAAAAGAGAACCTTAATGAATTGACAATATATATGGAAATTTTAAAATTTAAATTTATTATTAAAATTTAATATTTATAGCTTAATGATTAATTATAAATCTACGTATTTAATAAAATACTATTAAAAAATTTATCTCAACTGATGCTACAGTCACAAGTACATTCAATAGAATTTAATAAGCATTTGAAATATTTGGATGATTATCTGTAACTTTAATAAATTTAAGAATTTCAACAGATGACATTAATTTATTTGACAAAGTCATTTGTAACGTTTTAATTAAAACAAATAATCTAAATTAACATTTAACTCATTATCACGAGAAAAATTGTTGTAAAATTAGTGCATAATTTTTTTAGTTTATTATCATCAAATGACTTTTACTTTTTTAAATTAAATAAGAATCTAAAAATGTTTTCAATTGTTCAAATTTATTGTTTAACAAACCAATTGTCATATCTACAATAGCTAGAAGTGCTAAAAGAGAGGTGAGAACCGAGTTACCAATATAAACAAAAGTTCAACTTACAACAAGGTTAAATAAAAATTTTGTGGGGTAGTTCAAGTTTTTCAACAACATTTTGTTCTTATATTTATATTATTCAATGAGTATAATATTTTTCTTCTTCATCAATAAGAGTGGTCGATCTACATTTAAAGGGTTATTTTCAAACCTATCTCTCATCTTTGTGAAACATACACTAATTTTATATATTACACATGCTTGAAGGCTTAACTGTTTTTATTCATATTTTAACTTATGTGAAATAAATAAAAGATTAAGAATTTTGAAGTTAAATTTTTTTCAATTTAATGTTTTAATCTTTTAAAATTTTAAAAAATTAGACTACTTTATTAAAAACATTGTATCTATTAATATTGTATTAGTGTAAATAATAGAATACAAACCTTTGAACATACCGTGTAACTCTTATTTATTTAAGACTTAATGATTACATTTTCTACCAACAACTTTAATACTACATCATTTTATCTCCCTATCTCTTGCTAATGATTATCCTTTTTTTAAATAATATATATGTTGATAAATCTGCTATCTTTCCATACAGAATTTTCTTTTTTAAAATATAAATTATGTGTCTTAAATATGGTTAGCTTTTCTATCTTTATTTCATCGATATTTAATCAATATATTAATTAGATCACGTTATAATAAATTGCTTTCTCGTGTTCAATCCTTGAAAGATGCATTTAAAACATAAATGAGAGCGCGGATTCTTAATGGGATAGAAGTGCATTTAAAAGAGTACTCTATTCAATTTATAACTTTTAAAATTTTAACTCTTTCAATTTATTAATTTATTAACCCCTATAAAACTAGACTCTTAACAAATGTCCTTCCCCACCTTGACCGTGGCCAGCACTCTCACTTGGGTTGAATTTTGAAGTTTGAAATTCTTCTTCAAGTCGCTACAAGCCCTGTGATTGCGAATTGGCTGCACCATAATCATGTAATGGGAAGAATGCACGTCAACAAGACGTATAATTTGGGCTCAGTCTACCAAAGAAACAAATGTTAGTGCTTTTCGTTAGGTGCCTCACCTCCAAAACCTGTGCCACGTACGAAGAACTGGTTTGGCTTGACCTTTACTTCTTAATATTCTAGTTTTGAGAGCATGGTCTTTAATAAGTATTACACTTTAGACTATGTAAGGTCAAAGGACACAAAACAAACCACAATAAGGAGAAACGAGACAGAAAACATGCACAGCAGTACGGCCGCCTTTGGAATTAGCACGTCTTTTGCGTGTGATTGGATCATAAAATGTGAAGAGGTGTTTGAAATTCAAACATTTTGTTTATGCAAACTTGAACTTTCCAAGGTGTGTCAAGTCCTCACCTCCATCGTGATCCTGCCTAAACCAAAGTACAGAATGCACTACACTTCTCTCTTTTTAATCATATCTTTTGCTTTGGTCAATTAACCAATTATGTTCTAGTCAAAAAAAGATAATGGAGTCATCAATTTAAAAGCCACTCAAGTCGTTTGAACTTTAAGGGAAATAGCTTTTTTATGGCGGGGTTGTAGTGCTTGCGTTATTTTTTATGTTGAAATTTTTAATAATTATTATCTTTCAAATACTACAAATTTAATAAATGTATAATTACATAATTTAAATAAATTATTTTATTAATAAAAAATTAACAACAACAATAACAACAACAACAATATCCAATAAAAACCCTACTAAAATGCGAAGTCTCGAAAAATCTAATAATACATAACTTTACTGCAATGTAGTATAGATGTTGTTTATGATAATCCCACATGCAATGTAAAATAATGATAGTACAAAGATATAAGTAAATATGTATAAATAAAAATATCAAAATATACAATACATATAGAATATGGTAAAAATCATCAATAATAGATAAAAAATTAAGTAAATACAAAACTAGAAAAAAGATAAGTATAATGGTAAATCAAATAAGCCATATCAAGAATGTAATTAGGTTGAGTAAAAAAATGTCAAGACTAAATAACTAGGAGGTAAATACTACGTAATCAAAAAAAGACAATTTTTAGGCTAATTATAAAACAAAAAATTTGAAGGAAAATATCTCAAATATCTAAGAGAATGAAAATGATCTCTCTATGAGAGATTTTTTATTCGTATTTTAATACGCCAAAGTTTTTATTTCAAACCATGTCCTCTACAAGTTCTAACAAAGTCATATCTTTTTTTAATCATTTTCCTTAATTATTCTTAGGTCTTCTTTTTTTTTTCTCTTACATTTTTTCCAAATTACCAAAGTTTCATCTCTCCCAAATTTTTATTAATACCTATTGTATTTAATTTATCTCTTACCATTACATTCTTAACTCTGTCTCTTATGATAAGGTTATGTATTCAACGTAACATCCTTATCTTCGCCATCATTAACTTATAATTATGCACTTATTTGATGAGCTACTATTTTGCCTCATATAGCATGACCAACCTAATCACTAAGTGATATAATTTATCTTTGAGTTTGAATGGTATCTCACAAGCCTAACTTTAGTGAGGATAAGAAGGGCCCTGCTTAGGGCTCACCTTTATGAAAAAAAAATATGAACTCATCCTTTACTCTTATAAAGAGCAAAATATGGCAAAATTAATGGTTGTGAAATAGACTCTTAACATTTAATTTCTTTCAAGTTTTAACCATAGTGTTGTTTTAACTTCCAAATTTAATGTTAGATGTTTTATTCTTTTGAAAAGTTTTAATTTATATTTTTTATTAAATCTATTTGTAACTTTCTTTCTAGTATTTGATTGTAGTTTTTAATTTCTAGTTTTTAATTTTCAAGAATTGAAAGCAAAAGATTTTCATAGTTATAACTTTTGAGTGATAATTTGATAAATCTTCTTATTTTTTCTTTATATTTTTACCGAATACTTGAATATATTATAATTAATTTGCCACATCCGGTAATATTTGCTCATACATACAATGTTTGACAATATTTATGTGAACATGATTATATATTTTATTCACCAAATCTAAATCCTCTTAGCTTTCTTTTTTCTTTACATATTGCTTTCATTTGCCTTTTTTTTTTTGAGTTGTTATCTTAATCTTACGATGTCACAAGGAGGGGAGGTAGCCTCTTTGTTATGTGCTAGGAAAGTTTCTGTGATACACATCTAACATCATTAATTATTTTTGTTTTCTTTTCAGGTTTTAATTATTTAATCACAATACTTAATCATAATAATTATTAAGGAGCTTTATTTTAACTTAGGTAACGTAAATTACGAAGCTTTATTCTTATTCATAATTTTATATTAGGAAAATATTTAAACACAAAAATAAAGTTATTTAGAAAATATTAATTAGGTCAAAATTAAATTAGAAATTATAAACCTTTTATTCATTAATTTTTATAATGAATACATTATCATTTATCTAAAATTTTATATGAATATTAAAATTTAATAATGAAATATATTTTTAAATTTTTAAATTGATAATTCCATAAAAATTAAAATAAAGTGAAATATAACAACCATAAGTTGACACTTGACACTTGACACCATAAAATTACAGAAATTTACGGTATCCTAAGCCTGAGGTATTAGTTGATAAGAGTCCACCACGCGGACCCATATAACAGAAACAGCTAGAAATAGACAGTGTTACTTCAGACAAATTATTGCAACAACTATAGCGTCTGATGATCAATTTGTGATTAAGACTTCTGTTCTCTATTCAATCACCACCTAATCTTTGATTTATCCAATAAATACATATACCCTAGGCGCCTACGTGTCTTGTAAGCCCCCCTTTTAGTCTGTAATCGATTCTTCTAACCCTTTTATTTCCCAGTGTCTTACGTGAAACTTCCATATGTAATCATGACATTCATTGAGCTGTCATCCAATGCACCATCACTAGCAACATTCCTGGAACAATCCACTTGGATTCAAATGTCTTGTTACGTGGCGCTTTCTGCCAATATTCCTATTTTAACCTCTTTGTTCTTTCAACCCCAAATGCATTTTTACATGCTGCAATTAAACAAAAATTTTTAATTCGAAAATTTTGAATTTAATTGTTCTTTCCAAATTCATATAGCTGGCACGTGTAGGCATATTTAATATGGCAGTGCTACTCTACATTTATAAGCAATTATGAGCAGGCGTATTGACCGTTGGATCACGTGAATTCTATTACATTGATTTTCTAATCTAACATACACCATTCAATTTATTCTGTTTTTAGTTATCTTTGGTAGCCTTAATTGCGACCGTTGATCAAATAAGTGGACGGATGATCCACGTAGATCAAATGTGATAACAATTTGATGATCCCTAAAAGTTCAGCTCAAAGCCCATAGATAGTTTATTGCGGTGGCCTTATCCTTGGGGAAAAGGATATTCCAAAATTATCCTGAAATCTGTCGGTGGCGAAAGCCAGGCCCCGAGGATAATTTAGACAATTGAGATTTGTCTCTGCCGGTCTTTACGTGGACACTTGCGCTTATGGCGCGTGTCCGAAACTTAAGTTGTCTTATTCTGATGTACCGCCTGTCCTCATACACACTGACAGCTGGTTGCCTTATTATTGGTGATAAATTGAACGATAATTAGGGGTGATAATATGCCGAGGCTCATTTTTAATATTTTTAAAAAAATTATAAACAATGCGCTTCGGACCAGTAGACATTTTTTCACCTGCGGCCAAAAGTAAGAAAACTCCACGCGCTTGGGGTGAGGTGGATTTGGTTACACTTTTTCCCCCAACTTTACGCGTGTGATTAATTAGCTAATCATCCATATTTAGTTATATTTTGAAAAAGATAAATAGAATTGGATGGGTAACTTCCCGTATTTGCCACTGAGTAACAAGTATGGAAGGAGAAAACAGTAAGAACAAGGAGGAGAATAATGTCATTATAAGTTTAGCCATCTGGGGTGGGTATTTTTATCTGGTTTTGTATTTTCCATAAATAATTACCAAAATATAACCACGGGATTACATTAGCAAGATCCAGTGATTAGTCTCTTTCCAATAATAAAATTACAGGGTTTTGCATCTTTGTTATATTCCTACTCTGTAAACCTAATTTGATATCGACAGTCCAACGCGCTGGCCCTGCGTAATTTGTGTTGGATTTATAGCAATCATCTGTCTAACTTTCTGTGTCTGGGTGTGCCAACAGAGGTTTTCTTAATAGTATTTGTTAAATAAACAAGCATTAATGGGGTCTTACCTAGAGAGAATCAAAAGGACAACAAAGACGTGTTGAGCTGTTGCCATCTTTTTCTTAAAATCTTTCTGTACATCACTTCATCGCACACTGTCTCTATATATTGCTTTTTCTTTTCTCTTTCTACATAAGTTGCTGTTCTTCTTCATTTTTCATTACGTTTTTTCCCCCTGTTTTCCCAGCGTAGTTGAGTAGAGCTTTTCTTTTCTGTCCACATCTTTACATCCATTCTCTCTCTCCAAATTTCTTATGTTATACATATATATTGCTCATCTCAAAGCCTGGTTTTTGGGTCGCTTTGTGTCACCATTTCTGTTTCTTCCTCTGTTTTTCTGACAATGAGATCAAAGACGCAGCCTTTTTGAACGATTAACCGAAGAGAGGAAAAAATACTCCATTTTTTGGGGGATATATTTGGTGGGTTCTGATTTATCTTTTGGGATAGATCAGAACAAGGATACATTGAGCTTAAACTAATCAAAATGGCACCTTCTTTCGATTGGTGGTCGAAGGAGAGCCACAGAGGCACGCCAGTTGTGGTCAAAATGGAGAACCCAAACTGGTCAATGGTGGAGCTCGAAGGCCCGTCGGATGAAGATTTCCTCATCGGAGGCTCGCCGGCGCGTCGCCGTGAAAAATCTCGCAACAAAAACGCCAAACAACTCACATGGGTCCTTCTCCTCAAAGCCCACAAAGCCGCTGGCTGTTTAAGCTCTATTGCTGCGGCAATGGTCTCCCTCGGCTCCGTCGTCAGAGGACGCATCCGCTCTGGCCGCACCGACACCGACATCGACACCGCGAACAACGAAAACCCGGCAGTAAAGTCCCGGTTCTACACATGCATCAAACTGTTTCTATGGTTGTCCTTGCTTTTACTAGGTTTCGAGGTGGGTGCTTATTTCAAAGGTTGGCATTTTGGTGCTCCACATCTTCAACTACAGTACCTCGTAGCGTCGACGTTTGGGTTCAAAGACATTTTCGATACTTTGTATTCGCGCTGGGTTTTGATTCGTGTGGAGTATCTCGCTCCTCCTCTGCAGTTCTTATCCAACATGTGTGTTATCTTGTTCCTTATCCAGAGTCTGGATAGGCTTGTTCTGTGCTTGGGTTGTTTCTGGATTCGGTTTAAGAAGATTAAACCCATTCCCAAGCAAGAACCTGACGCCGATCTGGAGTCAGGAGTAAGTGGCTACTTTCCTATGGTACTTGTTCAGATCCCCATGTGTAACGAGAAGGAGGTATGATAATTAATTAAGTTAAACTGTTTTTTAAGTTAAAGCTCGAGTTGTTTTTTTAACCCTTTTTTTTTGGCTTTATATTTAGGTCTACCAGCAATCAATTGGTGCCGTGTGTAACTTAGACTGGCCTAAATCCAAGATTTTGATTCAAGTTCTGGACGATTCTGATGATCCCACAACTCAGTTGTTGATCAAAGAGGAGGTGCAGAAATGGCAGCAAGATGGTGCCCGCATTGTCTACAGGCATCGGGTTATTAGAGATGGGTATAAAGCTGGTAATCTCAAGTCGGCTATGAATTGCAGCTATGTTAAAGACTATGAATTTGTTGCTATTTTTGATGCTGATTTCCAGCCAACGCCTGATTTCTTGAAAAGAACTGTCCCTCATTTTAGGGTATGTTGATTCCTGATTTGTTTTCGGTATGTTGTTCTTTTGAACCTGTATGAAATTTCATTTAGTTGAAAGTTGTATGATTTGGAGGTTAGTATTTAAGCACAGGGAAGTGTGAAGTTGACTTGGGGGTTCTTTACGGTATTTTGATCACAGGATAATGAAGAGCTAGGGCTGGTTCAGGCTAGATGGTCGTTTGTTAACAAGGATGAGAACTTACTAACGAGATTGCAAAACATTAATTTGGCGTTCCATTTTGAAGTAGAGCAGCAAGTGAATGGTGTTTTCATCAACTTCTTTGGGTTCAATGGGACTGCTGGTGTGTGGAGAATAAAGGCCTTGGAGGATTCTGGTGGGTGGTTAGAGAGGACTACTGTCGAGGACATGGACATTGCTGTCCGTGCTCATCTTAATGGCTGGAAATTCATTTTCCTCAATGACGTTGAGGTATATTACTGTCTTTTTAATCCCTTGATGCCTTATTCTTGATGTTTTTTTAGTGTCTTTGAAGAAAGTTGTCATTGATTCTGTTGAAGATTAATGAGTTTGTTTTTCCTTTTCTTTTGTTCTCAGTGTCAATGTGAGTTACCTGAATCATACGAGGCATACAGAAAGCAGCAACATAGATGGCATTCTGGACCCATGCAGCTGTTCAGGCTTTGTTTGCCGGATATAATCCGAGCCAAGGTACTTTAATTCTTGAAATTTTTGATCACATTGCCAAGTTCCTCGAATATGCTACGTTCAATTTGCTGAATCTGTTTGGTTGCCTCTGTTTTGCAGATTAGCATATGGAAGAAATTCAATATGATATTTCTTTTCTTCCTGCTTCGAAAATTGATCCTACCATTTTATTCTTTCACCCTATTCTGTATCATTCTGCCCATGACAATGTTTGTGCCTGAGGCTGAGCTGCCGGCGTGGGTTGTTTGTTATATCCCTGCTACTATGTCATTTCTCAATATCCTCCCAGCTCCAAAATCGTTCCCCTTCATTGTCCCATACCTTCTTTTTGAGAATACCATGTCGGTGACCAAGTTCAATGCTATGATCTCTGGTCTATTCCAGCTGGGCAGTGCATATGAATGGGTTGTCACAAAGAAGTCTGGCCGTTCTTCTGAGGGTGATCTTGTCTCATTGGCTAACAAGGAGCTCAAGCATCAAAGAGGTTCTTCGGATTCAAATCTGGAAGAAATGAAGGAGGAAGTCAGGCAACAGGAGCAAAAGGCTAAAAAGAAGAAGAAACATAATAGGATTTACACCAAGGAGTTGTCTTTGGCTTTCCTGCTTTTGATAGCTGCAGCAAGGAGCCTACTGTCTGCTCAGGGGATTCATTTCTACTTCTTGCTATTTCAAGGCATATCATTCTTACTTGTTGGTCTAGATTTGATAGGCGAGCAGGTTCAGTGAAGAAACAGATTTAAGTGTTCCTAGGATCATACGCCTAATATAAAACACATGCTTACATGGGTGGACACGTAAATACGATCATCACTGGAGTAACACTAGCACTTACGCGGGGATTATGGTAGCTGGAAGAGAGTGCTTCGCTTTGTTGACTGCTTTCCAACTTACATAACCCCAGAACACACTTGCCACCCAAATACGAAGAACAAATTGTGTCAATAGGGTCAGAAGAACGCCTGCAATTTGGCGAGAGGGGTTTTAGTGGTAGTGTTGGTGCTCTTCAGTACATGTAAGGTTTCCTTTTGTTTTCCTTTGTTTTTGTATTCTTTTGTTTTTGGCTCCATTCTTTTGTAAGAAAATTTGTTCAAAGATGGAACATTGAATTTTAGTGAACACAGTTTGAAGCAGAAGGTTGAAGATTCCTCACGAGTATAACTTCATTTAGCTTAATCCAATTGTAGTTGTAGCTGAAGTTTTTCTTTCATAGTGAAAATGAAAAGAAGTGAGTTGTGATTTGTGATTTGTGGATTTGGATTTTAGTGTACTAGTTGACCGTTGTTCTAACCCCCTTGTCTCTAACTTGAATTCTTGCAAATGCCATCCTTAAAAGTTTCTGGTCGAAGAATCGTGTTTTCCTGTAGTTGCTGGCCAAGAGCATTTAAAACTTTTTAGTTATATATGCGGAGCTGCACATGGGGATGCGGTTTGTCTAACTCAGAACGTGGCTGATCTCAAGGTTTGCTCAATAAATGGCAGGGTCTCTTATCTGGACCACTCCATGATATGGACCGGTTAAATTCTTCTTGTAAGCCGTTCATGTTTAGACAAACGAAAATTCCTGTTTCTGTTCTTTTCATGTCACCTTTAATCTGGAACTTATGCAATTTGTGTGCTTAGGGAAACATGGGTTTCCTAAAAGAAAATCTCGCCTGTTTGTTCCATCGATTTGTTGGAATCCTAGTCATATAGGCAAGACTTGGTGACAAGAAAGCGGAACAATTCCAAGTAACGTATGTTTCGAAGGTGCAAAGTCTTTTACGGTTAAATGGTCAAAGACCAAAGAAATACCACGCTTTGAACGGTAAACCAAATCTGGGTCATGGTCTAACGGCTCCAACCAAGCTAGTGGATCCCATGTTACAAGGGTTTTGTCACATCTGTGATTACGATAGGCATGTGGGTTTTGTTTGTGTGGGGTTTCTGCTGTCTTCCACACGTCATCGAAGGCCAATTTTCATGTCGTTTTCCTTAAAAGGCTTTATTGCTGTTTTTGAATTAAATATACAAAGATTAGGCATTTACCATCTTCATTTTCTCCAAATGCACAAAATTGATTTATTGCCCAAATCAGTTTAACAGCAAAGTCCAAAAGATGCATCTCCAACAAGACGGCCTTGTATGATTCCATTTCACTTGTACATCGACCCAATCTTCATAACAAATATAATATATATATATATAGTCTGCTTTTTAGGCTTAAATACCTTATAGTTGTTTTTGTTGCTAGTGACATGCCAATGATTTTTTCGATAAGCAAGTATTAGAATTGGAATCTCAAAGAATTTTGTTTGTATAATCCTACAGTTAAACATTATTCTTTTATCAAGCTTTGAATTGTTATTAATTTATAATTACTATTTTTGAGAAAATAAACTCTCGTGATCATGTATTAGTATATCAATCACATATTTTATGTAGGTTATTTTTAGTGAATCAATAATTTGGAACCAATCAACAAATTAATCTAATTAGATAGTGATAGGCTATGCATTTTCATATCAATGCTAACTAGGGATGACAATAGGTCAGGTCCAAGGCAGCAGGCCCGAGCCCCAATCTGACTTGGCCAACCCAAAATTTTTAAAATTTAAAATGCCAAAATGATGTCGAAACCCTGACTAGACTCTGGCTCGAGTTTGATCATCCATAACTTGATCTATTGACTTCAGGTCGGGTTAGGCTTGGGCCGAGTTGCCATCTCTAGTGCTAACCAATCAAATCAAGGTTTAGGGACTTGTTCTGAAACAATTTTGATTATGGAATTGAACTCGGTTTCAAAGATTGGAAAGGTAGGAGGCAAGTGTGAATTATTTAATAAGTAAAGCCTCAACTCCTTGACATGAAAAGTACCGAATATAAGGCTAAAGATAAAGGTGATTATCTTCAAAAATTAACTCATAGAGATATTTTCTTTTATGAAAGTCATCTTGTCTATTAAATTATGACATAAATAATGAGACAAAATGTTAAAATAAGTCTTTAATACTTTTATTTTTGAAAAATATATTCTCAATTCTAATATTATTAAATTATATTTTAATAATATGTTTTAATAACTTTTTTACTATGTAAACAACGATTCATTTCATTAATTATGTTTTGTAATATAATGTGTTAATAATTGAATTTTTACGGCAACCCTTTAGCGCAAAATGCAACTTTTGACCTCCTTGAATAGCCATTTTATGGGCTTATTAAAGATTCATTTGGGCCTTTGTAGTTTCGATCAAAAGTAGAAGATAAACATTAAATGTGATGAGTAAAAACAGATTAAAAATACATAGAAGAAAAATTGTTCAAAGGACGGACTGCCTGATAGAAAATGAGGTATCATCACATCATTTACTATGCACAAATCATGGATAAGTTGACTTTTGTCTATCTATAGACCTGAATTTAGTGTATGTTATAGGATAACATCTTCTATTCTCACGTATTCCTTTTTTTTTAAAATGTAAATGCAAGTTTATGGATAGTCCACTTAAATCTCACATTTAGAATACAAATTTGAAACAATTTAGTACTATAGTCGTAGTTGACTGATTTTTGCAACTGTATGATAGAGATGAATTGTGCTTCTACCTCGTTTGATGGCAGAGATGGCTAAAGAGGAGCTGTCTTTTGCCTTAAAATCCAAGTCTCAACTTGCTTCTTCATATATTCTGAAGGTAATTACTGTATTTGCCCTGTGATTTGAGGATCAGATAGAAAAGTAACGTTCTGATTACAGATACTGTACTTAGCATAGTTGATTTTTGATTTTTAACATTTTAAATTGAACCCACTACTCTACACTTGCCTATTTATGAGGATTCTTTGTATCAGAAAGTCTTGGACAATAGACCTTGTTTGACGTCTGAAGCTAAACAGGGGAAAGAATGATCAGTTTAGATTTCTAAAAGTAGGCCTTAAGAATTGACATCTACACAAAGAAGAAGGGCTTATGTCTCAGCTAGTATATTTGAAATCTAAACTACAGTCATTCTTTGTTTATCTCTGATCTCTTATGGAAATCTGTTCTATAAATCATTTGATTATATATAGTCTAGAAACCTATGACACAAATCATTTGAGACTTAACGGTGAAACATCTCACGAACCTAGGAGTCATAGTGAGAAGAGTCTTTTTGGATTCATGTGGTCTGTCAATGCCACGTACCTTGGGTTTCGACCATCCTGTATGCCCTCTAACTAAGGGGAGTCTGGATGGAACTGTTCTTGCAGCTGTTCTTGGATTAGAAGTATTCTGATCATTTTTACTAAAAATTGTCCAAAAGTAAAAGAGATCATTTGAAGTTCTTGTTTAAAGCTGTGTGATAAAGGCAACAATAACTTAACAATATGTCAAACTGGAGATTCCAAAAGAATCTCCATGTTGGAGTTACTATCTATGGATGAAAAGGAATTATAGCTACTGCTAGGATCTCCCCTCTTGACACTGCCTAAACTACTTACCAAAATGCATTGATTGATACTTTGTTGACAATTCTTAACAATGAAAGTGTAATTCTTACTATAGCCCTTGATTTTAATATCAGATTGGACGATCCCACTTTATCTAAAAGGCTCCAAGTCCAATTCTAAAATAGAAAAGATTATATAAAGAAAGAGAAAAAACACTATGGGGAGCTCCAATTTCTTCTACTTTGGGAAAACTCCAAGAAGAAAGAAGAAGAAGAAATAGAAGAGGAAGAAGAGGAGAAAGGAGCGAGCTTTTGTTGCTGCTGTTTTCCCGAGCCATCCCGATCCTGTCCAAATGACATTTTCTTTTCATCTTTGTTATTTTTCTTCTTTGAATGTGTAAGATGGATATGACAATGTTGATGGATTTGGGATCGATGATGATGTTCTAACTTTTCTTTAGGGATTTAAACTTGATTCAATGTTAATCTAGTTGTTTTTGTGTTAATTCATTTGGATGTTGTGATTATTTGTTGTAACCTTATGCTTCAGTAATATATCGAAAGAGTGAACCAAATGTAAAATGATCAAATTGGTTAATGAAAGTTAAATGACCCAATAGACCACGCAAATAATCAAATTGGTAATTATACAATGAGAGATCTCATGTAAGACCCGATTGTTTATTGGAAGACTTAAGAACTAATTAGGTTGTGGGCTAATTGATGATCGAGAGATGACATTTTCAGTAATTTGACTTAATTAGGATTTATTAATTGGGACTTAGTGATTATAACTCGAGAGAGAGTAATCTACCTTCGATAGTTTATAAATGACTCCACATCAATACACAAGTGATTAGGTTAGCATTGATGATAGGTTAAATCTCTTTATCATAATTTAGTAATTTTCTTGTGTGATTTTCCATTGTGAATTTGGTAGTGCACAATATTCAATTTCTTTTGTGTTAATTTTACAAATTAACTTTATGTCAATGATCTTCATATGTTTACTTTACTGTTCAATTTTTATTTTCATTTTAATAATTCTTTAGGCCTTAAATAACTTAGAATTAGATTAGTTTGACAACTCCTTGAGGGATTGACATTTCACATACTACACTCACAACCTGTACACTTGTATATGATGGGTTTTAAATATATTAAAACTTGCCTCAACATGATCCATATTGTGAAATATGTCCAACACTTGACTATGATGGAACAAACGGTAAAGATGAAGTCTATATT
>JANIJH010000006.1:10633451-10651641 GCA_024520975.1 Erythroxylum areolatum
TCTCCCTACCATTCCTAAAAGTTTAAATGGGTTTGGTGCTCCCAAGCATGCGAAAGAGAGAGCTTGTTGGCTGGACAAATTCGAGAGAATATGCCCACCAAATGGGGAGAACAGGGTACGTATTATGCAAGAGAGATTTATCAATGGATCATGGGTTTAGGGAGGAGTTGAAGGAGCTGATGAGAGGGAAATAGAGAGATCTAGTGCTGCCGCTTAGAGTGTTTGGAGCGGAGGAAGAGACGATTTGAGGGATTCCTCAATAGCAATAACCCTAACCCCTTTTCTATAATACTCTTTGATACTTCTATTTGCAACTGAATTAAATACCGATTTTTATTCAGCCTTCCACGACGTTTTCCCTGGCAAAACGTAGCGATATTTATTTTGCAACATTTTGTTGCTAAAATGTCATAAAATGTACGATAAGTTTGTAAAACGTCATAAAAAATAGAATGTTTTTGTGACGTTTTTTAAACGTCACAAAAATTTTAAACAATTTGTGACGTTTTTTTTTTAACGTCACAAATTCTATTAATTTGTTGTAGTGATTTCTTATAGTTGTTGGCAGAACATGATATATTTGTCAAGACATAGATTGCTATATATGACTCGCATATATAGGTTTAATCTCATAGTGTTTTTGGATAAAAGTGAGTATTTCTTGAAATAACCTTGTTCGTAGTTGTAATTTTAGAAAAACATGAGTATTTCAAGGAAGTCTTTGATTAAACATGGTTATATTTCAGGGCATGTTCTTCTATGGAATACAGACATGAAAACAAAGGTCAGAATACATGAATATTTATTTGGTAAAGGATTTGTTTTAAAAGGGACACAGTCTAGAACACATACATGTCATAGCCCATGTCTTTGTACATGGAGAAGTTAGAAAGTTACACAACTGAGCTACGAGCTGGTAAGAGCTCGTGTTTACGTGTGGATAAAAACAGTAAGATGTAAAACCTAGGACACAACCGTATCCTAAACTATTTTCATGATAGATAGTTTTATTTAAAATGCACTTTTTTTGTATAACTTATTTTAGTCATATTCAAATTAGGTTAGTTTTAATATGAGGAAAATTACATAAAACTTTACTAACTAGAGTTTACATATAATTGTATTTGTGTAAATCTAATTTATATATATAAATTTATAAGCTTTATAAAACGAGTTTTAAATTCAATAGTAAAATCAGTCACTTTTGTTTTTGAAGATATAAATATACCTAATTAAAAATTTTCTTATATTTTTATTTATTTCTATGTTATTCTTGTTGTGCCTTATTTCCGAACATAAGTTATTATAATTGATCGTACTGATCAATCTACTCTGCTTGTATTTGAAGGACACGTTTATAAGAAAAGCGCAGCAGTGCCTCTGCAAATAAAAACAAGATGTTCTTAACGCGACGATTCCGCGTCTCACGGACAGGGACAGGAAAGCATTATGAATCGGATATGTACCTTGTCATTGTTGCCTGTAAGCATGTGTCCATATACATGTAATTTGAGGCAATTTTAATATGTCTCAACTGACAGTGATGTTACTTAGAATCGGTAGATAGTCGGCATATTTGAAATGCATGTCATCTATGTACTAAATTTTCTTTTTCACATTTGACGAGGAAGTATTTACACAAATCCAGTTTAAGTTTTATACTGAATTGCTTATTACACTTATTTTTTTATTAAATTAAAAGTGAAATAATTATATTTTTATAAAAATGCTGATTATTACATTAATTTATTATGGGTAGAGTCAGAATTACGTAAAACTTTATGCCTAGTACAAAGTTCGAACAAGTTTGAGATCTACGGTTTGAGTACAAATTTGATCAAGCTTCAAGATAAAGGTTGGTAATTTATATTTGATCTAATTTAGATAATCTAAACTTTAATTCGATTGAGTAAAATCAATTAAATTATTAAAAGATATTAAGTAGTATTCCTAATTGTGCGTAATATTACCCAATCTATTTGCGCGCTATCCTTATCTTCCCTTTGTTGCCTGGAATCTCATCCAATCAGTCGATAACCGCCGAAAAAAGAGACCAAAACAAGAAAATAATTTATGTAGTCCACTGAAAAAATCTCCTAGTCCAGTGATACAATGCCCAATCAAGACAATGGAATCTTGTCAGTGATGTTCTGTTTTTGCGTGGATACGAGAATACAATAGAAACTACACAAGTGGCGCTATACTTGGAAAAACCGGTCACTCGTTTCACATGCGTGCCACGTGGCGGATCCATCGCCGCAGCGTGGCATTCCCTTCTACCACCTTCTTAGTTGTGATTCAAAGATACAGAAATTTAATTAAACGACAAAAAAGGCAAATACATAAATATATAATATTTTTTCCCGTAACTGTTAGTAAATTTGAATTATTATTATTATTATTGAAAAACTAGAACCAGTTCTCTTTTCAAAAAGATTAGAAGATATAGTTTGATCCATATGTAACCTTGAAGCAAAAACCCAGAGGGTGAATGGCGTGGAAGCAATCAATGGGAAAGATCACTTAATCGTGCTTTGACGCGTCGTTTCACTTTCTCTTCCTCTGCATTCGGTTTCTGCTTCAATGCCTTGGTTTTGGTTTTCATAGGCTTGTGAATAGGTTCTGTTTATTTCTCTTTTTGTTTCTTTTAACTATAGACTCAAATGCGTTTTTTTTTTTTTTGCCAGGGTTATAATTATATTGTTGTTTTTCGTTTCTGGATGACTTCGGATTTTATTTTCTCAAAACTTGTGGTTCTTTTTTTCGATTTCGATATCTTAAACATTGAATTCTGTAATAAAGTTGATGGTTTCAGTTTCAATTGAAGAATTTAGTTAATATGTCGCCATGGATATAATATTTCATTTATAATTAAATGTTTATATATCATGAACTGCTTGGTGGCTCCTAGAATTCAAAACATTGAAATTTGGGTTTCCAGTGACAGTTATACTGAAAATTGCTTTCATCAAGGACGTGGAGTTGCTTGCTCAATGAATTGTTTGCAGGTTGTGTTGTGTGTGGATAAAGATTGTTCGTTTCTTTTTCCCACAAAATCTGGTGATTTCCTGTTTTCTGAAGTTTAAAATGGAGAGGAGAGAAAAGGATGAGAAGGTTTTTATATATAATTGTCTGTTGTTATGTTAGAAACTGCCCAATTTGGGTTGTTTCGAATTTCTTTACTTGCCATTGGTTTTGGTGCAGTTGAAAGGAGTAAAAGTTGGTGAGCAATATGTTTCTGTTTTATTACTTAGAATTTCTTGTTTGAAACCATTTCAAATGCAACATTTATTTTCATAAATGGCTTATGTGTTCCTTTCTGCGTTGATCTTGAATTGTAATCTTGAAATTTCTGCTGTTTACAGATAAAAGTGTAGACACAGATGGAAGTTGGTGCTCTTTTAACTTCAGCTGGTATAAACATAGCTTTGTGCGCGGTGCTCTTTTCCTTGTATTCCATACTGAGAAAGCAACCAAGCAATAAGATTGTGTACTTTGGTCGGAGGCTTGCTTCTGTATGCTTGAGATCCGATGATCATTTCTTCCTGGAAAGATTTGTGCCTTCACCAAGTTGGTTGTTGAGAGCCTGGGAAGCAAGTGAAGATGAGATATTGGCTATTGGTGGCTTGGATGCTGTGGTTTTTCAAAGGCTTCTCATTTTCAGGTGGGTAAAACCAGCCTGCTTGAATTGATAATTCCATCTCTGGTATGTTCTTCTTGGTGGAGGACTAAGCTTTGCTTTTGATGGTTGTATTCCTGTTGATTGCATTTTACTGCTCAAAGGTACACTACTAGCTGATTTTGTTGAAGATTAGTGTTTTGACTTGAATGCCAGCTCAAGAGGTGTGTCAGAATTTTAAAATTTTTTGGGTGTCAATGTTGACTCTTAAACAAGTTTGATTTCAGTTGAGACGAGCCTTTATAGGTTGTTAGAATATCAATACCGATTTGTTTTATGGTTAGGAAGCTCGTCATTGTTTTTTGATTATATTGTTAGGCCTGCAGTAAAGCTGAGTTCATGATTGGAAAAGGGCCAACTGATGTTTCTAATGCTTTAAGTTTCTTTCTGTTAATTCATTTTAGTGGTTAACACTTGTGCAATAAAGGATTCGTGTATCTATTATTCTATGTGAGTATAACAGCTACTGATTCTTTTTCCTCTGCAGTATACGAGCTTTCTCCATAGTTGCCATTGTTTGCATTTTTGTGGTGCTTCCAGTAAATTATTATGGCAAAGATATGCAGCACAAAAATATACCTTCAGAATCACTGGAAGTATTTTCAATTGAGAATGTAAAATCAAATTCTAGATGGTAAGTTTTTCTTTTAAATAATTCTTTTGTATTCATGAAGCTGTTATAAAAATTAATCCATCTTGTTATTGGGTACTGTCCTACAGTTGGATCTGTTCAAACCTCTTTATGGATTATGCAGTGCTTTTATGTATCATTGCTCAAGTCTCCAATTGTGTTGCCTGGGTGGTGTTAGGAATATTTTAGCCCTTCTTCTTTTCCTTACGTTTTTTTTTTCTTCATATCTTGTTCTTTTCCAAAAGAAGTATCTTTATGAAATGAACCACTAACAGAATCAGAAAGACAATTGTTGAATTTGATGCTAGAAAGTTTATGGATTGCTGTTTCTGTAATTATTATCTGAAGGGACTTACATTGTCCTTATTCAAAAATGATGCAACTTATGCTTTACATCACAGAATCTGGTGACTGAATTCGTCTTCTCTCTATTTATTTTGATTGCTTTAATCTCCTCAGGCTTTGGACCCATTGCTTTGCATTGTACATCATGTCAATTGCGGCTTGTGGTCTGCTTTATTTTGTAAGGATGCAAAACTATACTCTCTTTCTTCTGCACTTGTTCCCAGCAGGTATACAAGCATGGTAATTTAGCCTTATGACTCTTAAATGCAGGAGTATAAACGCATCGCTAAGATGAGGCTAGAACATGTAACCCAATCTCCCCCAAATCCAAGTCATTTTACAGTTCTTGTTCGTTCAATTCCATGGACTCCAGGACAATCATACAGTGACTCACTGAAAAGATTCTTTACTGATTATTATGGATCAGATTATTTGTCACACCAGATGGTATATGAATGCAGTATTCTCCATAAATTAATGGTGCGCATCTTTCTCCAGTGATTTCCATGTTGGCATCATTAACTGCAAATTCAATATTTCACTATGTAAGATGTCTTGTTTGATTGTTACTTTTTCCAATATATTTCCCAACAATATAGCTGCTAAATAATGGATTCTTTTGTGTTCACTATTCTCTAAATGGGTTTGTACACAAGTTATGATGTACAAAAACATATCAAGATAAAAGTTATATGTCACACTTTAATTGATAAGGCAATGTGTTATGTAACTACCCAAAAATTTTTGACTTATTGGTGGTATTTTGAAGATCTTAACTGTAGTAGTGAACACAGTGAGTGCTTACTGCTGTAAATTGATGTTTTCCAAGCCTTTCGTTTCTGTGCCCCCCTAATTTAAACTTAAATGAACAACATGATGCTTTTTATCATATCCCATGAAGTTTTCTGTTTTAATATTTTTTGAGGCGTGATTTCCTTGCAGAGGGATGCAGAAAAGGTTTGTCATTTGATTAAGGCTGGTCCTATGGATGGGTCGGATCCAAGGCCATGTTGTTTCTGTGCCTCAAGTACAACTTCTTTCAAAATTCTTTCTAGTGAATCTGGAAGTGTTGGCGATGGCATCAGCTTTACTGATTTGAATCTGGCTTCCCCAGAAAACGTAAAAATCTTGAAACGAACAAGTTTATTCATTATGTTTATTGCTTTTTAATTCTCATGCTACTTCTCCCTCTCATGTTTCATGTGCAGTCTGATTCTCAGTTTGTGTCTTTTATGCAAAACCTCTAAGTTTCAACAAATGCAGTTAATAGTTTTTAAGTAGTTCCTATGGATATTCTATTTTACTGTGTACCTGAATTGTTCTTCGTTATGATACAGGAGTGTCCTTCAGCTTTTGTGTTCTTCAAAACTCGTTATGCTGCTGTGGTTGCCACACGGATGCTTCAGACAGCAAATCCTATGTTGTGGGTAACGCAAATGGCCCCAGAAGCACAAGATATTTTATGGTCAAACCTCTCTATACCATATAGACAGATGTGGCTCCGTAAGATAGCAACAATTTTGGCATCTGCAGTGTTCATGTTTATATTTCTTGTTCCTGTCACATTTGTACAGGGCCTGACTCAACTAGACAAATTATCTCGCACCTTTCCCTTTTTGAAAGGAATATTGAAAAAGTAAGTGCTCTCTCATCATCAAATTAATAGTTTCATTCTTTTGGTCATAATGTCTGTGTTTTGATCCTTGTGACATTTTTGTGCATGCAGTTTCAGCGTAACTTAAAATTCGTAACGGCAATGTTACTTTGTGATCATCCATAATTTGTCTTTTATTGCTCTTGGCGGATCTTGCGTATCGGTTTCGTTTGTGTCAAAAGGATTACTTAACTAAATGATCTTCACGTCTATATTCGGTTTTCTACTTTTGTTTTCAATTTTTAATTAATATGCTTGTTTTCTTTTCTATGTTTGTTTTTAATTTTCGATCAATATACTTGATTTCACTTTTGTTTTGGAATTCTTTCAATTTGCATTACTTTTGAAAATCATCAGATATATTTTAAAAATCATTTATTAATAAATATTCTATAATAAGTGAGAGTTAATAGGAAGTTAAGATAAATTTATTATTAGTATTTATATTAGATGAAGTTAATTAATTAAATTTTACTTTTTCTAATTATAAATTGTATTAGAAATTAATTACTAATATATGTTAATAAATTTTGAAATTAGATAAATTAATTAACGAGAGAATTTAATTAATGAAAATATGAGAAATTATTAGTAATTATTATTTGAAATTTATTATTATATTTTATTCATAATTAACTTTGTTATTAGTTAAATCTAATAATAAATATTTTAAAATAGATTCAGATTAAGCTTATTCAATTGATCTATAAATTTAGTTATTAACTACCAATAAAACTGTAAATTTTATATTAAAATTTGAGAAAATTATCTTATTTTTTTAAATCTTACATAATAGACAAAAATTGAATGGGGAATTAATTTATTATTATAAACTACTAAAAATAGTATTGATCACTAATCCAATATATAATATTTTATTGATAATTGATAAAAATGAATTAACGTTACTTATTAAATATTATTTTACGTTTTGTTGTAACTAATGGTATTTAAATATGAGGAATCAGTCAAATAAAAGTATTTCAATAATTTTTACGTATTATATATAAAATGATGTACTTTAAATTTAAGATATTGATAATTATATTGATTTATCTTTTAGTTATTAATTAATATGTTTATTATTCATAAAAAAAGTATAACTACATTGATATTAACAATTAAGCAAATCTTTTTTCAAGAAAAAAAAAGTTAAACTATTTTTTATTTTTTCTCACAGAAAAAAAATCAAAATCATGAAACATGAAAAAAAGTGAAATTAAATAACTCCCAAGTGTCCAACTTTATTATTGTGATGGATGCAATTTGTTAAAATATAATGGGTATGAAGAAATGAATAAATATCTGGAGACAATATATGCAGGGGTATGTACGTGCTATTTCTTGTAAAAATGGAATGACAAATCACAACATATATTTGTTGGTCTTTGTTTGAGTTCAATGGTAATCAGTCGAGCTGATTCACAATCAATTTATGGATCTGCACACAAAAATTGAAACTTTTAATTGTCATGTCAGGCTAACGTCCAATTTTTGGGTTATAAAAATTTGGGATTGTAGTTTACATAGTTTCCAATAGAGCAGAATGGAATTATCTGGCCCAATGAGTATGGTTCAGGGATTAGGTGAATTGAGTTTAGAATTCAAAGATATCGTACTTTGCTGATCTTGCTTGGTCAGACTTTTATTAGCTTGGTATTAGAAAGATCATATCTAATTATTCATTTCTGGTTCTTATAAGTTTTTCAATTCTTTTTGTTTAACATTCCATATTGATGTTTGTTAGTAAGTACTGAATGCAGATAATATTTAATTCATTCCTTATTATATGTATGTATGGACGCCTGTATATCAGAACATCCCCATGCACAAAATTCCAATCACCACTGAGGGTGGCTCCAATTGATTAAACTGTGAAGTCCAATTCAGAAATCTGGTTGGACAGATGCACTCATGTTTGCTTGCAAACTTTGGGTTTAATGCAGGGAAATAATCAGCCATGTGGTAACTGGATATCTGCCTAGTGTGATCCTGATGTTGTTTCTCTATACTGTTCCGCCAATGATGATGCTATTCTCTTCGGTAGAGGGGCATGTTTCACGTAGCAGAAGGAAAAGGAGTGCATGTGTCAAAATCTTGTATTTCACTATCTGGAACGTTTTCTTTGTTAATGTTCTATCTGGATCTGTTATCAGTCAGGTGAGTCTCTTCACTAGTGTCAGGGACATACCTACCGAACTAGCCAAAGCAATTCCTTCTCAGGTGACTACCCATGATGAAAAAAATGGCACATGATGTATCATTTCCATTGATCATGCAACTCTACTCAAAATGCTGATGTATGCTTAACATTTGATTCTGTTCTGCTCATGTTGTCGTCTTATAATTTTCGTGTTTAGTATTATCGAAGACAGTACTGTCCTTTTATCTAGTTGTTTTTATTCTTCTTCTCAATTTTTTTTTTGTTATTGTGCCTCATTAAAGCAGCATTTATAGTTCAAGTACATAAGTTTGTTTTAAATTACTTGTAGGCTACCTTCTTCATGACTTACGCACTGACATCAGGATGGGCAAGTCTGGCCTGTGAAGTAATGCAACTTTTTCCTCTTCTCTGCAATCTGATAAAGAAATTTATTCTGCTAGACAGTGAAGATTCATCCTATTGGCTTATGACCTTTCCATATCACACAGAAGTTCCAAGGGTCTTACTTTTTGGTGTCATTGGCTTCACATGTGCAGTCATGGCACCATTGATATTACCCTTTTTGCTGTTTTATTTTGCAATGGCTTACCTTGTGTACCGAAATCAGGTACAAATCTTTCCTATTAATGCTTGTGCTTATAATGCTATTTGCGTTAGATGTGTCATTAAATTATGTAGATTAAATTTTCATTAAATTAGCTGGATTATTCGTTAGATATAGTATTCCTGCCAAGAAGCAAGCTAAGTCTCCTAGAAGCTTTTGGATTGGAACAGTTTTTCCCAGCTGACTGTCATTTTGATTTTTTTAGTTAAAGTCCCTAGACCAATTCTTGATTCGATTCGATTTTCATGATCATGGTCCTCCATTTCGTGCTTGAAACCAACATGGCAAAGACAAATTCTCTTTCTTCTTTTTTTTTTTCATTTTGTAAAATCTGTATTTAGAGTGAGGGTTAAAATGAAACAGAAGGAAGCAAGCTCAAAGAGAGCATCTTACTGAAGCTCCTATTTTCTCGTTTCAAAATTACTTCATGAATAAATATTGTCTTTTTCCATAGGATGGAGTTAGTTTCTCAAAAGGTATAACTATGAAGACATGAGTGTAACAAACAGTTTCTTTGCCAAATGAGGTTTCCCTCTTTCTCTCTTTGTTTTGTATTTAATGTATCAGAGTTTCAATATCTGGTCGACCTCAGGAACATAGTTTGGATGATGGATATGCTTAGCAACATTATGTGTTTTTTATCTTGTTCAGGTCGACTGAATCTTGTAAAATAATGTAGCTGAGAATATTCTCTTTCTTTTGGTCTTGGTGTGGTGGGAATGGGAATAGTGGAAGATGTTATGGGTATTTAGAGAGGGGGATAGAATTTAAAGCATTTATTAACTTCTTGTTTTTCTGCTGTAGATTCTTAATGTCTATTTAAAGATATATGACAGCGGAGGGCAGTACTGGCCTATTGTGCACAACACAACGATCTTTTCATTGGTGTTGACGCAAATCATAGCCCTTGGAGTTTTTGGGATTAAAGAATCACCAATTGCTTCTGGTTTCACTATTCCTTTGATTATTTCCACACTTCTGTTTAATGAGTACTGTAGGCAGCGTTTCCTCCCAGCTTTTAGGAAGAATGCTGCCCAGGTGACATTTACTCTCCAAGCTCACTCCGTCCCCCTCTCTCTCTGCGTCATGGTCCTGTTTCTGATAATATGTTTGCTCACAGGTGCTTATAGAGATGGATAGGCGTGATGAGGATTCTGGAACATTACGGGAGATTCATCAACAGTTGCACTCAGCTTACAGCCAGATGCCACTGGCTCCACGCAAATTATGCGATTCGGGAAAGACACCTCAGGATAAAGTTTGTGATCCCGAAGCCGTCAAGCCAGGTTTAGCACCGAGCCTCTTGAAGCATAGGCACTCCATATTTTTGTGAAATTAATGTACTAATCTATTGACTGGCTTTTACATTTCAGGGGTGGAAGCAAGCGAATGTAATGCTGTTTGTGATTACAAGATAGAAGAATCTACATGAAGTAGATTTAGCTTATCACTTCTGTACATAAGTCATATATTGGTGGTGTACCAAATCTCAACCCACCTAAAGCAACCGATACTAATTCCCAATACACAAGTTTCTGAAGGAATAGTCTCAGACAAACATGTAACATCCAGGATTTTTTTTTTCTGGAAAATAATGCCAATATAATTAGCTGGAAAATACATTAGGGATAGAAATGAGGTTCCTTGTAGTTATGAGAGGTTAGTTTTTCAGTGTCATCTCCAAATGTTTCTTATGTACGTTATTGAGATTGAGTTGATGGAGGCTACTACAATTCGATGTGTATTATTCAACTATTTGTCAATTTTGGAAGCCCTCACGGGTACTTTCTTGTGTTTGAGCACACAATAGACTGCATGGATACTGGAATTCAATTAGGCATGCCTGAAAAGTGAAGTTATGGGTTAACATTGATATCTATGCCTGCCTATGCGAAACTATTTGTATGATCGACAGTGATATGACCGGTGCTCACAGCAGAAACGAGTATTTGATAGCATTCATTTTGTGAGACAGCAATTTTGTACAATATCAGATACTTGTATCTCTTCTTTTAATGATAACAGCAACTAGTGGGTTTCGTAGATTTAGAACAATAATTTCTGTGAGTTGAATTCAACAATCACCATGACAATTTGTCACAATGCTCTGACTTAACGACAGTGCTATCCAGTTTATATAGTGCATGATTAATCAATTTTTTACAGATTTTGCTGTTGAATGGTGAGTGGTTGTATTCCTAATTAAAGTAAACTTATTGCGGGAAATCTCATAATAGGTGCAGTAAAAAAAATCATAATTTTTTGACATTTAAAATCGTTTTAATTTTATATTATGATTAATATATTTATAAAGCATTAATAATGAATCATATTTTCTTATAAAATTTGATTTTATTTTTTATAAATTTTTCATGAAATAGGTTAACAGCAGCTATTATAGTTTTATAAATGTCCTTAATAGTATTTTTTATGAACAAGTTAAAAGAATTCTATAAGTAGAATATGCCAAGAGGTATTGAACTTTATGGCAATTTAATTTAATTAAAATTTAATTAAAAATACAATTAATCTTAATTAAATACCAATTAGTCAAAAATATAACTTAGTATCTAATGTTAATATTTAAGAAATATCTTCTATTTGATCTTAAAGTTTTTCAAAGTTTACAATTAAACTCAACTTGATTAAATTATCTTTTCTCTTATCAACTATTCTTTGCTTTAACTCATTAGATTTTTAAATAAGTTGGCGATGAATATAAATTATAATTCTATATTGTATTTATAATTAGATAAATTAAACTTATTTAATTTATTTTTAATTCTCTAATTAAATAATTTACATCCGTATATCAAGATTAGTATCTAACACTATATCATGACCATCTGAATATTAGATATGTCAAAGTGATTAATAAATTTTGTTGTACATGATTTTTTTCCTGTAAGTTCAATTAAATATAGAATATGAAATTATTGTCTATTTTATTTGAGTCTAATTATAATAGTTTTTCAATGTTAGTAATTAATTCTTTTAATGATATTTGAAAATCATTTCGAAACTATCATTCCACTTTGGTCAACAATTTCTTAAATTAATAATAATATAAAAAACATTAGAATATTCTTCCTAATTACTTTAGGTTGACAAACAATTTATTGATTAATAAAATATTTCTAAAAAGTTTGTGTCATATCCAATAAGTATCAATTAACTATTCTTGACTAGGATAATATAACAATTCATATATGAGATTGAAGGTTTTAAGTCAAATAGCCACGTACGCAATCATGACAGTGAATATTCCTATATACACAAAAGTAATATTTTATATGAAATTCTCAAGTTAGTTCAATTTAGGGAACTTATTCCCTAACAAGCACTTACATGTTCATTTTAGTATTTTCATATTTTAATCTATAAGATTAATTACTTCTTTTATAAGGAAAAAAAGTATAATTTGTGCTAGTATTTATACTCTATTAATGTTTAATATTAATAATGTAATGAGTATAAGCAAATTAGAAATAATACCTAAATGTAATATGAATCTTATAATTATGATTTTATCATAACTTTATTTACAAAGTATATTTATCCCATAAATTTTCTTTGATAAGTTAGTTAATTAAACAAATATGTATAAAATAAACAACGCCCTTAATTAACTATTTCATAAATATATAACCAACTAATTGACTGTATGTAAACCAACAATCTATCGTTTGCATTAAACTAATTGCTTAAGTATTTTATAGTATTTTGTATGATGATCATGTAACTATTGGGATCGTGATTTAATGAGATGATTCTACAAAATTGTTTTTTAGTGAATACTTATTTAAACTTTACAAATTTATCTCTTCAACTATATTATTAAATTCTTAAATATGTTGGTGATGATATAAATCATAATAATATTTTATATTTAGAATTAGATAATTTAAACTCTTTTAATTTATATTTAATTCTCTAATTAAATAATTTACTTTCACATATCAACATTAGCATTTAACAATATATCATGACTATCTAAATATTAGAAATATCAAATTAGTTTTGACTAATCTTTTTATATATGATTTTTTATAAGATCAATTAAACGTAGAATATGAAATTAATATTTACTATGTTTGTGTTCTATTATATTAGTTCTTTAATATTAATAATTGATTCTTTGAATGTCATTTAAAATTTATTTCCAAACTCTCATTTCACTTTGGTCAAGAATTTCTCAAATTGATAATAATAGAAAATAATGAAACATTCTTCTTAATTGTTTTAAAGTGACGAATTATATATTGATCAATAAGCTATTTTTATATAGTTCATGTTGTATCCAATAACTATCAACTGATAATTATTTGTTAGTTTGAGTCCTAAATAATATCATAATATAACAATTCATATGTAAGATACTTTTAAGATCTTAAGTCAAAGATCACTTATGCAATTATCACAATGAATATTTTCATAGATAAAAAAGCAATATTCCATATGAAGTTCTCATGTAAGATAAATTTAGTGAAGTTGTTATCTAACAAGCACTTACATGATTGCTTGAATATCTCCATACTTTAGTGTATGAGATAGATTATTTCTGTTATAAAGAAGAAATATAATCTGTGCTATATTTATACTCTATTAATGTTTAGTATTAATATTGCAATGACTATAAACAAATTAGAGGCAATACCTAAATGAAATATAAATTTTATAATTATGATCTCATCATAATTTTATTTATCTTCTAGCTTTATTATATAAGTTAGTTAATTAGTTAAACAAAAATGTATAACATAAAGAATGTGTTTAATTAACTACATTACAAATATACAACCGATTGACTAGTTGTAGGATATACACCAACAATCTTTCATTTGCATTGAGCTAATTATTTTAGTAATTTATACCATATATCCATATGATGATCATGTTACTATTGAGACAGTGGTTTAGTATGATAATTCTACAAATTTCTTTTTTAGTGAACACTTATTTAAACCTTATGACTTTTTATATCAACTATCTTCATAATTAAATTAAATGCCTAAATATATAATTAGATCCTTGATACGATCTTAACTCCTTTTGTCTGCCTAATAACTCTAATCATTCCATAATATTTTACTGTTTAAATAATAAAAAGAATTATATCAAGCTCGTTGAAGAACTTCTTGATAAAGAAAACCATTTCTACTAAATGGAAAGATGCATTATAGCTTACTTAGAAATCAACGCTACATTAAAATATTTTTAAATCAAAATAATATCATTTAAAATAAAATATACCTTAGTTAGGACTTGTTAGGATTATGTTATATATCTTTTATTTAATTTTGGAATTATTTATTAATTGGACGTATAAGATATTAATTGGATAATGACTTAGATTCAAAAGACATATGTATAATCTTCTAATTGAAAAAGAATCCTATCTTAGATTGAAGTCTATTATTATGTTGGTAATTGGATGATGTTAATGCTGGATTATGTAGATTTTGTAGAGAGAAAAAAATAGAAGGAAGTGGTTGTTGTGTGGGTGTAATTGGGACATTATTGTTGCGTGTTTCAAGAGGGACTGTTCTTGCTTGAGTGTGTTGGCATTGTGCACATCTCCCATCAATAGTCGAAGTGAATCCCGTGTGCAGTGGAAGAATAGTTATTGTTATGTGCATCAATTGAAAATTGAAAAGAAACACAGCTGAAGTGGTGTGAAAAAGATGGATTCGGTGTTGGATTAATGAAGAGTGTAGTGGACATTAATTACATACGAAAAAGAAACAAAGCTTACGTGATTTTTATGATACAAGATAAAGGCAAGTTGTCTTGTCTGTTTGTGAAGGGATTTTGCTGTGAGAATTGTGCACGTCTCCATCAGGTGTCTTGCGGGTCTATATTGTGCATGGCTTGATTTATAGCAAAAGAAGAAAGTGAGTTATGCGAGGAGTCAAGGTGTAGTGGGCGTTAAAGTGAACAGTGGGAGTGTAAGAATTATTAAGTATGCAGTGGGTGTGTGAGAATTAAAAAGAGTGCAGTGGTGCAGTAAGCATTAATTATATATGGAATTTTTTGGGGTTTGTTTATGATTGCAACGTCCTCTCTTCAACAATTCCCTGTTATTCACTTTGGCTTTTCAATAATGCAAAATTTGGTTCCACTGCCTTAAGGGACCGGACAACTCTTGTTTCTTAGTGTTGACTCTCGACTCCTGCTTACTCATCAATCTGACTTGTTCTTCTAGGATATGTGTTATTTGTGGAAGATACATCGTGGCTTAAACTTCTGATTTTCCATACTTGTTCTTCTTGGGTCTCTGTGTGATTATTTTACTGAATTGTGTTTGGTTGGCTACATATGGTATGTGGCTTCGTGTTGTTGTTTATGTGAATCAACTCATTGTTGTTGTGACGACTTCCAGATTTATTTAAGTAGAGTTGAACCTATCGGGAAGTTATTCTTCTCTTATATCCCAAATGAATTATCACTTTTGTTTCTAGTTATTTTAATCGCTTAAGTTGTTCGTTTAATTATCTTTATTATTAAACAGTATGTGTAAATCCTTTGTCGAGTTTAGTACGAGGTGATCGTATTATTGGGTGTAAAATTCTTCCACGGGAAGTGAGGTTGAGAGATAGTGTCAAGGGTTGAGTGGTGTCGGCTCAGTAAAGCCTTGGAGATGTCCGCGGTAAAATTGGAAAGTTTGTAAAACGACTACCCCCGTCGGTTTTTCAGGACTTACCTTTGTTCTTATCAAACTAAATTTAAAATTTACATGTCATTACAATCAAATATTAACTCACATATATTTCCAAAAAAAACTCATATATATAATAATGAATATCTTTACTTCATTAATACGAGATATCTCAAATGTTAAACTCCTTTTGCACATTATCTACATATTTGCACTAAAATAGTTAAATAATTTTTTAATCCATCTCTATAGATCTTTTGTAACACCCCAATCCTGCCCAACATATGCATGTGTGCCATACAGTCACACGTGCTCATGCACGACAAAATGGGCGTGTTAACTATATCATCTTCACTTAATCGCATGGCATCACAAGCAAAATCATAAATAACACACGATCTCAAATCCAAAAGTTTCCTTAGTTCATTTCATAAACTATCATTTACAATGTAGCATGAACCATCATCCATATTTTATATTTTCAACCTGGAGTGTTTACAACTCAGTCTATATAATATGCTACATACATGAGGAAAATAAACAAAAATTAAAACAAACTATTTTTTCAGTCCCAACTGACCGACCTTTGATTCATATCTGAACTCCAAAAGTTGTACAAAATCACTTTTATATAGTTTTAGAAGCTAGGTAGTCACTCTCTTGAACCTGAAATTGTCAACATTGCAATTTTGATGAGTTTTTTGAACTCAGTAGAGTAACCATCCTCGATAGTTCACTCTTGTCATACATCACACAACAAATAATTTTATCATGTAATTCACATTAACATTATTTTTGTCAAGTAATATCACATAATACCTGATCATATTTGTCATATTTCAAAAACAAAAATTCAAACATTTCATAATTTCAGTACAATTTTACATAACATAAACATTGACAAATTATCTCATATTTCATACACAAAGTTCTCAAAACATTACAATCATTCAATTTATTTAGATCACATGTGTATGCAATGCTATGAGACATATTCATTTGTTATGTTGTTGTGACTGTGTGTCTTTTTCACTATCCCGTATCCGTTGTGGATACCGAGCTCTTTTATACCGTTCCTTACTTGCTGGGGATACAGGGCTCATTGTACACGTTGAGCCTTAGGCTCTTTCCACAGGTGTCTGAGTTTTAAGATCTTTTTAACTGACGACATCAGTCACAATTGTCTTTATATTTCATGCATTGGAAATAAAATGCATTCATAAATTCAATCTTCATATTCATTTAGTCACATTCACATTCTTTCTCATTCAAATACATGTAGCACTTCTAATGATGTTTATATGCATCAAACACCTCGGACAATTATTGTCTGAAATTCAGAATGCAATCAACACATATCAAATTCAATTAGTCAATCTCATTGACATGCAAGTAGCACTTTCAATATTTTAGTCATGCATCAATACTCCTCGGACAATTCATGTTCAGAATTGAATACACAATTCAGTACACATTCATCAATATCAAATTCAATTCAGTAATAAACAAAATAAATCAATGTGAGACCATCTTAGGTTACTCACAATTACTCCCTTTTGCTTATTGCCTTGAAGTCTGGGCAATATCTGGAAGCGATCATTCCACGTGTTCTTCTATATGCAAGCATACACATTTCATATTACTACATTGCTCATTTAATTGAATAAATACATTTAAAAATGTATCATGTATTGTGCATGTTCAATGACAATCCCGGGGATCTTATCATTATTCTTGTCACAATATCATTCATATATTAAAACTCATATAAATTAATTTGTACTAAGGGTTTGGACCATAATAAAACAATTCGAAACTAACTTCATAACGCAATTGATCTTTCCAAATTTTAAAAAAAAAACATACTTTCATGTCCACTTTGCATGATCATTCTGACAAGTAAAATGGAGTAATTTAATAACACTTCCTACTAGAAAATTGTTCTCCTATGTCTTAAGTTTCTAATGACACTAAGATTATACAATTTGGTTCATTATTCTATGAGTTATACTCAAAATACTACAGACTGAGTACATTTGAAATTTTGACTAGGGTATCATCATGCATTCAAAGTTATACAAACCATATATCTCTCAATTATAATATCAAAACATTACAAACTTTATACTTGTGAATGTGAATGTGATCAATTATGTCTGTGAATGTGAAACCTTTGTGTTTCTAATGTGATCAATTGTGACTGTGAAGTTTAATGTGAATAATTGTGATCTATTTGATGGGCAAATTGCTTGCTATTACTGTGCTTCATTGCGTTGCCTCTACTGTGACAGACTGTTTTATACTGACTGTGCTATATTGGGCATATTGCATTTCGTACACAAATACATGAACGGATAATAATAGTTGTGACCAGAGTCGCCACTGTTACTGAAAAAGAGCCTCGAGCTCGAAGGGAGTTAGTGCATACCCAGAGGGCTCTCCTACTCCCTAGACG
>JANIJH010000006.1:10651741-10686415 GCA_024520975.1 Erythroxylum areolatum
ACCCAAAATTTGCAACTATTTTTCAGGCCTTGAAGAGTACTCCGTTAGACACGGGAGTATGCCTACTGCATGCCAGGGAAAGATAGGGGTTGGGATCAGTTCGCGTCTGCATTAGTGTCATCTTACTTTTATACAATTATGGATTCCACATTTTTCTGGAAAATAATGTTGTAGTTCTAGTGGGCCCCAAATAGGCTATTGTAATTTTATTGATTGTAATATGATCATTGAAATGTTATGAATAAAATTGGGCCCAATTTGGTTGTGGATCTGTGTACCTTAACTGGATATTCTAAATACTATCGAGTGTACTGTTATCACTGAAAATGTTTACAAAGTAAAGCGGGCCCAAATTGTCTACTGATTTTTGTGAATATGATTGTATTAAAAAATTTATATTGAGTTTCGTCTGAGTGATGTAGCACGCCACCCTCGCGGGACACGGACTCGAATATTATCATCGATGTCGAGTTCGGGTCAAGCGAGAGAGGGGTGTTACACTCAAAATTAAAAATCACACACAACATCATAATCAAATTTCACATACGGTTTTCTTGCAAAATTTCTACCCTTGTTTCATTTTCTACATTTTTTCAGCATCAATTTACGATCCAAAAACATAGAACTTAAGTCCAGTTTCTACAATTGCCTACTCTTCAAATTCATATTAAACTCAGATTCTCACACTTCATCACACTTTTTGTAAATTTCATCTTTACTAAAATCTCATTTAACTCATTCTTAACATTATCGAAGCTATCCTTCTTACACACCTCATGTATGAATTCATTTCCAATCATTAAAACATCATCAAAACCATTTACAATATCCAGTAAATCTGAAAACACATCTTACTTGATTTCAGAAAAATTCCAGCAATAAGAGAAGAACAGGGTCTAGTTTTAGTGGAAGTAAAATCAAGAGAGCAAAGCAGTATCTATATTGCCAACTATACAACCAGATACAAGTAGTGATTCGGTGATGGTTGATAAAGAAGAGAGTGTGATGATGCTCAGTGAAGAACATCGAGAGAGAGCTGGAGAATTGTTCTTCTTCTCTTCTTTTTTTTTTTAACATACACGTGGCACCTATGCATGTAATCCATTTGTCATGCATGTGAGGCTGCCACATGTCACACTCCTATTTGTCTATTTTTCCTAAATCCAAAATACCCTAAATTTTTGAAAAATTTCTAAAATTCACCAAAAATTTTGAAATAACCATAATACTCTCCAAATAAATTTTCAACACAAATAATCCACAATTCACATTTTAATCGCATTTATAAGTCAATTATACCTAAAAAATGTCAATAAATGCATATACAATTATTTTAATGAGCCAAAAATAAATATTCACATGTTATGCCATATGATGCATAAAATGCACTTCTAACTTCTCAGTTTACAATATTCCAAGGTCTTAACCCCTAACATGGGATATTGGGACGTTACATCCTTATTCCCAAAATTTATGTTATTATCCTTTCGTATCCAAATGAGAGTTATTCTTGGATTACCATATATTCAGCAATTGAAAATATGAATTGTTATTTTATGAGTAATATGTCATTTATATATTCTTATTGAATGGTATATTGTTATTAACCTTTGTATAGAAATGACATATTCAAAATAAATAAACTCTTTGAATTAATAACGAAGGTGGATTTTTCCAACATATGTTAACCTTTTGACTATACATAAAATGTACTAGATAAAGGCATTAATTCTATTATAATGTATTTCTATAAGATTCAAACTATTTCAACCTTTATGTTTTCCCCATTAATCATCTAAATAACAATTCTCCTATAAGTGTACATTGAAACAAACTTAAACTATGTGGAGTTTGTAAGATTGTATCCAACCTTGTGGATATCCCATAACCCTTATTATTATTAGATAATGACATTGTTTGGTAAATGACTTATTGGTTATTTTTTAGCAAATTGAAAGGTTTTAGCTGTTTGACCATATCAAACTGTTGATAATTATGTTTGGTAAACAATTGATTAGGTTGGCAGATTGGACTCAATCCGTCGATTTTGAAAATGCCACTATAAGGAGCATTTTTATCTAGCGGTTAAGAAATTAAGAGACTAAAAGACAATTATATCCAAAATTTATTAAAAATCACTCAAAGAGATAGAAATGGAAATAGAAATATAAATTTGACTTAATTTATACAAATTTTAAAAAGTTGCTCATTAAATTAAAATTTTCAAAAAATTAAATACTTTTAAATTTTTTATTTCTAATTATATCACATTAATTACTTTGTATAGACCCAAAATTTAGGTCCCTTTTATATCAATATTTAGTATATAATATTATTATCACTTATATATTGTGTTTAATTCAATTCAATTTAATCTAAATTTAATAAGTCAAATTTAAATTAATTATTTTTATCTAAGTTTAAATTTTAAGAGATTAATATAAACAATTTTTTTCCAAAATAATTTTATTTTAATTTTATATATTAAAAATATAGTTTCAATTTTTAAAATTTAAAAATTAAAAATTAAAAAAGATTATATTTCCTTAAATTAGAAATTAAATCAATATCATTTTTATTGACCCAATTTCATAGTAAACTCGTTGGTGTTGCATTTGAAGAAAAATTCCTGGTGTGATCCAATCAACCCTATTCTCAAGCTTATTTTTAATGGTATTTTGGTGATCTCTTTTAAGTTCTTCAATTGGCCCTTCGTGGTCCAAATTTAAGAAGATCTCGAGAAGTTTTAAATCTAGCTCATCCGTCATTGAGAAGTTGTATTGAAATGGCTTTCAGCATTTTTAAAACTCGATAGAAGATATTGGAGAAAATGATTATTATGGCTTCTTTTGCTTTATCTAAATTTGTATGAGAATATTCAAAAAATAGTAAGATATAAACATCTAATACTCGTGTCCTTATAAATTTTTTTGAAGTCATATCTTCGTAAGTCATTTTACATATAAATAGTTAATGTTAAACAGTTAATTTTATCAAACATTTTTAAATAAACAGCTAATGTATCCATTGGTCAAATTAGTTATATTAATCCGCTATTAGCTAATCGCTGATAGAATCAGTTAACAACTAATGCAATCCGTTGATTGCCAAACAGGGCCAATATTTGTCTCAAATAAGCATTATATCTTTAAATCATTAGATTTAACTCTTTGAGATCTTACCATTATATCTTATACAAAATCTTGTTAATTGAATGAATGGAACTATACAAGGAAAGTTATAAATTAAGGCATAACCTTAGAAAAAAATTGCATCATATAATATCATTTTGTATGTTCTTGACTACAAAAATTCATATAATCATCAATTTTAGTGGTGGAGAAATTTAATAAAGAATCTCATTCCCTACAGAGAAATAAGAAAATTTTAATATAAAATTCACGATATCAAGCTTATCTAAGTTTTTCAACATTCTTGATGCCCAAATTTTACTTAGATCTAAATACTTTGACTTTTTAAAATTTTAGATCTATATTCCATTTAATCCATATGACAATGTCATATAAAGTCATTAATAAATTAAACGAAATATAATTATTTATGTTTTTATGAATTGTTATAGCATCTTACACATCACATGTATTAGATTTAACAATTCAAACAAATGTTAATTTGATCATCCTTCAATCCTAAAAAGTTTTACACAATTTATAATTAAAAGAATAAATACACACTCCCATATACACAACTAAATGCACACATGCACAAACACATACCCCCACGAACGCACGCACACGCACACGCACACGTATACATGCACACACGCATACAAGTATAATCTTAATTATCTAACTTTATATTCTTGTCATTTGTGTTATATCTCTTATTCCAATACAATCAAATTATTTATATAAACTTGGATTAACTACTCTTACTTAATAAACTATTTCTTCCTTACACTTTGTGTTAATATTAAATCTAAATTTTGGTGTTAAATACCCAAAAGCATGAGATAGAAATATATATTTATATATAAAGTCTCTTTGAACTCTAATATTTGTACCAAAATACAGGTCAAACCATAATGTTTCGAAGTGTACAAAAAGAACCCTAATGTCTAAAAGTCATTTGAGTTAAACTCCCAATTGAAGAAACCCTTGACCCTATCACAATTTTATCAATTGTCACGTCAATATCAACGACTTTTTTTTTCTACTTTATTTGAAACATACTAATGTCCGATGGATTACTTTAGGGTGACGAATTGTATATTAATCGCTTAACCATTTCTATATAATTTATATCATATCTAATAACTACCAGCTGAACTAATTTTGATTAGAAAATATGTTAAACAATATCAAAATATAACAATCTATATCTGAGATACTTTGAAGACTCAAGTTAAATAATCACTTATGTGATTATTATAATGAACATTTTTATAAACATATAAATAATGTTGAAATTCTCATGTTAGATTAATTTAATGAAATTGTTCTTTAATAAACACCTACATGTTCATGTACATATCTTCATATTTCAATTTGTAAGATTGAGTACTATCATATGAAAGAAACATAACCTATACTAATATTTTTACTCTCTTGGTCTTCAATCTTAATAATATAATGATTACGAACAATATACTAAATAATACCTAAATGTAAAATGAAACTCATAATTGTAATTTTAGCATAATTTTATTGACAAAATATTTTTTTTTTCATAAACTTTATCTCATAAGTTAATTAATTAAATAAATATGTATGAGATAAAAATGTCTTAAATTAAACCCATCTACTATGGAACATAAACAAGCACTTATATGTTCTCTATCTTCAAAAGTTTATGGGCTTGAAATAAATGTGTTGAAAACTACTTTTATCAACCAAATATGAAGTAATGGTTCAATTCAGCATGTTTAGTTCTGATATGAAAAACCTGATAATAATAAAGTAAATTATGCTAGTTAATAAAGAATGAATCCAGAAGATTACATCAGAAACATTTGCAAACAACTTATGCTCACTCCCTTTTGGGGAACGTAAATTATGGATTATCTCTTGCAGTCCAAGGTATGAGGTTGTCTCCAAGTAACTGACATAGTCATTTGTAAACCTTTTCAATAAGAACCATGAAAAGTCTTCGCGAAGATAGCACAAGAATCATTTACATTCTTCAGTCATAATGCATCAATTGACTGAAATATGTAACTTTTCCATTGTACAATTAATAAGTACTTCATTTCACTGAGCCTACATGTATGAAATATGCAATACCACCATGTAATCAGCTAGCAATAGAAAAACATAGAACACCCGGTCGTCCAACTGTGTACTCCTGACGAAGATGCCAGTATCAACGTTTGAGCATTTGCTTCAGCCACAGCGAAAATAATGAAAACTTGGGGTGTATAACCGAAGACTGTCATGCTGATTTATGATCCTGTAATCAATGCAATCAGCGTAAGAATTCAGAGCATTCAATTGATTCATCAGCATCAGTAGTAGATTATCCACCTTCACCAGCAATTATTTCGTTGCCTTCATGATTTTCTTTTGATAAACCTCTCCAAAGCCACAACACCTGCATCAATCCACCATTTGCAACATGCAAAAGAAATAACTGTGTCCGTGCTGTGAAACCTGCAGAGATGGCCTTGACTAATACAAAGAAGCAACTGATAGCTACGAGGGACATTTTCAATGCTTTTCCCTGTTCAAAAGGTAAAGTGAATCAAACTAACAAATGCAGTTCGTGCATTCTCAACTAACAGGGCAAACCTTACCTCTTCAGCAGGCAACATTTCCTGCATTATTTCTTTTAAGAAGTCAGTCATCAAGCAGCCAACAAGGAGACCAAAAGGAATCACAAGCTCTTGGTTTCTTGAGATGGAAAGTATAACAGCGGACAAAAAACTAAGAATGAAATATGCCACAAAACACCACTTGAGTACTTTTTGTCCAACAGATAAAAATCTCTTCATTAACACATCCTTAGCCTTCCTCCAAGGAAAATCTTTCACAGGCTCAAGGACAGCTTCCAACAGCCTCTCCTTTGCAATGCTCATTTGCAACTTGACCTTACTTGGTTGACCATATTGAGCATTTGTTAATTTCACAGAACATATAGGTGAAGAAAACCTATGATTCACATGATCCAACATGCAACAATTGCTTGGACAGGATCGGCTTTTAAACAATTTAACCTAAAGAAGAAGCAATTATCGTAATGTCAATCTCAAGAAACAACTTTGACTCTTAAGTGGCATTCCCAAAATTAAAAAAAAGAAGAAGAAAAAACTCCTCTCTTAACCAAATGGGAAAAAGAAAGAATTTGTGAATCATGCTTCAACCACAAAATCAAACACAAGCAAAGAAAATAAAATCCAAGAATAGCGAAAATTCCAACACCTAAATTGTAGGAGAAACAAAAAGAAGGAACTGTAATCCCAAAACAGTAGTAATGGAAAGAAAACAGTTTAGATTGTATTCACTAGCCAAAAACAAACTAACTAATTATCCATGTGAATGTATTCATATCAATTTCTTCCGTCCAACGGCCCAAGCAACCTCACTAAGAACTAAACGACCAAAACACCAGATAAAATAAGGATCTTTAGCAAAAGTAAAGTACCTGGAAATTGAGAGTGGAGAGTGGTACAGAAGATGCCATGAATTGGGATTATTTTCTAGTTTATGAGCTCATCTCTCTCTCCAGCTCTGTCTCATTGCTGCTTCGTCTCTGTCCAGAGAGGGTTTTAGCAAATTAAGACTTCGCTTTTGGACTGAATACAAATCACGGGCTTACTTTGTTAAGCCCAACTTTTCAAAAATTAGGCCCATCTTTATGTCGGCGTCTTAAGGCGTTGCTTTGGACAGACTACTAATCGTGGGTCCAAGAGACTGGCCCATTCTCACATTTTCTCACCTTGCCATTCCTATCATGTTAATGCAAAGTAACTATTGTTTTGGAGTTCATAAGTTAATTTTTAACATTAACTCTTTTTAGACACAACTTATTAATAACTTTCACAAGGCATTATTTATATTTAAAAGAACTTAGAAGTGTATTAATTTTAATATATATATATAAGATATATTACTAAATTTTAACATGTTAAAGGCTAATTAATGAGTATGAGTATTTAATAATGATAACCTTTTAGGTCTAAGATTTGGTTATTGCATTGAGAGAATATAATTGTGTGTGACAAGTCCGATAAATAGGGAACTAGGACATCATAATCCTCATATGATCAAATTAGGTAGTGAAAACTGATTGGTTTGATTATCTTAAGTATTCGTTACACGCCAACTTTTCACTTGACTTTCTTAAATCATGTTCAAGCCATACAAATTTGATAAACTCAAACCCCCGGATAAAATTTAGGATTCAGAATTCCAAGGTCACTAACTTATATTTGCTGCCAAAATTCATGTTGCTCGTCGGATGTAAACAATTATATAGGGTTGCTAGGATTCCCTCAGTATCCCACTTCTTGCGACTATATGAAATGCCACCGACGGTGGCTACTAATTTTTGTTCTCTTCTTCAAAAAGAATCAACTTTTAAAAGTGGGGCAAACCCTCTTGGGTCTTTGCTTAAATGTGTTTGCATTTGATAGCTAAGAACAAGACGATCGGGTCTAAAAATAGGACAAACATCTTTTAAAAATTCTCAACCTGGTGACTGTCGTTGTCATTCTATCAACAAACATACGTCTTCTGTTCTGTTTCAATAATGCCCCTTTTTAATATGTTATGTTTGTTATTCTAACATGAACAACTGACGACACAAGTCGTCGTTTGGCTATTGTCTCGGTTCCTGCCATAATCCTTAATCAAGGGTAGTGCTTATTAACGTCATTATATATAATTTACCCAAAAAAGAACGTCATTATGTATATTAAAAGAACGTGCATGTTGCAGAGTCTATGTTTTGAAATTTTGGTTTTTTGTTAAGGGCTGTTTCTGTTGTGTTTGTTCTTCCAGAGGGATATTCCTGTTAACTTTACAGCGAGATATCAGTTATAAAATTACTATTTAATGAAGCATTGTCCCATTTGAGCTCGGGATTTATATATTGGACGTGCTTTCTTTTCCTTGCCGGAGACTATGTGCTTGTGTCCACTTGGAGTAGTACATACGAAAGCTATATAATAGTCCCTAATATACAGTAAACTATTAGATTAGTATCGAAATTCTTGTCAGAGTTTGAACAAAAAGTTTTGATTGCTGTCTTTATCTTAATTTGTAGTTAAGATAATGTACATTTCCTAAGAGTGAGTGGATTTTGTATAGAACATTAATGCTTATTAAGCGGATGATTGTGATAAAATTCAACAGACACAAGGAAAAGAAGAATTATATATATCGAGCTGTTAATGAACATATAGCCGCTTTTCTAATCATTTCTCGGAAACGAGATTACTTGCTACTTGCTAACTTTAAGACACCATTTTTTTCATGCCCATGGCTGAAGTTTCAGCCTGCTCTCTGATTTATGCATTAAACTCCTCGTGCTTAGTGAGAAATTAGAATAAATAAACCTTCACTTGAATGATAGTGTATTGTAATGCCATGGCTGGCCGGTTCTGCAAATTCTCAACCTTTTAGATTATTTAAGACGCTAGAGTTATATCATGCATCTTCCTCAGAGAAAACTTCAACCTGAAATTATAATTTTAGTTAACCGTATTTTTAATAGGATGATGACTTATTTGCTATTAATTTTTATAAATTTTAAGCTATAAAATTTTCAATTAAATTCTAAACTTATAAAAAATAATAGTTATTAATTAAAAAATATTTATTTATATAAAAATATGATTTGAAAGATGAAATAATAATGAATTATAGTATGTATCTCACCTCTTTAACTTACATTTAATCTTATTTTTAATCAAATAAATATTTTAAAATGTAGGTTAATTAAATAACATATTATTTGAGTAATTGAAAATCTTCACTTATTTAACAAGCAAGGCTACTGGGTATATTTATATAGAGAAGTTCAAAACATCGTGTGTACATGCTTTCTCAAGTACTAATAAGATAACAACAATCGTTGCATGATCAGTAGCCTATCTAGGATAACTACCATAGTTGTTTATTTACACACAGTAAGCATTATCTCTTAAGATTTGATATTGTCTCACCAGATTCCTTAAGTCTCAGAACTCATTGATTGTGCAGCGGCATGTATGGTCTGATACCCCCCTTAAACACAGTGTCCTTGGCTTGGACAGTGAGTTTGTTTCGAAGAAGGACATGGCGTGTTGCAGGAAGTGGTTTAGCTAAGATATCTGCAAGTTGATCCTGGGAGGAGAGAAGTTGCACCTGAAGCTGACCCAAAGTAACACATTCCTTGATGAAATGATAGTCAATCTCGATATGCTTGGTACGAGCATAAAAGACCGGATTGACAGTCAAATAAGTTGCTCCCAAATCATCACACCACAAGATTGGTGGCTTTGGAAGAGTAATACCCAACTCATGAAGCAACATTTGTAGCCATAAAATCTCAGCTGTAGCATCAGCCAAAGCTTTGTACTCTGCCTCAGTGGAGGATTGTGAAACCACCTTTTGCTTAGCCGATTTCCATGACAATAGATTTGCACTTAGAAACACCGCATAACTACTTGTAGACTTACGATCATCAATGGAGCCAGCCCAATCGGAGCCACTGAAACCATGTAGCATCATGAAGTGTATGGTCGCATATGCAAACTATGATCAAAGGTGGATTTCAAGTAGTGGAAGAAGCATTTAACTGCCACCCAATGAGCCTGCTGGGGTGCATGCATAAACTGGCATACTTTATTGACGGCAAAGGCGATGTCTAACCTAGTTAAGGTTAAATATTGGAGGGCCCCAACCGCCTGTCTAAACTTGGTTACATCTTCAAACAATTCATCACCATGTTGCGTTAGCTTTGTGGTTGTTGACAGTAGAGTGAAAATTGGCTTACATTGGTCCATACCATACCGATGTAATAAGTTATGAATGTATGGTTGCTGAGTAAGGAACAAGCCTGATTTGCTCCGATGGGCTTCTCTTCCCAAGAAGTAATGTACACCACCTAGGTCCTTGAGTGAAATTTGCTATGTAACTTTTGAATTAAAGACTACACTACTTCGTTGCTATTACCCATGACCAAAATGTCATTAACATAAACCAAAACAAACAATACCACCGTTAAAGACTTGTAGATAAACAAAGAACTATCTGCTTTGGATCCTTGAAACTGGAAACTCAGTAAAAATTGATGGAGACAATGAAACCAAGCATGAGGAGATTGTTTTAAACCATACAAAGATTTCAACAATTTGCAAACATGGGCCGGATTGCGTTCGTCAATATACCTGAGTGGTTGGGTCATATAAACTTCTTCTTTTAAACAACCATTGAGAAAGGTGCTTACATCCAATTGCTTGACTACCCAGCCACTAGTGATCGCCAAAGAGAGTACAATGCATACCATCGTTGGTTCTACAACAAGAATAAAAGTCTCGACATAATCAATTTCATATTGTTGATGATAACCTTTGTCCACAAGACAAGCTTTATATCATTCAAGAGAACCATTTGCTTTCCACTTTATTCAATAGACCCACTTGTATCCTACGACATTCTAGCTTGGGTTTGGTGGAACAAGAATCCATGTACCATTCCGAATAAGAGCAATGATCTCTGTATCCATAGCATTATGCCACTCACAATAGTTCTTTGCTTCTGTATAATTATGAGGTTCGGTACTTGGACAAGGTTTTTTGACCACAAGAGACACCGATTGGTAGTTGTGCTTTTGCTTCTCAACCTTGGTCATAGCACGTGTTTGCATAGGATAAGAAAGATGAGGAGTTGCTGTGATCTTAGTGTTGGACTAGATGGAGAAATTGGAGCACTGAATTGCGTTAAATCAACAACCAAATTTAAGCCTTGGAGTTGTACAATTTTAGATAGTGTTGCAGGCATAGAGGTTTCGGATTGTATAAGTACAGGGGGTGGTAAAGTGAGGTTGGTATTTGTTGTTGGTGAGGCAAGTGTTTGAGTAAAAGATATAGGATTTAAAGGACCTGAACACCGTTGCTGAGGAGGGCAATGGACTAAAGTGGATGAATCACCACCTAAACTGGAAGAGACCTGCACAGGCACACTAACCTAAGGAGAATCATGATGATAAGAGGGAGTTGGATTAGTGAGTACGGTTGAAAAATTTTGAAAGGGAAAGGTAGACTTATGAAAAATAACATGCCTTGCAATGTATAAATAGTTAGTTTTTAAGTCGAGACAACGATAACCCCTATAAAAAGGACTATATCCCAAAAATACACACGATGAGGAGCAAAAATCCATTTTATAATGATTGTAAGGACGCAAATATGGAAAGCAAAGGCATCCTAGAATCTTCAAAAAAGTATAATCTGGTGGCTTTGAAAACAATTTTTCATAAGGTGATATATTTTGAAGAACGGTGGTAGGCATACGATTAATCAGAAAATAATGGTATCAAACACGAAATGCCAATATTTTGTGGAATGTTTGCTTGGTACATCATGCTTAGAGCTATTTCAACTATAAGTTTGTGTCGTCGCTCTACAGTACCATTTTGTTCATGAGCATGGGGGCATTGGATACGATGAAGGATGCCAATTTGGTTAAAGTGCGTATGAAGATTCCTGTACTCCCCATCCTAGTCTGTTTGGACTTGTTTAATTTTTGTTGAAAATTGCCGTTCAATAAGAGTCTGAAATTGAGTAAAAAAATGAAAGACATCATATTTCTTACTAATGGGGTAGAATTAAATGCACTTGGAAAAATGGTTAACAAAAATAACATAATAGCGATGCCCATCAATTGAAGTTGTTAGACATAGACCCCAAACATCACTAAAAATAAGATCCAAAGGACCATTGCTAACATTGTTTGTAGATGGTAATGAGAAACGATAAGACTTGCCAAAAGGGCAACTTAGACAATTAGAAAGAAACTTTCGACCATTACTAAGTAAAAAATTTTTACGAAAAAGGAAATTCACGATATTTTGATTTGGATGCTCGAGTCTAGAATGCCAAATTGTTAGAGTCGCCTTGACTGAAAAAGCTTGTGGAGAAGAAAGATGATTTGAATTTGACAGAACGTACAAATCCACTTCAGTCTGCCCTATTAGTAGCCTGGTCCGAAATGTCTAGTCCTTAATATAACAAGTAGAGTCATCAAATTCACAAGAGCCTTTATTGTCTTTGAACAAATGTTTTACTGATAAAAGTGGTTTTGAGATTTGTGGAACATGTAAAACATCATTAAGGTGCAAAATTTGTCGCGAGGAATATGTGCGGGCCCTATATTTTTAATAGGAAGTGTCTCACCATTTCCAACTTGCAGTTCATCATTACCTTGGTATAGTTTATAGTGATCCATACTAGCTAAGTCAGGTGTGACATGATGCGTGGCGCCAATGTCCGGGCACCAAGGATACGATTGAACATAAGATGGAGTAGGAACAGAAGCTAAGTGTGCATTTGGAATAAGAGGAGTTTGATACCTTTTTGGACAGGAACTCGCAGTATGATTCCATAAATTACAAAGCTAGCACCTTATTCTCTGTTCAGTGTTGCCGTGCCAATTATGATTTGCTTGCCAGTTTTGATTCCATCCATTTCTCTGATCATAGGTGTTGTTATTCTTACCACGTCCATGACCTCATCCTCTACCATTTCGAACACGGCCTCTACCATTACTGCATCCTTGATTGGATTGAGGAGTCCTTTATGCAACATTAGCTACTGGTTGCATAGTAGGTTCAGCACTTGTAGTGCTTGGAGTAATTATTGGAATGGAGTCTTTATGGAGGAACTCGTGGCTTACCAAAAAACTATGGAGTTTAGTAAAGGAACAGAGTCTGGTCTTATGGATAAGGTAGTAACAATGTCCTTAAATTCCACCCCTAATCCTTTAAAAATATAAAGGTTCAAGTTACTCGCAGATAGTGGTCATCCAACGGCACTATGAAGAAAGGTTATCACTAATTTACCAGATGCTTGCTTGATTCCCTAGAGTGCCAGATGAAGTTGCATAATTTTGGTAGTGGGGATAGAAGCAAGTGCTTGCTCGAGAGTAAGCCAGATTTCTTCGAGATGTAGTGCAGTCTATCACCAATGGGAGAACTTCTGTAGACAAGGAGATGATCAAAGTGCTCATGAGCATTTGGTCCTGTTGCATCCGAGCAGTAAAAAGAGTATTTATTTCATATTGATCATCGTTGGAGGAGGGAATTGTTAGTGGAGGGCATAGTTTAGAGCCATCTACATAGCCAGACAATCCTTGTCCATAGAGAAAGAGGCGCATTTGTGTCTTCCAAAATAAATAGTTGTGATTCGTCAATTTCTTGAAAATGAAGTGATGTGCATTATTGAGGGAGGAAGAGCAAGAGGTGGTGTTGAGGGATGACTGGCTAGGAACAATTGGGAGTGATGAGGTGATTGTAGTGGTAGATTGCTCAGCATCAGTAGCCATAACTTTGCAGTTTTGCGTAAGGCTCTAATATCAAATTGAATAACAGTTTATTTAAGTAATTGAAAACCCTCACTTGTTAAACAAGTGAGGCTACTGGATATATTTATACAAAGAAGTTTAAAACATCATGTGCACATGGCTTTTTCAAGTACTAATAAGATAATGATAATCGTGACATGATCAGTAGCCTATGTAGAATAACTACCATAGTTGGTTATTTACACACAGCAAGCATTATCTCTTAGGATTCGATATTGTCTCACCAGATTCTTTAAGTCCTCGAACTGATTGATTGTGCAGCGGCATGTATGTACCGGTAAGGTTACATTTTAAAAAATGTAAATTGTGAATTAAAATATTTAAAAGATTTGACACATGAAAAATTCAAGATAATTTAGTATTAAATGAATCATGACCGATAATCTAACATATCTTGTTTTATTTCAATTTGATTTTAAAACCTTATTTTTCTTAAAATAAGATTTGACTAATATGTCAATATCCTTATCATTTTGTTGATCAAATTAAATTGTACTTATAATTAGGGTTTGAATCATATAAGTTCATATTATAGAATCCAATCATCTTTTTTAATTTTTAACATAATTATGGTCTATAACAATTCACGACCCTCTTCCTCATTTTGCATTTCCCATATTTGTGTACAATTAAGGGACATTGTTGACTTTCTGAATTCTACAGTCACATCCTACCTACTTTTTTGGGGATAATTAATAATGAAAAAGTAAATTATGACTCAACTTTTACATAAAAATTCTCGAATGCAGGATATATGGAAGGTTGTTCTTGCTAATTAATGGCGTTATGGGGGCCAACTTTTGTAATGCCTTGACAAAAACAGCGCTGTACACCAATTTCTTGTCAACTAATTCCAAACAAGTTAGGATAAGCTTACCAAACTTTCCTTTTGTCAACTTGAAGACTTTGTTTAAATTTAAAAATTTACAACTGTAATCAACAGCGGGACTTAAGAGTCAGCCAAGGATGACGTAAGGAACTTCTTAGAACCTCAGGTTGAATAAAACTCCAAGCCATCTTTAGCTGAAATGTGTTGCTATCAGACATATTGTTTGGCGAAGCAAGAAACAAAAGTGGAATAACTCGCCAAAGTTTAATTGTTATCTAGTGAATATCCAATTGGTTATGCACTCATTACATGCATCGATCATATCAATGGGAATTATGACTACATGTAAACATTCAGTGCTTGCTAAAATGAAAAAAAAAATCAACTGGAGTTTCAAGGGGGTTAGTAACATTTAAGTTCATCAAATTGGTCGTTAAAAGTTCGTTAGGTAAATCAGGTTCTTTACGATCGGTAAATTCCATGAGAAAAACTTGGCATATCTTGTTGCTAGTTATGGAACAGAAAATGTTGATAACATATACTAGATTTGCAGGTTGAAAGGACAACAGCTACTCGGAACATGCATGCTCGTGGTTTTTCTTTAGCAAATTAATTACTTCTATTTGGAAGCAGAATGCAATTCAACTTTGGTAAATCATCAGAGTAAAGCTGCGGTAGTGCTTTGACTAAAAGATGCAGGCACTCACCTACTGAAACAAATCGGGCTACTTTTTATAGCCTGAAATTGCAGATATGGATTATATATATGCAATTATGAAAGTCATGAATTATTCCTAAAGAAATGAGTTTTCTATCTGAATGAGTCTGATGACCTAGCATTTTACCATGAGGGCTTCTATATATGTTAGCTCATCTTTTTACTTCAGAAACAAATTTGGTTATCAAGCTTTATGGCGTTGAAGTATCAGGAGATTGTCTGCCTGAAATAAAATATAGTTTCCCAGCCAGTCATACTGCATAGCTATATTGGAGGTTCAATCCATATGTACGAAAAACACAAAAAAGAAAAAGCTACAAATTCCAGCTTGAAGCCTTTTTAATCCCTGAAGAGCTTAGCTTCAGGTCTAATATTCAAATTTTCTTCCAGAGAGAGATTAAAAAAAACGCATATGGTTAGGGTTAGTAAACCTTACCAAACATTCGAGATATTAAAAGCCATGTGCAGAAACTTAGAGATCCCATATCTACTTATCCGAGTTCATATTGGGAAATGTATATAGCATATAACGAGGCTAATTAACCTGCATGTTGTTCAAGTCTAAGCATATAAAGAAACTGCAAATGCTTGCCAGAAAGCACAATCTTCAACATCCAAGTTACGGACCAGTACGTTCTAATTTCTATCTACAAGTCTTCAATAGGACATAACCAAATTTACTGCAAAAGAAACTTAGTCTGAACTGGGAAGTACATTGAAAGAGAGCTGGCTCAAGGAACAGGAACTGGTTAAGATAAAGCGTGCCCTAAACAAAGATTTCACAAAATGATCAAATAATTAATAATTACTAGGGTTTTCTCAAAGATTCCAACACTCGCCTCTCCTATTCCTAAAATTCTATGTATGATTCATGTACACAGTTCAGTATTACACCAATCCAGGATACCTGAGGTCATGAGAAGAGAATTCTTGAAGAAACCTTGGTGGTATCCCTTCAGAGTTCGTCAAAGTTACAGGAGGGATAGGATAGATTTGAGAGCTCACGTCACCAAAGCTGTCGATTATGACTTCACCAGGATTCGAAGTTCCAGTTCTGTAGTTGCCCATATCATCACTCAACAGGAATTCCAGACCATCCAATCTTTGGGAGTTGCTGTAGTCAATTCCCTCGAACCCCTCGGGGAAATTACTTCGTCCTTCTAAAGTCGGCAATCCTGCCTCGTCTACTCCATACTGTACGATTTGAGACCCACTGTCGACATTTAAGGCCTCCACCGAAGTAGAAGGTGAGATACTAATCAACTGGTGATCGTAAAGTTGTTGGCTATGAGATATATCCATGGGGTATTGAAGAGAGTTTGTGGTAGGTTGAATGAGTTGATATTGAGGATCCGCACAAAACTTCCCTCCAAGCTTGATAAGTAATTTCCTAATAGAGGCATGGTCGTTAAGACGTGGTTCCTGGTTAGAGTATGGTATAGGAGTCAGCACATGCAACTCTGGCCAACATGGATTTACGTTAACAATATTGTTATCAACTGATGAAGCCACTGGATTATCCTTTCCTCTTTCCATCTCTTGTTTTAGCCCACTACTTCTACGAGCCTGTAGTTCTTTACGCTGCTTTCCAAGAAGCTTTTTCTTCAATCTTGTGTTCCAGTAGTTCTTTATGTCATTATCGGTCCTTCCAGGTAACTGTGCTGCAATTATTGACCATCTGCTCCACCAAGGAAGCTGATTATAGATTTGGAAATAAGAAAAGAAGTAATTATACGTATTGTCAAATATATATGTACCTGCTCCCAATACTGATGTAGAGGCTACAGATTATGTTATCTTCTTCCTCGGAGAAGCCTCCATGCTTTAAATTTGGACGAAGATAATTTAACCATCGGAGACGACAGCTCTTCCCGCATCTTTTAAGACCTGATTCAGCAAAAAAGAAAAAAAGAAGAAGAAAAAGTCTCAATTTGTGCATGAAACTTAACTGAATCAATCAAAACATATAAATACACTCTAGCTAAAAATTTAATCTGAGTTTTATTTCCTTGTTGAAGTAGTCAAAGAAAGAGAAAACAGAAATATGCAAGGAGAAATCAATGGAGGATAAAAGGGTTAACTAGTTATTTGCAAGTTTGGACATATACCGATCTTTTGAGGCAAAGCAATCCAGTTACCGCCAGTTCCATGCTGCTCTATGTAAGATTTGAGCTTAGCATCTTCTTCAGGTGACCATGGACCTTTCTTCACGTTAGCTTTGTCGCAACAAGGAGCCCTTCCCATACCTTACTGATTCTTTGTGTTAATTTCTTTGATCTTGATTTTAACTGACTAGTTCACAATAATGAGAGAGAGGGAGAGAGGGAGCGAATGTCAAAGAGAGATATGGAAAGGCATAAACATGGTTCAACAGCCATATGAACTTTAAGGAGTGTCGCCAGAAAAGAAAGTCCTGGCAATAGAAAATTGGAATGCCAGAACACTAGTGTGTGAGACTTTTCTTCTTGTCTTTCTTAAACCTTAAGCTGCGTCATAATCAAATATTAATATTACCGGCATTCGTCGCTTGCATGGCACACAGTAAGTCTGATTATCCTTATCTTTGAATTGGGTCCTTTAATTATTGCGTCATTGACATGTCATTACTAAGCATTTTCTCTCTCTCTATTTGTATATATATAGTGAGAGAGATATTAATTAGTTGCTGATTGCTCCTTCTTCTTGGTTTTGATAAGATTATTCAATTCTAAGTTCTAACTATATTTCAATCTGTTCTTAGTAGATTATCATAATAATAATTCGTTTTCAGGTATATCCACATTTATATATGTTGCCTGGGCATTTATGATTCAGATAGAAATATGACACGCCTTGGATATCATTGGCAGCGAAAGCATGCAATACGATTATAAAGTGTATTGTCGAGGAGTGATTCCTATTTTTAGACGGTATTTAACGTTATCATGTGCTTAACAAGGAAAGAAGTTTTTGAGAAAGAGTACAGACGCGTATAGGGAGTAGAGCTGCAGGAGCACCAGAGTTCCTGCATTGCGATTTAATAATAGTGTTAAGGATTTTTGTTTTATCGTAGTAGTACCACTAAGCAACATACTTATAATTTAGGGTTTCCTTGATCCATACATATAAATAGAGTTATATCTAATCGAAGTGTAATGTTTTGTGTTCTCTCTTCTTTTTAAAATATTTACCACGTAATATAAAACAAACAAGTGCTTACAATTAATCTTAATTAAATGTATTATAGACCACTTATTATTAATTTGCCTACTAATTTATACTCCCTCATTGGACTACTTTAGGTCTAGTGCAATAGCAGGCTTGTACTTGCTAGCAGTCTCACAATTGTTTAGTTCCAAGTTCAAGTTTCAACAAAGAATATCTTCTATATAGATAACTAGTTACCGTAGAGCAATCTTATCGAAATGTTATATTTTACAGAATCTACTGAAGATAATTCTCAAAACGTAATCAAGAACATTAAATGGTTATTGTTCATGTTACCCTAATTAATAAAATACTATAATGATAATTATATGAGAATTGAATGATAAAATGTTGCTACATAAAACTCTTCATATGAGAACAATAATTTGATTTATAAGTAATAAAATTGCAAATAATCGATCTGGTGCTTGACATCTTCCATGTATGAAATATTCATTCTTTATATTTAGTATAGGAAATTAAGTATGAAGAAAAAGATTATTTATTTAATGAAAATGTATATTTTATTTTCAAAATAGATAATGTCAGTGAAATCATATTGTTTCTTTAAATTAAAATTTTACGCTTAATTATCAAAAAATTTATTCTTATAATTCTAAATATTTGAAAATGGAATTTAATATTTCTATTGAAATATGAAACATGATTAATATGTATATGTATACTTTCACCATCATACAATTCACTTAATAACACATACTATAATAAATTAAAGTTTTTTAGAATAATCAAAATTTAATTATATCATTCCATGATTTTTATACAGGTAAAAGTTAAGGGATTAAGTATTCATGACATTTTATTTCTACCTGCATGTCGATTGATTAATAAACGATTATAATAATGATATTGCTCTTAAGTTTAATATGTTTCATAATTTGCAATTTTTCCTATCAATTAAAGTTGATCAGGCCCCTTATTTGTCATCTTGCTTCTTGTTTGCTTAGAAAGCTCAAATAATATCATTCTTTAGAAGTTAATATGCTTAGATAGTTAATTATCCAAAAAAAAAAAAAGCTTAGATAGGAATGGCAGAATAAATGAGAGAAATTATTCGAGATTTATGTGGTTGCTTAAAATCTAACAAATACAAGGTCAAGGTAAAGATGCAATTAGCGTTTGTGACACTTAAAGAGGGCGTCATAGACAAAGAGGGCAGTACGCAACAAGGGGAAGAAAAGCATTGATTATTAGTCAATGTGTTAGTAAAGAAGGTCATAAAAAACATTGGTTCGCACGTAAGTAGTTTCTTATGTTTGGTTTTGCGTGCAAAGATTTGTAGATTTTCAAGGTTGGCCGGAGGCCTGGCCTACATGGTTTGAAAAATCCCTCTTTTAACGATCAGGACATCCTCAGGCCATCGGTTCCTTTTTCTCTCCTCCAGGCTATATTATTCATCTCTCTTCGCCACAGTTCCCATTTTCTGCCTACTACCAATCAACTTTTGACAGGATTACTTGATATGACCTGACAATCAATTGATTTGTGGGCCTTCTCCAAATGATTGGTCATGTATACTCCAAATTAGCATCAACCGTGCTAATTTCTCCGTTATAGAGCAACCATTTTAGAACTTTCTATGGTTTAATCAACTGGAATCCACCATGAAAAATCACCAAAGCTCAATTTGGTAGACATGCTGTTTGAAGGTAAACATTTTCCTGTGTTAATTTTCTTGGGCTGGTAAAGCTGGAAACTGTAATTTCTCTCTTCAAAAGAGGAAAGTAGGAAAAGAAATAGTTATGCAGACTTAAAATGAGCCATGAAATGGTTGGTGTATGTAGTTGTTGGGCAAGAGGAAAGTTAGGAGATGCATATCATGACACTTTGACATGGACAGGATGCGAATCCTATGCAGATGCATGCATTCAACAATTCACAAATTAATGACCTGGTAAAATTATCTTCGAATGAGACGTTGAATACTTTCAGCCACATAAAGTTTGATTTTCTTTGGATGTATTTCAATCCAAAGATAAATAAGGAAATGGCTTATGTTGCACCAGGAAACAACTGGAACATGCATGCATGCATCCTCGCACAAAGTGCTTTACAACACTAAATTTGCAATATTTTAAAATATATTGCTTAAAACTAATATAATGCAACGATTTTTAAAGTGTGACCTGTAGTAATCTTAATAGGCAACACTAATAATAATTTATTGCCATATATTTAAAACGACAACAAAATTAAAATATAGTTGCTATAAAAATTTTTATTAGCAACAATTATATCCTTTACTAATTTAAACAATGATTAAGGGTGACAATAAATAACATTTGACGCAAACTCACTTAGGCCCAACCTCTACCTAAGTCTAGACACAATTGAATACAATATTTCGTAATGAAATATTGTATTCGATTGTCATTTTAAAAAATTTTAAATTTTGGATTAGATTGGACCTGACAATCAAAACTCAATTCTAGTCTGAGTTAATTCAAGTCAGGCCAATTCAGACTAGAATAAGTAAACTTTGTCACAACTAATTATATATATATATATATATATAACAAGTCAATAATTTTATGCTTATATTATACCTTTTATAATATTTTAGGGAGAAGAAACTTGATATATAATAAGACTTAGGTTTATACACAGGCACCAAAAATGTTGTGGAATTTTAACTTTCCCTTTGAAAAATTAAACTCTTCGGCAACGTTACGGCTCACTTACCTTTCTCATTGTATTTGTCGATCTCAATAGCATGATTGTTATCTTCAATTTATATGTCTATTAATGCTGAACAACACACCAAACCCAAGTACGTGATCTATAGCCTATAGCTTATTTTTTGGGTTTTAAAAATATAATGCAAACCCAAGTACATGATCTTCAACCTATACACTACAAGAAATGCATACAATCTGCAACATTTTGATTTTTTCGAAAACGTCACTGATTTGTAATACTTTTTGCAACGTTTTATCAATAAAACGTCACGAAATAGAAACCGTGACGTTTTAATGAAGAAAACCTCGCAGAAGGCTTACTTAAAATGTTCTGCTTTAGGAGCAAAAATTTGGAAATTAAGTTAGAAGAATTGGTTTAAGTGTTTTATATGTTAACTGAAGAAGATAGAAGTAAGAAAAATCTAAGAAAAATTACAGTAGAGAGAGGAAGTATATGCGAAGTTTCAGATTATTTTTAATGTTTGAAGTGTAAATTTGAATTTGACTTGTTTGGAGATTGTATTGAATATAGGAAATGCAAAATAAATGATTTAGGAGTGAGTACATCAGGAAATAATGAAAGAAAGAAGGAGAGAAGAACAGATGTTCGGTGAAGAAGAAGAGAGAAAGCATGCCGCATACCAATCAAATTAGTCACGACCGTACACCCTTAACACACGGCCGTGCACAACCAAATGACCATTTCATATTTTTCTAACAACATACTTTCAGGTCAACTTTGTATCATCATTTTGATAAGGTAAATGAAACAATTAGGCAATACTTTTTTTCTAGAAAATTATTTTCTAATGTCTTAAGTTTCTAATGAAACCAAGATCATACAAATTGATTCAGTATTCCAAAAGTTATACTCAATTTACTTTGGACTATTCTTTGAACTATAACTGTATTCTATATTCATCTTCAAGTTAGATTCTAGAATTTCTAGAGACAAAATTAAATTTGATATCTTCAGACAATTTGTGGCTATATGTCTCTAGTTAAATTTAATTAAGAATCATTCCATTTGGATACCTATTGGTCAAAATATAGTTAAAATACCGAAGTATGTTCAGTGAAATCATCTCAGTTTTTCATATTCCAGTACTCCTCACCATTTTCATCTTAAATCAACAACCAATCCATTTTATTTGGCTATAATTTTTTGTTGAGATGAAGAACAATGTGTTATGAGTCTATTGGTTCAATAATTAAGTCATTTGGATGTCAGGTAAAGAAGTTATAGCAAAAAGACCAAAGGATGTTCAAAAAACTATTTTCCTGTAAAAAGCTTCAGGTCAGATCATGCAAAGGCATGATCATGAGTTTTCAAGCCATCCTGTGAAGTTGCGATCGTGCTAAAGCACAATCGTGATTCGCAAGCCTTCATCAACGAAGTCGCAATCATGCTTTCATGACCTTTATCAGAAGTAAAACGATGTCATTTTGCTTACTTAAAACATTATGTTTCAGGAGCAAAACAACATCGTTTGGTTAAAAAAAGCTTTGGGTTGCGATCGTGCATAGGCACGATCATGAGTTTTCAAACCATCCTGTGAAGAAAGCACGATCACGATTTGCAATCTTTATCATAAGCAAAACTACGTTGTTTTGCTTACTTAAAACGTTATGCTTCAGGAGCAAAGCGATGTTGTTTGGTTTAAAACCAAATGACATCATTTTGGTTTTCTTTAAACGTCTACCCCAGTCCCCTTCCCTGCCTACTTCCGTTTTGCCTCCCTCATTAGAGCTACATCGTTGTCGAGCTTCTCCTCCCTCATTCTGACCTTCAATTGTCCCAATCTATTTGTTACCTTCTCACAGATTTCACATCTTGTTCTTCGATTTGGGCCTCCAATGTCTCTCCCTTTTCTTCAGTTTTAGCTATAAGCTTCATTTCTATAATACCCATTAAGCTTTCTGCTGTTGTTGTGTTGTGTTGTTTTAACTTTGTGATCATTGTTGATGTTGTAGTCTCTATGCACTCATAGAAGTGACTAATGTTCTTGGATTTTCTTGGTCTTTCAGTGGGTTAAGTTCAATTTATAGTTGCTACAGCTTGTTTTGGTTTTTATTTGTGATAATGGGGGTGTACTTTTGCTTTTTTGGGCTTGGTAAGTGTTCATTTTTAAGGTTTTGAGTGTTTTGTGGCTGATAGATAGATGAGTTTTGGGTGTTTAGTGTTATAGATTTTAGCTAAGGATTGGATGTCTCTACGTTTTGGCTTCATTTAGTAACATGGGATTATTTCTACTGTTACTTTGATTGCTAGGAGTGTTGCTTTTGTTCAACATATATCGAGGTAATTGATACTTTTAATAACTTATTTGTACTTAGTGACTTGTTCTTTTTTGAAATTTATTGCTCGTGAATTTATCATATATATACAACCTTTAAGCAAAGTAATAATGTTCATTTAGTTGAAGTAGCAAATATATGATTTGGTTACAAAATACACCAAATCATTTATCACAGGTTGAAATACAATGATACACCATATCAATTGTTTAGTTTGTGAACTTGGTGGTTACTATATTGAACAATATATGTTCATAAGATTTTATACATTTAATTGCTGAATCACTTGTATGACTCTTCTTCAAATTTAAATTCTTTGTTAATATTTGGAAATGCGTTAAGGATTTATTCCATTTTAATAAGTCTAGTCTCCATTATGTTGAGTTTATAAAATTGTTATATTTAGATATAAACATCTTTTAAGGACCAATGGTTGTAAACATTGCTTCTTCATAGAGAATTAATTTATACCTGGAGTAAAAGATGCTTTGAAGTGTTGAGTCCCTTTTTTAAGCTTTAACCTAAGATCAGGAGGGGCAATGCTTAAAAGTTTGTTTACTTATTTCTCAAAGGGAATTGTATTAGTGTAACATTAGCTGAAGAATATTTTGCTGTATAGATGTTGGTTAGTTCTTATCTACCTGCAAAAGCTTATTAAGTGAGCATTGTACTGAAGACCAATATTTTTTTTATATTTGTTATTTTCTAAATACTATTTTAACTTTTCAAAAGAAAAATACTATAGCTTGGGATTTTATTCCAATTAGGAAGATAAGAGTTTGGTTCATAGGCTTCAGTTGTTATAACTTTTCATATTCAAACATGAATGACCTCAACAAGAATTGGTCTTATGGATGAGTAGGGCAAGTGTGGATAGTTCACTACATGAAGTTGGCATGGGCTATTTTTCTATTATTCATGAGTTGAATTCTGTCTGTTATAACTTCTCTGATGGATATGTAGTCTCTAAAACCACATTTCGGGTTTCTTCATCTATATCATGTCATTTTCAGGTTTTATAATCTTTCAGCAGTGAACATGTGTGTGACTAGTATGATTGTCAGTTTTTGTTGTTTTGTTTAATTATGGTTAATGAATATTACTTTGAAATCTACTATCGAATTGAATGCAGGTGATTCACATAGGACCTAGTCTACCCAAGAAGAAGAATAAGGCTGCACCAAGTAGCTAAGTAGCAACACAACTATAGTCGCGGTATTGTCAACTTCTTGGAAGTGTAGCTAATGAGCCATCTGCTCGTACACAGCCAGAAGATCGCGCACCTGCACCTTTTGAGCCAACTCCAACACTAAGAGATGTCTCATCTTCACCTATTACTCATCCCAGAGATAAGTATGAACAACTTTTGAATATGCGACACAATATTAGTTCTCCATCAACTTCTCAAGAGATGCCTCCAACTTTTAATAATCAGACACCAGTAAATGACACTATTATTCCTAGTGTTAGTACTACCTCTGCAAGTACTGCAGGTATGATTTTTCATATCAAATTGGTGAACTTTATTAAGTTTATTTTTTGTTTATTTAACCAATTAAGAGTATGTTTTATGCTAATTGTAAAATATTCCTTTACTATTTTAGGATCCACGAGTGAGTCGACAAAGACAAGGGGTGTCACAAAAGGACAAGGATTGGCAAAGATTAATAAGGCGATAGGTAAGAGATTGGAAATAGAGATCTCCCCTGCTGAAGGATGACCAACCAACTCCATGCATTCTGCCAAATTATCGAGTGAGATTGGTGTGGTATCCCAAACTTCCTTACCTGTAAGAACAAAATGGAAAAAATTACGAATGAGGAGTTAGACATTGCATTTGATAAGTTAGATGTAAGTATTATAAAACTATCTAATTTGTATGTGTTTTCCATATGCCTAAAGCTTTGACCAATATTTTTATAATTTTTTGCAATAAAAGTTAGAAATAAAAAGAATGAGAACAGACAACGAAGTACATGATGCTGTGAAGAAGTTTCTTGCTTTAAGGTCTAAAGATCAAAGATTTCATTTAAAAAAGTTTTTTACCAAGCACGGAAAGGATGTTAAGCCGCATAATGTCACAGTGGTGGAGTGGATGGATTTGTGCGAATACTGGGAGCAATCAGCTACAAAAGTTAGTTAATTTGATCACAAAACTTAATTCCACAACTTTATTGACAACTGATTATATTTTAGTATTTATGAATTGTAATTTATAGATGTTATAATAGATTTTGTTACATGTACGATTAGGAAAAAGTTAAAAAGCCAAATTAGCTAAGAGTCAGGTCAAATATCAACCAAACTCTAACTTCAAGGCCTTTGTAGCGATACGACATGAGCTTGTGAGTTGTTATCTTTTTAATTATATTTTACTTTGATTGACATTTCAAAATTTATAATAGATATTACTAGTAATATATTTCTATACAACAGAGTGACAAAGATGGAGAAGAGTGTGACCGAATGAAGCTATGGTATCACACTTATTATGATGAACGTAAAGGTCAATGGATGATTACCGAATGTAGAGAAAAATGGGTGAGTACATAGTTCATTTACAAATATTTCTTAAATGAGACCATGTATATCATTAATTCTTACTTTTTCAAGAATTAATGTTTAAGGAACTAGTAGATTCAATAGAACAAGGTCATTCAATAACAGTGGATAAAGTGTGCGACAAAGTCTTGAGCACTAGATTAGATTACGTCATTGGCATGGGAGTTGAGCCTCGACCACAAAGGAAGACTTCGGTCAGAAAAAAACTTCAAGATGAACTAGAGAAGTCGAAGAAGGTTAATCAGGGGTATAGTCTCAAGTCGATGAATTGAATAAAAAAGTTGAACAAATGGAGGATCGATTAACTACCGAAGTCGAACAACAAAAAAAGCTCTTGGAACTTTTATGTTCTACACATGATATTCGTTTAGATTAGATATATGTACTCATATTAATATATTAAACACTTATGACGTATTGTTTATATTAATTACTATATTATGACATGTTTCAGAATTGCAATTAAATAATAAATTGTCTGCACGTATGAAATTCTTGTTATACATGAATAATTATTAAAATTAATGATATACTAAAAAATTGAAGGATTATTAAATAAATAACATTCATAAATAATATTGAACGTTTATTAAATAATTAAGATTTAAAAAATTTGTTATTTAAAAATAATTATTCAAACTCATAAATTATTGAATTAAAATTATTTTTGAAACAATGAAAAATAAAAGAAAAAATAATTATTAAAATTGAAAAATTATTAAATTAAAATAATTTTTTTAAAAAAAACTATTTGTGAATTTTTCTAAGGCATACTGTGATGTTTTAAAAACGTCGCAGACTGTATATATTCCATAACGTTTTCATGAAACATCGCGGATTCTTTCACATTTAGCGACGTTTTAAAAATGTCGTGGAATGTTAGAGATTCAGTGACGATTTTTAAAATCATCATGAAATGTGAAAGAATCCGTGACGTTTCCTAAAATGTTGCGGATTGTCCAAACTTTCAGTGACGTTTTTATAAATATCGCGAAATGTCAGTATTTTTTGTGACATTTTACATAAAACATCGTAGAAACCTTTTGCTTATATTACATTCCGCGATTTTTTTATGACATTTTTTAAAACATTGCAAAATACATTCAGTGACGTTTTTGTACATTCTGTGATGTTTTAAAAGCGTTACAAAATGCCTTGTTTTCTTGTGGTGATAGTTTATTTTTTGGGTTTTGAAAATATAATGCATCTGTATGTTTGTTTATGCTTGTTGTCCACTGACGAGAAAAGTTCAAATTTGCCCGAAATGTGGTTGGAATAAAAACATATATCACAAATCTTTTTATCTCTACTTATACTTAAATTTTAAACTTAATTGAAATTAATTAAATTTAATTATTATAATTAAATTTAAAATTAGATTAAATCTTAATAATTATATAATTATATTTAATTAATTAATTTATATATCACTATCAAATCTGTAGAGTTAGTTTGGTTTTTAAAATATTGATAGTTAGTGAAAAATAAGACAATCTCAACATAATCAAGCTTGGACTAAAACCAACATTATGTATAATTGTATAAATTGCTCTCAAATCTTACTCTTCTTTGGCTTCTGTTTGTCTATCTGATAAACAAATAGAGCAAACTTAATCATGTCATCATCGGTGATGGTACTCGATCCCAAACCCTTACCAGAACTCCTGTCATCAATTTTGGCAACAAAATTCGACCTTACTGACTTGTCCACCACCGATGAGGAGGACCTCTATAATTGCCTCAATTCTCTCCAATGTTAGCTCAAGTTCATTGACATCTAAGAAGAGTACATCAAAAACAAACATAAGAATCTCAAGTGAGAACTTCTTTGTGACCGAGAAAAGGTCAAGCGGATCCATTCAGTGCCTCTTGTCATCGGCCATTTTATGGAAATGGTGGATCAAAACAACAAGATTATGGGTTTTACAATGGGTATTAGGGCGTAGATTGCAATAGGTAGTTTTTGGAAAATTAAATTGTGGTTAGAAGTTAGAACTAGGAGAAAAATTCAAGCTTAAAGGATAAATTAGTAAGCTAGGCTGAATTTTTTTCTTAGGGTTCTTTAATTGTAAAATTATGAATTTAATTTAGGTTGAATTAGAATAGGGAAATTGAATTATGGCTCAAGAATTTGTGATAGGAAACGAATAGTTTTGGTAGAGAAACTATAGGATAATTTATGGCTAAAATTAAGTAAAAATTCAAGCTAGATATTTTATGTGTTTCTTGCTCTTTGTTTCAAATTTATGTTTTAATTGAGTGTCATAAGCACTTATTGATTTGGAAAATTGGTTTGATTTAGTTTTCCTATGGTTATTTTAGGATATTGGAGGATATGACATCCAAAAACAAGAAATCTATGAGGCAGTTGAGTTGCCACTTACTCACTATGAGCTTTACAAGCGAATTGGTATAGACCCATCTCATGTTGTATTGCTCTATGGTCTTTCCTATATTGGGAAAACTATAATGGCCAAGGCTATTGCAATTTGTTGAGTAAGTTTTACTTAATATAAAACTCTCAATATTATACAAGTATATGAATTGTAAACTTGTAGTAATTAAGGTATCGATCCCACAAGGAATTAGCTAAAATTAAATGAACCTAACTTTGTCTAAGGTTGTGAAATATAATTTGGGTGAAAACAAAATTTAGAAATTAAAACAATCAAATAAAATTGAGCACTTAACCACTTAAACAATTAAGTTGTCATAATAAAACAATGATTATCGAGTATTAAAATCTAGGTTTCGTTCTATCATCATTGCTCCCTTAACCATTTTTTTATTAAATTGGGTGTCGATCCTAAATTTTCGAAGGGTTTGATTATTCTCTCTTAGGTCCTAATCATTTAACCCCAATTAATTATCTCTAATTGATTACGAAATTCAAGATTTGCAATCTCTCGATTCATAAAAATATCCTAACATTTTCAACTAGTTCTTAAGTGATCTATCGAATAATCAAGTTTTCATATAAGATCTCTATTCATATGATTATCAATTTGATATTTGTGTGACTTATTAGGTCGTTAAGTCTCATTACCTAACTTAATCATATTACTTTCAACTCACTCTCTCGATTTATTGTCGAAGTATAAGCAACGACAAATATTACAATAAGATTGTATTGAAATAAAAAATGATCAAGTCACAAAATAAGTCAAAAACAAATCGTAATATGAAATTAAAGCACAATAAATGTGTATAGAATCTTCAATCTCAGTTCATACATCAAGCTTAAAGAAAATAAACAAAGGAAGAAAAAAAGAACTTGAGTTGGACTGGTCTGGAAAATTTTGGAATAACTAATGCTCCCTTCTTGATCTTCCTTGCCTTTTCCCCAATTTGATAATATAGAGGCTAGTCTCTTAATGTTATTTTACATGAAATTTGGGACTTAGGGTTAAGTTTAGGGCTTATCCAAGTAACTTTGCTCCTCTAAACATCAAAACAGATCGAAAATCCCATGTCTGGCCAGTATCTATCACGAGCATGACCAATATCCCCTTTCCTAAGAAGTTTAATCATTTTAGTGAGTCTATTAACTATCTGGTTGTTTGTTTGGTTATCTATATAGAAATATAGATAAACCAATTCCCTCTTATGGTTAACCAGTATCCCCATATCTAACATTCATTTTTCTTTCTAATAAGTTTAGAAAGAGTTTCATCGCTCCTCTGGTTGATCAATGTCCCATTATCTAAGAAACTTCTCATTCTAATGAGTTTGTAACTTGTATGGTTATTAGTATGGTCATCCATATACTAACACTAGTTGACCAATCGAGTCGTATAGTCACCAGTCCTCTTAGTTTAGTCTCTCCTCCACCTCTTTTCTTTTATTATCATATTTTATACATTTAAAACTCCTAAACAATTGTTTAAAAAGAACATACTATTGTAACTAACTACCCTCTTTGGTTTTCCTCTTTTTGTTAAAGATCATTAAAATTCACATTTTCTTTAGATAAACACCTAAACTTTAGGATTGTTTGATAATGTTTGTCTTTGAAATAACTTCCGTAAATTACATGATTCATTTCTATTTTGTTTCATTGAGTGTGACTGCATCATATTTATCATTTTATAATTTCAAATTTGACTACTTTATTCTACCGTTATTTTTAAAGTTTTATGGCTCTCAAAATGATATATTTTTAAATTGATTGTTGAACATAAAATTATTCTTATATCTTTCAAGCCTCTATGTTTGTTAAAACTTGCCCTTATTGCTTTAGTTTAATCTTTCAATTCAAGGATTCTTCAAAATTAGACATAATTAGGGATAATTCTTTTAAAATTGAGCAATTACTTTGACTCTTTAAATGTTCAATAACCTTTTTTCTCAAATATACTTACCAATCTCAATCTCAATCTCAATCATTTTGATCTTTTAACCAAGTTAGTTTGACGCATGATAATATATATTATGTGCTTTAGGATAAATAATTTTTTATGATTTCAAAAAGAGGGAGAAAGAGTAGTGATATTAAACTTAGGGGGATTAATGAATCTTAGAGTATTGTTTTATTATACTTTTTTTTGGTATTTTTTACACTTTACATATGTGGATTGTTCTTTGATATTGAATATCTGTTTTGTTCTTGATATTAAATTATGTTTTTGATATTATATTTTTTGGTATAAATTAAGGGGAGCTAATCATTATCTTGATAGTTGTTTATGTGCTTAATTTTAGGGTTAATTATTGAAAAAGTCCAAACTTTTGTCAAATTTTCAATTATAGTCCAAACTTTAAAAGCTAGCAATAAAATGCCCAAACTTTCAAAAATTTTCAATTCTAGCTCAAACTTCAAAAAGTGAAAATGAAATGCTCAAACTTTTAACTTTCTTCAATTCTAGTCCGACATTATTTGTTATTCTCCTGATGCCCTCAACCTTTTTGTTTTCTGTTTGTTCTTTTGATACCTCAAACTACTATCACATTACAACATACTGCATTAGTAAGCTCTTCATTTTTATTTCATTCTCCTGATGCCTTTAGTGTAAGGGCGTCGAGGGTGCGTAATCTAAAAATCGAAGGATTAGGGCATCGAGAGAATAAATTGAAAATAAAGGGAAAGACTGAAATCAAAGTGTAAGGTCATCGGGGTTGTATAATCTGATTTAGGTCATTTTTAAATAATGACGTCATTTTAATTATGCGATTAAACGACGTCGTTTCATTAATCTTCATTTATTATGTTAATTTTGACTGATGTATATTAATGATTAAGGTTTTTAAAACACGTGTCACACTACGTCAGCAAAACTTAATGGAAACATCAATATCGGTCTAGAATTGGAAAAATTGAAAAATTGAACATTTTATTGCTACTTTTTAAGTTCAGACTAGAATTAAAAAAAATTGAAAGTTTGGGCATTTTATTGCTATTTTTTAAAGTTTGCGCTATAATTGAAAAATTGATGAAAGTTTAGGCTCTTTTTAGTAATTAACCCTTAATTTTATTATTAATCCCCATTATCATATATGGCTTTTTATTATCAATAAGGGGTAGATTGTTGAACCAAGGGAGGTTCAATTATTGTGTTATGATAACAAAAGCATAATTACTACTAAAGAGTTTATTATTTTGGTGAAAAGCAACAAAAGAACAAAATAATGTTATCAACTCAAGAAGATAGCTTATAAAGTTAGTCAAGAGAAGTTGAAGTTTACTACCATTGAAATGAAGATCAAACCAAGAACAAAAGAAGATAAGGGATTATCAAGATCATTCTTTAGTTTATAATATTAATGGTAATATCATTTGTTAATTTAATGCTCTAAAAAGCTCACCATGCATAAATATTCCATTTCACTTTATTACATGAGTCTTACAGTCATCAAAAGGCATTAAAGCTTTTGATTCTAATAGAAAAACCTATTTATCTTTTAATCACTCTAAAGGGAACATTTTGAGAAGTGTTTAAATCATAATTAGATTTAAAAATTATTTCTAAGCATTTGAATTTATTAAAATCATATTTTTCAATTGATTGGTTGACCTATATAAGTTAGTGGTCAACTAATGTAAGTTATAGTTATCAAAATTGATGTACTGTGAGTTTGTTCCAATAATGGTTGATGTATTGGTCAATTAATATATTATATTGATTGACCAATATGCCTATTAGTCGACCAATATTTCAACAACTAGTGAATCTAATGTCTTTAATGCATACTAATCAACCAGTATACTATACTAATCGACTACTGCTTTATGTATAATTGTTATAACGACTAGTTCTTGGCTCCAACATCTAGGAAGGATTGCAAAATACTATAAATATGTGCTTTCTCATTGATTTTAGTAACAAGAACATCTGGATATATTTTACAAACATTTATAAGTGTTTTTCAATCTTTTTAGCATCATGGCTTCATATTTGTGTGAGTGAGCCTCTTTGAAATTGTTAAATGACAAAGTGAGGTAATTTGAGTTCTAAAATTTGGTTAGGGCATTATATTATTGTACTTGAGGGTGATCCAATTGAGATTGTGGTTCTGCTTCATCTTGAAAGAAGATTGTAAAAAGGGTTTCTCTTTACTAAAAAAGATTGTAAAAGGACTATTTTTCTCCTTAAAAGTATAATTTTAGTAGAATTCTAAGAAGACTTTTGGAAATGGACATAGGGAAAGGTTGTTTATTTAATCACTATAAGTTGCTTTGCATTTTTCTTCCTTATCATCTTTAAATTATTGCTCAATTTTTTAATCAATTTATATCAAACAATTTCCTCATCTTTATTTATATTGATTTTTATTAATTAAGTACTTTGGTTAGAAAATTAGTAAATTTTTATAAACACTCAATTCAAGAGGGAGATCATCAAAACATAGCCTAAGTGGGAACCAAAATAATAATGTATCAAAATCAATAAGCAGAATTTAAAGTTGTTGCAATTGTAATAAAAAAAAGGTCACCTGAAGAAGGATTGTTATTATTTAAATAAAACAATTCTTGTCTTAAGGAAATTTTAGAAGTACTTCAAATGATGACAATGTTCTGTGTTGTGAAACAAAAATAATAATTAAAAGTAGAAAGTCAATACTTGATGTATAGATCTTTAACTTAAGAGCTACTTTTTGCATGACCTCGAGAAAAGAATGATTCCATCATTATAAACCAATCTTAAGAGGATTTACGAAAAATTGTGACTATTATTCTTTAAAGGTTATTGGTATTGGAATTATTAAACTAAAGATATACGATGATATAACTCGTACTCTTTATAAGGTACGATATATGGTAGGCTTAAAGAAGAATTTTTTTATCTTTAGGATGACTAGATGATCTTGGGTGTAAAATATAACTTGTCAACAAGATTTGGAAGATAACTAGAAGCATGCTTGTACTTAAAAAGATACAAAAGATATATGAAAACTTATACAAGTTAAACAAAGAGACATTACTAAAGGTAGAAGACTAATTGCTTCAAAAAGTCTTGAGTAAAAATCTTCAATGTTGGCATACAAGTTTAGGCATATATCTAAATAAGGAATGAAGATCCTTGCTAAAAAAAAGTCATACCATGGGTATCACTTCCTTTTGGAAGCATTGTGTTATAACGAAGAAATATCATATAAAATTTAAGATTTCAAATTCAAAAGGCAAGATTATCTTTGAATTGGGTTATTATGATATATAGTAACCACTAATTTCATCCTTACGAAGAATAAAGCATTGTGTCTCCTTTATGATTATTCAAGATATGTTGGATGTACTATATAAAGGGAAAAATATTTATACTCTTAATCTTCAAAATTTTTAAAGCTTATGTTAAACTTGATTATGATAAAAAGATTGAGCATTTAAGGACAGATAACAAAGGAGATAATATTGACAATGAATTTGATTTATTTTATAAGTAAGAAGGCACTAAAATACAATTCATTATTGTATAATCTGTTAAAAAAATAGAGTGGATAGGTATATGAACATAACTCAATTAAAAAGAATAAGAGCAATATTGAAAGCTATAACCCCATATATGGATTTTTGGGTAAAATTAGTCAATATCTCCTATTTTATGTTGAATTTGATTCTTTAACTGCAATTGAGTTGAAGGCATTGACAAAGATCTGGACTAGAAAGTTAGTGGATCATTATAACATTCATGTACTTGAAAGTCCCATATAGATATATAACATAAATAAATCAACAAAATGGATAAAAAATCTAGGAAATGCTTATTTTTAGGATATGTTGATAGAGTGAAGGAGTATCGCATATGGGATCTCACTGTCTATAAGGTTATTATTAACAAGGACCTCACCTTTATACAAGATAAATTATAAATGTATGAAGATAAAACTTCATAAAGAAGTTTAGAGATTGATATACATAAACAAGATATTCAAAAACTAATTGAGTTTGAAGCTCTAAAAGTTCATTAATTAGATCTCATAAAAACACCACCAAATCGATACTCAATTTATATTGTAGAGGGAAACATAACATGCTATCTTTCAATAGAGGATATAGAGCCATTAATTTTCCAAAAAGTACTTAGTAATCTAGATGTCTCTTGATAGATGGGAGCAAGGAAAAATTAAAGCTTTTTATAAAAGTAAAACTTTGAAACTCATACCAATACATAAAGAATCCAGTTGATAATAAATAAGACTTAACAAAATCAAGTAAAATGGTGATGATTAAGTAGAGTGATATTGTACAAGATTGGTAGTGACAAACTAAAAAAGAAGGAAATGAATTTAATAAAATATTTTTCCTAGGGTTAAAAAAATGATGACAACAACCTAGTGAAAGTCTAGTTGATACGTAGGATTTGGAGAGGTCCAGTAGTACGCAACCTTACCCCTAATTAGTATATATATATATATACTAATTAG
>JANIJH010000006.1:10795282-10818867 GCA_024520975.1 Erythroxylum areolatum
AAATCTATGTGATATGTGGGTTTGTGGTAGTCCCTCAAGAACCGTCACGTGCACGTTGATCCAAGTATAGGCTTCTCTTGTCTGCCGGCTAGTGGCACGGAGCTCTTTCAAGGACTACCTCAAGTTTACGACTACATAAGACCATTATATGGGAATGTGTAGTGCGTCATGTTTTGGACTTACCCAAACCATTTGATGTGCTTATGTGCTCATGTTATCTTAATAAGTTTGATGCATTCAGGTTTTGCAACTTGTGTTAAAAAATGCATAAATTGTGTTGTTTGTATTTTCGATTACTTGACAAGACAAGAATTTTGAGAAACATATGTTTTAAGAATCATATGAAAAATTTTATGGCAAGTGAACGTTTTTAATAGTTTTTGCTTATTTGTTAGTTATAAGCTATTACCCACGAGCTTTCGAACTCACTCCCTTCCTGTTCCCACCTCTAGGTTATGAGCAAGAGATGGAGTGAAAGAGAGTCAAGATATCACTCCTAATTTGCTTATGTTGTATTTTTGAGTTAGTTTTGAGAAACACAAGGCTTTAATCACTTTTCAAGAATTTGTAGTTCATGTAACTTTTATAATTTGAGATTTTGAATTATGTTGTAATGTGGCTTGTAAGGCCATTAAAGCCTTGTAATAATTTTGTTTTGATGTTTGATTGACATGGGCATACCACCCTTATGGGATGATGCCTAATAAGGGTTAGTGGAAAGAACCCTATCGGATAATACGCTCAGGCTTCACGATGAGTCTTATGATATTCGCAAGAGGTTGGGTTCATTTGTGGTATCAAAGTCCAGTATTAGGATCTTACATGGGCAACTTTCAAGATAAGTGTCAATCGCAGAGCGATTGTTAAGAGTTTGGGCCAATAGAATTAGTGAGAAAAAAATGGTGCCTTGGTAGAGTTTATGGTAAGGAAAGTTTGTGAATATTTTAGAAATAAGAAATATGACGTAGTCCGATGTATTAGACATAGATTCAGTATTTGTGATTATGTTAGTGAATATGGTGACAGAAATTTTATTGTGGACACGTACTTGAATTGATACGGATGTGAAAATATTTCCATGACATGATTGAAGAAGAAATAAAGACAGGGTGAAAATGACAAGATTTAAGGTGTACAAGCAAAGTGGAGTTGAAAGGTTGAACGCGAAATGTATGATCAAGTATAAGCTTGTATTAGTGAATTTGAGATGTGAATTTCAAGATGGCTATATGTTTATGCTCCTAAATTGATTAAGAATGTATGTATGGAAAGTGAAACAAAGGATAGTGATATATGTAGAGGTTCTAAAGGTTATGTCGACCAGTTATTATGAGTACATATTTGATAATGTGCTTAGATTGGTAAATAATATGATTGAGTACATGTGAGACCTATATTTGGATATGGATAGGAGATAATCAATAATCCCCATGGTTAAAGATTATGAGATGAATTAGAGTAATGAGATGGAAGTATAGTATAGATGATTGTAGCAAGAAATTTTCTTTCGAAGAGGAATTGTTTTGAATTAGGTTAAGCAGACCAGGTAGTTTATATGAAGAATGATCAATAAAAGAACCAATCATAGATGAATATGTAATGAATTAGAAGTGAATATTGGAGTCATATCCCTAGTGGAGACTCAAGCATAGGAGGTAGAGTATGCTACTGAGAATGTATGTATTTTGTCTCGATGAAAAGTATCCAATTACATGAGTGGACTTTAGGAAATTGAGAATTTTATTAAGGAATTGAAAATGGATCTGAATTCCAGTTTTAAATTGGAAGATGAGGCTTTATGATCGAAAAGGAGGAATATGTATACCTAATAAAAAAGATAAAGGAGTTAGTGGATCAATATCGAAAGTATGGAGCAAAGTGAAATAATGTGCTTAGATTGAGTGCAAAATGTCAAGTATGTTAAGAGAAATCAATATGATCTAATATTGGTGTTATCGACACAAGAAGTGGGAAAAGTGTGAGTAATCTGAAACCTAATGAGGAACTCATTAGGAAAGTGAATGATTAAATAGGTGATTGAAAGATTTAGTGAGTCTTTTGACTGTGATCATTTGAAAAAAATTATTCAAGTGAAGAAGTTACTAGGGAGACTGAGGAAAACATAAGACAATGTTACCTCCATTTGGTTGACTACTCTGGTAAAAATTTCGAGGACGAAATTTTTTAAAAGGGGGAGAATTATTGGACCCTAAATGTTTCATAGAAGTTGGAACTTTTTGAATGAGAAATTTTGGAGATTAGTCATGTGTAAAGAACAAATGAATGAAGATTCTTGAATCAGAAATGATAGACAAGAGTAAAGTAGTGAATGGCAAATGTGGATAAATTCATGTTTTGCCTTGGTGCTTTTAGTGGATGAGAGCTTTCAAAATGGGAAGAATTAAGGTGAAAGTTAGAAGTAGAATGAAAACAAAAATGAAGTTGAATTTGTATAGTAAGTTGATGAAGAACATCTACATACATGTATGTTCGGTTGTTAGTGTTCATGATTAATCATGGACTATATATATATATTTTTCTTAGGATGATATTGATTTGAAATGGAGTTGAGAATAAGGAGTAAATGAAGTAGAATAGGTGATCTTAGTATGATCTGTGTTAAGGAAAGATTGTGAAACAAAATGGGTGGTTGATCTGGAAAATGTACACGAGATGATTCTCGATTTTGATTAAACTAGAAACATATGACTACATTTCTTATGAAGACATCAAATTTAAATTCTGTCTTTAAGAATCTCAAAATTTGTCATGAAGTTGAGAACTAGGTGCAGTATATTGGATGAATGTAAAAATTTATATTTTGTATTCAAGGGAAAAGCTAGTTTAATCTAGGCTGATTTAGGCAAACGTGTCTTCTGAAAAGTTGTAGGCCTTTCCTTTAGCTTTCCAACAATATATAGTATGAAAATTTTAGACATCTGAGCTGAAAGTTATGGTCCTTATAAGGGAAGATGTGCAAGAGAGGAGTTGTATCTTTTGCCTTCTTGCTTCTTCTGTGATGACGTCATCTCCTTCTGTGTTTCCTTTGTGATGACGTCATCTTCTTCTATGTTTTGTATCTTTTGTATTTTGTTTCTTATGTGTTTTACTTTGCTTGTGTTTTTGCTTCTTCTGCCTTTTGTTTCTTCTGTAATGACGTCATCTCCTTCTGTGTTTCTTCTGTGATGACGTCATCATCTTCTATGTTTTGTTTCTTTTATGTTTTGCTTCTTCTATGTTTTGTTTATTCTGTCTTTTGCTTCTTCTGTCTTTTTTACTTCTTTTACCTTTTCGTTTTTTCTGTGTTATGCTAACGCGTCTTCTTATATGTTTTGCTGACGTGACTTCTTCTATGTTTTGCTTCTTCTGCTTTTCGTTTCTTCTGTGTTATTGTTTATAGACTTCTTCTGGGTTACTATTCGTCTTACATCTTCTGTTCCATTTTTGATCTTCCAAAAGATGGAATTTGTCTTTGAGGTTCTTCATGAAAGTTGTAGCTCTTGAAGTCCTCTTTCAAACTATCCAAAGAAAATCTAAATTCGATATCTATAGAGAAAGTTATGACAATTGGAAAACATCTTCTGTGTTACTATTCATAAACTTCTTCTGGGTTGTTGTTCATCTTACATCTTCTATTCTATTTTTAATCCTTCAAAAGATAGAATCTGTCTTCAAGGTCTTTATGAAAGTCGTAGATCTTGAAGTCTTCTTTCGAACCATATAAAGAACATCTTAATACGATATCTGTAGCGAAAGTTATAGCAATTTTTTCACTTCTTTTGTCTCTTTCCATTCGTCTGCTTTTTCCCTTGGCTTCGTCTAATCCTATTGTCTGGTCTGTGTTGACCTTTCAGATGATAAAATCTCACCTTAAGGTCTTCTTCAAAGTAGTAGATTTCAAAGTTATCTTTAAAATCATCCCAATATGATCTTGATCCAACGTCTCTAATGAAAGTTATGTCATTTGTTCCGAGACAAGTTCAATATGAGTGAGGACCAAATCTTGTTTGCTTCGTTCGGCCATAATTTATTTGCCCGACCTCCAAATGAAGTGATTCTTGAACCCTTAGATTCCTAACACTTTTCTTTTTGCGTCTCCACTTAAAGTCATAACTTTTGGTGTTGATTTGAAAAGGATGGATTGAACCAAAGTAGGGGTATAAATTAGAAGAGTAGGAATTTGATATTTTACTGAACATGCTTTAGTATTTTGATGATTTTTGAATCATTAGAGTTCCGAATAAGATGATTATTGTTTCAAGATAAACTAGAGGACCAACAAATGGTATGAAGAAGTTGAAATCTAATGTAGTTTCTAAGATGTTTATATTTCAGATAGAAGTTGTGCATAAGTATACTGAATTAGACAAGAGCAGTTCAAAAAAGTTGAAGTGTATCTTTCGAATCACTGAATCAGATGGATTGATTTTGATGTCCTTGGAAATTTAAAACAATCGAGAACACTTTTCTAGAAGAAAGAGTGATGTCAGAATATTCAAGGGTACTTTTGACAAGACACTTAAGTATAAAAGACATAAGGCATAAATAGGAGAGCAAATGAGACAATTCTCAATCATTAAGGGCATAATTAAAAGAAGAAGTATTGTCTTACTTATAAATTTGCCTTTCCTGAATGATACTTAATAAACAAACTCCCACTATTATCTTAGTTTATTGGTGTGAATATAACAATTAGGATAAATTACTTTGGATCGAGATTATGAAAGTTTGTCATAAACTCTAATAAAATTTAAAATGAGTTATTCATCACTCAATGCAAAACAAAAAGAGTATAAATGTTCCTCTTCTTGACAAATATGTTGTATGTAGATTCATCATTTTCCATTAAAGAAGATGAATTCCCACTTGGAGAGTGGACATAAGCCAAATGGGTCCTTTTTTTTTTCTGAAAGATGACCAAACTATGGTAAATTATCTTTATCTTGTTCTACTTTTATTTATTTATTTATTTGTTTGTTTTATTATTATTATTATTATTATTATTATTATTATTATTATTATTATTATTAAAGTTTTTAATGAAATTATTTTATATGATAATGTCATAACCTTTTGTTAAAAATCGGTCTATTAATTTTCAAATAGAGTAATAAATGAATATACCTAATTCAAAAAAATTATGTAAAGCCAGAAAAACCTCTTCTTAGAGCAATACCTGTCTTATGAATTATAGATAAAAATAATAACTTTATCATCTTATCTATTAATAATATCAAAGAATTAATAAAATTAATAAAAACTTAATGTATTATTATATTAAACTAATAAATATTTTTAGCTATTAATAAAATAATTAATAATACATTAAAATTTAATATACATTATTTTAATATAAATGCAATTAATAAAATCAAACAATTCTTTTAACTTCCAACAAATCTTTTGTAAAAATAAGATGGAACAATTGTTTGTTGTCGCAGATGGGGGATTGGAATTTCGTAGCGGCTACTCTAAAGGAGAAGGTCACCAGTTTCAGGAGACCCGAATAAAAATGTTAGGAATATGCTGGTATTCTACCGCATTTCCATGGGCCGTTAAACATCTACAAATATACAAAGGTTTTCCCGAGCTAGTAAGTTATTTCCATGGAAAGGAAAATTGTTCTCTTGTATTGTTTTAGAACTTGGAGATCAAGAGATCCAATGTTGCAGGTTCTTCCAATTCAAATGCCTACAATTCCCACAAGATCCTCAATGTATTCATTTATCTTTCTCCCATGGTATTCCTGAGCTATTTGTTTTCAAAAAGACATCCAGTTCCAAACAAGTACCAATTGCTTCTATGCATATCAATAACGCGCAACAGAATTATTGATTAAACCGTTTGCAAAATAATACAATTCAATATTTACCCCCAACAGGCACTCTCCCCGCCATGACCAACCAAACACAGCGCTAAGACAAACAAGAAATTCGGTGAAATAAATGCCTAAATAGACCAAAATGAATCAGAGAAAAACTAAAAGACACTTCAACACTTTGACAATAGATATACAACATATATACAGAGAACACCCACATAACCACAATTCCATCCTCAACAAACCACGTCAATCATGGCTAGCGTCAATAGCTGTACCTGTTCTTGCCTGTGATATTCTGTTTGCATAGATGGTCACCAACCGCAGCTGTGTACTGTTAAGACCCTCCAAGTACGGCAAAAATGCATTTCCAAGCATTATATAAACATCCACCAGACAGAAAACAACAGTCTGGACCAAGCAGGCAAAACACAAGAAATGTAAGAACAAAAGACCATGGCAGGTCTTATTGATAAAGTATATCCAAGGGTTTGCTGCCTTCAAGAAGCATTGTCCATGGTAGATTTTAATGTAACCTTGTATCTTACTATTTTTTTCACATATGAGGCACAATGAAAATCCAATATACAAATCAATAGGTCTTATTACCTTGCGAACATCAGCACTCTGGTTTCCAAAGGATTCAAAAAGAGCAGGTAAAAATGAAGGCAACTGAACCATCAATTCCTCTTGAGAGAGCCGTCCAACAAGCTGAAAGATGATTCATAGAATATCAAATGAAACTAAATATTAGTAGCTGATATAAAAATTACAGCCACAAACTGTACACAATTAATTCCTAAAATAAACTATCGAACTCAATAAAATCCAAGGGAAATACCTTTGTCAAACAATTTATACAATTGATGAGAGTTTTCTCATCTTCAGTAACCAAAAGTGGGACAACAACCTGCAGCATCAATTATGAAAGATGACTAACAAGAAAAAAATGACACAAATAATTATTTCTTTAGAAAAAAGACCAAGGAAAACTTTAACATGCACCAGTGATGTGTGTGTCTGTGTGTGAGAGAGAGAGAGAGATACACTTAAACATCTGAAGGGGTCATATTGAGACAACATAACTGTCAAACAATGTTCAGCTTCACTTGCAACCTGAATATGGGGACAGAAAACTTAAAACATTAGAGAAATGCAGGTTAAAAAAAAAAAAAAAACTACAAACATTAAGAAGAAAAAGGAAAAGCAATTACTTTTGGAATGATGTCTTTGGTAACTTGAAGTAGCTTCTCTATCACAATTTCAACAGAGTCCTCCATGGCATCCTTCTAGAAATGTAGCAGGAAATGAAAAGAAAATTGGAATAATTATCTATAAAGAAGGAAAACAGCTAATAACAACTATCATTAAAATACCTGGCTTTTGAGCATTTCAATAACTAAAGAAAGAGCAAGTTCCCGGATTGATGAATCAGAATCATCTAAGACTTCAAGTACAGCGGTCAAAATCTGATTGAAGTACTGCAAAAAAATGATTCTCATAAACAAAATATGACGCAAAAATAACATAGAAACAAAACTGATCCAACTACAGGCAACTTGTTCATGCAAGGGTAACAATGTTGGAAGCGAGAAGACATCTAGAAAAGAAAGGTAATAAGACAAGCTCTCCATCTGATGAAATTTCTAACGCTTTTAAAAGTATATAAACCCTAATATGCTATTAACTACAAATCATGCCCCTTGATTATCATGAATCAGTCAAGAGTAATAGGAGAAGCCATCCATTAGCCAATAATGGGTTGTCACAAGTGTACTTCAGTTATAAATTCCCCTGCAATAATGAAAACAACTAAGGCTACATTATTAACATCAAAATTTTGCACCCCAAACTGCAAAGGGGTCACGATATGAACTACGAACAAGAAGCATAATCCACAAGTGTAATAAAAAAAAAGGTTATAAACAAAAAGGGAGAGAAAGCGAGAGAGAAGGAATTACAAGCATACTTTTGACCAAACAGAGTGATCATTAGCCATAGAAGCTCCGATTAACTGCTGAAGGGCACTGCAACTAGTTCCTGGGGTTCCGTTGCTTCCGTTGCAAATCTACAAATGAAAAAGGCATATTTTCAGTGGCTCACAAAGTTGCAGACTTCATCAGTCTTTCAAATCAATCATTAGCCAAAGAAATCACAGGATTAAACCAGGTGAATCATTTGATGGATATTAGAGCCTGTCTCTGTAGAAGGGTCAATCTTCTTGGCAGCAGGTCTTTGATGATCAAGGTCCAATATACATGCAGTGTCAGTGTCATGTACAAAGGTTTCAGAGACTACAATAGCTTCAGATTTCACCAGACCATTAATGCCCACATATGGAGTAGAGAGGCCGTCAAAGTTTAGGCTTTTTTCAACCTTTTCCACTTGGTTGGGTCGGGTTCCTATGTTCTGACCTGTAGAAGTGGCTATGTAAGTCATATCCCTGGTACCAGTCTCAAAATTCTGATACAAATTCTCATGGGTTTCATCAGAAGCTGCAGGGTGATTAACTCCCGTGATCAGTGTTGATTCTTGGTTAGAGATCCACTTCCTGCCCCCATCACTATCAATTGAACTGGTAGAATACTTTCCAAATAAATGACTTTTCTTTGATAGACCCATATATCCTTCATCTGAAGATGTTCCAACAACATCAGATGGATCATACAAGGACTTGGAGCGTTCTTTTTTGTTCTGCAGATAGTTCATCAGGTCCACCTCAATCCGAGGGGTGTATTGTTTAAGAGCTCGTCTTAGTGAATTTTGTTCTTCAACCGACAAACTAAGAATGCAATGAAGAACAGCTCCTGAGTCAAAGTGGGAATAAATAGATATAATGCAAGTAATAGCTGCTTCCTTGAGTTTTGTATTCTTATCATGGGCCAATGGCATTAACTTAGCTAGCCACAGCTTCAAGATGCCTGTATTACCAGCACCTTCAGAATTCATTGCATGCTTATTAAAGGAATTAATAGCAAATTCAATAACAGCCAGTTTGGCTTTTGGCGATCGCTGTTCATCCAGTGATCGGAGCAAGGAAGGCAACAGAGTATCAACACCATAGGTTTTACTTATAATTTCCAAAGTAGTAGAGCAAGGCTGCCTAACTAACTCCTTGGGGTCAATTAAACGTGAGAAAACATGTGGTAAGATTCTTTCCATATAACTCTCAAAGGGCTTTCGGCATGACGGAATGATGTCTGCAAGTGTTGAAAGAGCTGCTTGCGCAACTTTATGGTGAGGATCATCCAAGTGCTCGAAAAATAACTTCATTACTTTCTCAAAGTTCTGTAGGACTTCTTGAATCCCTTTTGCACCCTGCTGGAGCAAAGATCGAAGATAATTGAAAGCAGCTACCCTAGCAATCCAGTCAGAACTTGGATTGAATCCGTCACTTAGAGCATCACTGAGCGATGCAGGTCCTTCCACATAATTTGATAACTTTTCAAGGGAAAGCTGGCTATCATCAAAACTCCTTCTCCTGCCAACAGACATCCGTCCAGTTACATGTTTCCTTAGAAGTGGTTTTTGGAAGTTTGGAATGTGACTGCTGTGTGAATCCCCAAAGTTTGCATCTTTGTAAGGTACATCTGAGTACTGCCTATCAAAGTTTGAATTCTGATAGCGCCTAGCCTCCCTTGCATCATTGTTTTCTTCAACAGAGCCTCTTTGAGGCAGTCTTTTTGCTGAGAATGATGATAATGCTAGCGCAGAATCAGCCGCTGCAGTACTATGGTAAGATAGTTTAGCAGAATCTTTGGAAGCTTGAATTTGGGTGATAATATCAGACAAAACCAAGCCACCATTGTGGTTACCACCGTTACTGATGTTGGAAACCATTGATTCTGCTGCCAAAGAGTTCATAAGGTGATTGGAAGCAGGAACAGCGGCAGGGTATGGTGGATCACGAGATGATGGAGGGTCAACTCCTGCACTAGGGACAATAAGAGAAAAATTTAGCTGCCCATATGTACAAAATTTAATTCACTAATCATTTAACACTGACCAAGAAAATTTTGAAAGCAGAAAAAGAGATCAGATCTCTCTTCTCTACGAAGTTGTACGAAAAAGTAATTCAGTACCTAGATCCAAACTAGATGACTGAAGACTAGAAGGATTTTGCTTGTCAGATACTTCAAAACCTCTAAGCATGCTTTCAATTGCAGTGACTTTCTGTTTGCTTGAATGCAACATGCTTTCCAGACTACGCTCACGACCTTTACCAAGGGATTTTGCTTGTGACAGCAAGAAGCCAGAAGAAAGTGAATTCCCAGAGAACAAACTTGAAGTCCGATCCATTGCAACAAGGGCAGAAGTTCCATATCCAGGAAAGTTCGAGGGGACAGATGCCTGAGAGGCAAATAGAACCTGAGAACAACTATCCCGGGGAGAAGGAGATGCATGTCGTCTATGCAAAGTTCCATCCTCTTCATTAATAAGCTGCTAAAAGAAAAGGACACTAAAATAATCATAAAAATGAATGCCACAACTGTACACTAACTGGAACAAAAATTTTACCCGTTGAATAACAGGATCAAAGGATGAAAAGAGGCGACGTGATCTCTCCGGCCAAGTTTTAGCAAACATTCTATAGCACATTCTTGCGATTGATCTGACCTGTCAAGTTACATAGGTTATGCACTTTTTCTTTTTTTCTTTTTTGAAAAGGAATAAAAGAACATTGCATTAACATGGAAGGTATAAATACAGAGTTCAACCAACAAGATTTGGACAATCAAACTTAACAAAAGAATCCTTTGAACAATGGAAGCAACTGAAAAGGAGAGTTGCTAGTGTTCCAAGGAAGCTACAAAAAACTATTTTCCTCTCCTAATGAGTTTTGAACCCTCGATCTTATACCATGAAGTTCAGCTTCTTGGATTTATAGTGCCCATATCTTGGTTTCCTGTCATCAACTAGGTAGCTTTGTGAGTTATCAACTCTTCTTCCATTGTGTTCCATCAGCTGGAACAGTGAGTGTCAATTTAGCTGCAATGCTGCACATTCCATTACCTTGTCATTCTTTGACTTAGTTGTATGGTACTGGCCCTAACAATGACAACTTCCCTAATCCAATTCCTTAAGATTGTTATCTGGCTTCCTATGTCCTGGTGAACCTGTTGAAAGATTCTTGAGTTTCTTTCCATCCAAATCAAGTAGATGCAGCAGCAATAGCCTCAAGTCCCCTTTGGAGTTATTATATTTGATCTTACATGCCCTTGTGATGATATTTTCCCACACATTTCCTGTTCAGACCTGGATGCACCACTGCATTGCCTGTCCCCAAACTGCTGCTGACTAATTGCAATCGGAAAATAAGTTATCCAAAGATTCTTTCTACTGCTGACAGAGGTAAAAAGTATTACTGATTTGAATGATTCTAATTCTGTCTTGGTTCTGTAGTTTTTGCTTCACTGCTAACCATAAGATGAAAGTATCTCTTGGAATGCAACATTGATCCCAAACTAGATTACGACAATTTCATCCTTCAAGGTTTAAATAGATTTAGGCATCTTTTGTTTGTGAATGTGCCTAAACTATGAGCAATGTAGGCTTGGAGAACTATGAAGGTATATTGGACATAATAGAAGAGAAACTCGTCAGGTGACAATTCTGATCTCTTTTCCTTGCCACTTCTTTAACCTTAGCTTTGATTGGCAACAAATACTTAAGATTGTAGAAGCTAGGGAGTTTGTATAAAAGGCCTTGTTTGTGCCAATTATCAAACTAGAAATTGTAGTATTCCCATAGCCAATGACGCATTTTATCCCTCAACTTTAACATTTGCATTAGTGTCTAACAGGTACTTACTTGAGGTTTAAAGCTCCAAAGATTCTCCCGTAGCAAGAAATGAGTGTGTATCTGCTTGACCTATAAGAATTCCTTGTTTGTAAGAATCTTTCATATTTTCTTGGCCAAGAGTAGGGATGGCAATGGGTCAGCCCATGAGCCGGTCCTGCTAATTTTTTTAAAATAATTTTTTAAATTAAAAGTGTAAAATATCTTTTCTATAATTGAGTCTAGTCCTAAGTTGCCCAAGCTCAGGCCTGCCCAAGACCTAACTTTTCTAAGCAAAACGATGCTGTTGGATCTTAAATTGGTCTGAGCCTGATTTGACCCATAGGTCGGCCCATTAAAAACACTTGAATTTAGGCCCACAGGCCAGCCCATTGCCATCCCTAGCCAAGAGCATGTTGTTAACTGATTTTATTGAGCTTAGCCCTAATCCTCCTTCCTCCTTAGTGGTGCATACTTTGTTCATTTTACCTTGGCATGTGATGATTTATTTGGACCCCTTGACCACAAGAAGTTTTTCTTAATGATTTTTGAATTGTCTTGATCCTACTAAGAGGGAGGCAAAGGTGGGAACACTAGTGCACATGAATATTGCTTAGGATAGAAGATATTATTTGCAATCTTCTCACATATGAAAGGTTTTTGATGTTCCAACTCCTCCTTTGGATAACATCGAGCTTCCTATATTTTCCAGATGCTCAACTTGGGTGGAAGAAAAATGCAGCTCTTTTCCAAGTTGTATTTCAGGCTTGGTATGTCACCAAATTTGCTTCCATATGCAATCTTATAGCACTTTCATCAACTCCACACAATAATATAACATCATCAACAAAGGATAAATGATTAATCATTACCTTATGGCATTTGTTGTAGTAGGTGAAGCTGCCCCTTCCTCTAATATTCATATTAATTTAAGGAACTCTATGTAGATTGTGAAAAGGTGGGGAGAAGGTCACCTTAACTAAATCCCTTTTCTCCCTTGAATGTTTGAGTGGTTTCTCCATTAACAAAAATGCTAAACGAAGTGGTTGTTATGCATATTTTGATCCATTTGATGAAGAGTAGAGAATATCCCATGACTTCCATTGCCTCGAGAACAAAGCAAAGCTCCAAGCCACTGAGTTAAATGCTTTATGAATATCAATTTTTATTGTGCAGCTCTCAGCAACTTTGCTCTTGTGATAATCCTTGACTAGCTCTCATAGTAGAAGTATATTGTCCCCAATGCTCCTCCCTTGAATGAAGGCTGTTGGGCTTTGATTAATGATGGAATTGAGCGTGCCTTTCAATATCTGTGCATTACCCAAAAACCTAGAATTTCATAGAAAAGAGACGTTTCAGAGGCAATTGAAGCGGTGGGCATCGCTATGAAGAGTGCAAAGGCAATTTCAAAGGCAAATTGGAGCTTAAGGAGAGGGAGACACAAAGTTTTTATCGACGGATCCTTCAGAACACAAGATCGAACATCTACATCATCAGAATACTCGATAGAGAACAACCAGGGAGATTTAGAATTATGATTCTATTATTTTCAATTCAGTTTTCTGTATATGTGTATCTGATTTTGTGTTCACCAATGTGTAACTAATTTTTTCGTTAGTATTTAGGCTAGATGAACCCTATTTGATACCAAAACATATGTTGATTATTTTGTGAATGCAATTAAGTTATTTGATTATTGCAATCCAATTATCTATTTTATTATTGTCTAGTAATACGATTTATTAGACCTAAATTTGATTATTACAATCCAATTATCTGTTTTATTATTGTCTAATAATATGATTATTAGACCTAAATTTGATTTCATACGTAGCGATTGAGAAATCCTAAATTTAAATAGATCTACGATAATTCTAAAGAGTTGATTGTAACCTTAGGAATAGGATAACATAAATCTTCCGAATTAGGATCAAACCTAATAAAGGGATTCATAATTCGGTAACACAATCCTATAAAATTTAACCTAAGTAATTCGGTTAAAAACCTTAAGATTAGTTATTAATAGACTCAAGGTTAGCTACCAGCATACTTTACGAGCCTTTACGGTCCAATTAATCAATAACACAATTGCATGACAAAACATCAATCAGTTAAGGTTTAGGGGGATTGGAAGCCTAGATATTAATTATTTGATATCGGTAATTAATTAAGTGATTCACTGATTCACCAATTCTCTGCTTTAATCATGTTGCTAATTTACTTTATTTGCCTAATTTTAGTTTCTTTAATTTAAAAGCCAAGATCAATTATTAGGCTAGGTAATAGAATAACGATAACTACTAGTACTCACTGTCCTCGTGGGATCGACCCATACTTGCCAGTACTAGCTACAGTTACATTGTGCACTTGCAGTTATTACATAATTGACCAAATCACGAAATAGGTCAATCAGTAACCTCATCAACACCAAGTAGAGAAGTTATCCTATTTGTGTTCTTTTTTATTAGCACAACATCGTAGAAATAAGTTGTATTCCTATCTCCATTCCTCAACCATGGTACCATTAATCTCTATCTTAAAAGTAAGGAGTGTATGTCTAGAGCTTGAGTATAACCTTGCAATGCTTCTTTTTCCAATTGCCTAAGAGTTGCATTGCAAGGATCAATGAATGTCTTACTTTGAGCAAAGTTCAAGGCTTTTCTCTTCTCAAATATATTTTCCATCGTGCTGTTCACTCTAGTCTTGTTCAGAATCTTAAACTCCTCCTTCACTTTTCGTAGTTTTCTCATGCATTTGTATGCTTTAAATCATTCTAAATTTTTCTGCAATCCATCGACTGCTTCTTCAAACCCCTTTAACCCTATTAAGAAGTTGAATCTAGAGGGGGAGTTTCTTTTGGAAAAATTTTGATCAAGTTAAATCTCAATTAGAGAGTAATCTAAGGATAAATAGTTGTTGAAATGGGATTTACTGGTTGGGATTTGACCAATGTGCATTCACCATAATATTATCTTTTTTTTATATAAGTCATTTTCCTTTTTGATTGAAGCTCCAAGTGAAGTGATTTAGATCATATTTCAGATCTGTTGATCCAATTTCGTTAACACAATCTCTAAATCCATCATTGAAGAGATTCATCCCCAACACACCTTGCTTCATGTGAAGAAAGAATGTTGTTAAATTCTCATAGAATCAGCCAAGCAATGGTAATCTCAAAGTGTGCATTTATGAAATCATTCTAAAGATCAACTCTTTGAGAAGCAAAGTTTGCAGCATAGACAAAAGTAATGCTTTGAGTTATAGAGGTATTCAGGATTTCGATTTACAAGTGAATGAACCAAGATTAGTACTTGACACGATTACCTTAACTATACTTGTATTATATTAATGATTCTTCCATTGACAAGATGTTGATGATTTGTCAATGTTATCTAGGACTTATCAGAAAACCATAGGCTTCCTTTGAGCTTACTTTCCTCTATTTTTTTCTTCCAACAACCCTAACAACATTAACTTTTTTGTGATCAATATTTTATAACTTGCTTAATAGGGGAATTAATACCCTAAGATTCCAAGCTACTATTGACATAAAGTTATCTTTTCAATCCACTCTGGACCTTCCCCTCGGGTTTTCTTCTTGATCTTCTTCTACTGCTTGGTGAAAATTCCTCCTATGTTTGTCTTACTATGACTAGTATTAATTTCCAAAGGCAAATGTTCTTCTATGATGGGGTTCCCCACCTGAGAGACCTCCTTCAACTCCCTTCCTATTTTTCTCTTCCTTCCCAGCTCCTCTTCAATTCCTTTCGTTGGTTGTTGTGAGCTATCAGAAGAACCTCCTAGCTAGCCAATTGTTTGCACATTTCTCTCATTTAAAGTCTCATGGGTTTGATTGCCTATCTCTTTGGTTTTTCATTTCAATCTTGCTTTTTTCTTGCAATTTTTCATGGTTGTTGATATAATTGTCTCCCCCCCTCCCCCAAAATCAATTCCTCATAATCCCCTCTTAAGAAAAGCTTTCTAGTAGGTCTTTAGATTGACTTCTCTTTTGGCTAAGCAGGTTTCCACTAGTATGAAACTAAAGTTTCAATTTCATATAATGCCCCATTTTCACCCAATCTCTTCAACCTAAGTGTTTTAGGTAGCTCCTTGCTTATTTCCACTTCAATACAAATTCTTAAATAGCCTACTCCACTAAATGCAGCAGTGTTTCCATCTATGCGTGATGGTTTTCCAATTGAACTTGCTAGGTAGCTTAATACCAAAGTGCTTCAATATTCCATAAGAATATTATGGAAATGAACCCAAACAAAAATCACGTTCAGTTTGGTTTTATCAAGAGCAATACCTAGTTTCCATTGTTGAAGTAGCTTCAACAATGAGGATAGAATGAAGAGAAGTCAGGCAGGAGAAGTCTTGCCTAGTTTCATTACCTAAATAGGTAACTTTAATTTGAAAGTTGTGGGAAGTCAACTAAAAAAGGCAAGAGACATAGTAGGGACACGAGGCATATCTAGAGAGAAGGCAAAAAAAAAAATTCTTTTGAGAATGTTATCCATGCATAATTCCAAAAGCTTGCCTTATACAGATCTTTGTTAGTTTAGAGATCCATTTCATTGACTAAACCTCCATAATTACATAGCTCCTACTACTAAGAGAATAAATAAATTTAATATCTACCATCAACTTAGTGAAATATTACCATCAAATATTATCAGATTTTCACAGTGGAAGCATGAAATAGTAGCAAAGTCAAAAAGCCAAGAAAGAATCTCAAGAAAAATCTATGCACAAATATCAAAGAGTTGAAACATTCTTAATTGAAATACCTCACTCATTGCATCTGCAACACAACATCTTATCAAATCTTCATAAAGATCAGCTAACCGTTGTATTTCCAGAGCATCAGGCCAATGTTCAACAATCAACAATGCATATTCACAACATCTGTAGTTCCCAATACATATAAATGTGACATATCAAACATGCAAAAGAAAATTAATAAAGAATAAGTTCCACTGAAGTACCTTGCACGAAGAACTGCACTGCGGTCATTCTTTGCACAATCAGCTATACGAGGAAGCACACGAGAAACCTTGCAATTACGCAACATCTGAAGTGCAAAAAACTATGCAATGAGAATAATGTCTTCATATAAGAAAGCCACAATAACTAATTTAAAGAAAGAAAGGTAGTAAGTTATCACCGTTTTTATGCAGTTGTCAGCAGACTCTGCAATTACAAGCACAGTTATCACAACCAGCTTGAATAGGACCTGATTATAATAAAAACATAAAAAATAGTCCAAAACCTAACAAATAGTAATAAAAGGCTCATAAGTAAGCAGAGAAAAAAAGGAAAGAGGTAGTACTTACAGGGATGAACATCTCAGCAAATGCCTCAAAATCTCCCAAGAGCTCCTTTGACAAAAAGCATAATAGATGGCAAGCCTAGAAAAGTAAGATACGATGTTAAAATCAGCTACATGTGAACATACAATTGAAAGATCATTTAAATGAGTTATAAGTTTAAGTTTAAATTACTAACCATATTGCATTCTAAAGAGCCCAAGCATTCCATATACGACTCCAAATTTAATACAACTATGAGAGATTGCACGCACATATATTATCTCCTATTTGAGGGACACCAAACTCCAAATTCATTTCTAAAATATTTATCAAATCAATTGTCCTCACCAAGTTTTCCAAAATCTATTCCCCCTTCCATTTCCAAGAGACAGAGAGAGATTGCACAACCATCACTTAGAAGCCAGGAAAAGGAAATCTACTAGTTTCCTCAAAAGCAAACACTCAAATAAAGCCTATTATTACTTGGGATTAGCATCCCTGAGGAGAAGACAACATAAGACCAATTGTATAAATCATCCCACAAAAATAGAAGAATTAACTATACCTGTTTGACAATGCTAGACCTTCGATCTGATAACTGGGTGCTTAGTGGACCAACAAGTTGCTTCAAAAGGCCCCCAAAAGATGGATAATCAGTAGCACCTAAAATAAGTAAGCATGTTAAACTCTCAACTTTATCCAAATAAGCCCAACTTATTAACAAATTCAATAAAGGAAAAATGGAGTGTAAAGAGTTTGCGGATAAAGAAAACACAAAAAGAGGGGGAAATAACAGTACATACGTTATTTTGATTTCATGAATGAAGAAGTTAGTGTTGACTAGAGATATTAGCATTGATCTTGTATTAATTGTTCCTATAATCGCCCCTATAATTGAGAGATTTCTTATAGTTAATAGCTAGATTACTTCCTAAATAGTCCTAGGAAGCTTGTATATAAACCTTGTTAAACCTTGTTCCTATGTACAAAAATATAGTGAAATACAAATTATTTTCAATATTCAACATGGTATCAGAGCCCTATCTGATTTAAGGCAACCTTTTTCTTCTAGCTGCTCGTTCCAAATAAGGACGAACATTTGGCTGAGTATACTCGCCCTAAAATCATTGTGCTTTTTGTCTCACCACCCACCTAGACTCCTTCAACTGTGACCGGCGAACCTCAACGTAAAAGACCCAACACCGACGTCACCACGCGCCGCCCAAGACTCTCTGCGGTCGCTGTGCGTGAGTGCCACGCGCCACCCTCTGACCACTATTTCGTTGCCGTTCTTTCTCCACCGGAGTCGCCAGCCTCTTGCCTCTCCTTTGGGGGTGTCACACGCAACATTCAACCATCTGCCAATATCCCTTGCTCTCTTGTCTTCCTTCGGTATTTTTGTTCCTGGTATTTTTCTTCCCATACAAAAGCTATTTTCGGTCATATTCTATTTTTTGGAGATTCTGATTAATACTGAAGAAGATGGAGGGAAAGAAGGTAATTATGTCGAGTTCTGATAATCTTTCACTTCAAAATAGTCTCGTAAAACTTCATGGAACTAATTATCTTGCTTGGTCAAGATCTTGTTTGTTGTTCATCAAAGCTAAAGGATTGCAGGGTTACATTACAGATGACAGTAAGAGACTCGACATCAATGCTTCTGATTATAATCAGTGGGAGTCCGAGAATTCTCTCGTCATGTCTTGGCTCATAAATTCGATGAAATCGGAGATTGCTTGAACATACTTGCTACTTGACACAGCAACAAAGATATGGAAAGTTGCTTCTCTGACCTATTCTCAAATAGGTAATAAAGCTCAAATTTTTTATCTTCGTAATAAATTGCACAACACGAAGCAAGGAGATATGAATATATCACAGTATTTTGCAGAGTTATGTGGGTTGTGGCAGGAATTAGATTATTATCAGGATTTAACAAGCAAAATGCTCAAAAGACGCTGCTAGATTCCAGAAAATGATAGAAGAAGATCGAGTATTTGATTTTTTAGCAGGTCTTAACCCAGAGTTTGATCATATACGAGGTACAATATTTGGAAAAGATCCTTTCCCTTTTGTTCAACTCGTAGAAAGTAGGCGAAATGTTATGCTACATACACCTATCATTGAAAAAGCTGGATTAATAGCAAGTTCTACAGAAAAGCCGAAACCTATAAATACCTCATCCAATAAGGATCACTTACATTGTGATTACTATGGAAAATCAAGACATATCCGAGAAACCTGCTGAAAATTGCATTGAAGGCCTAATCAAATTCGTGAAAAACGAGGTGGCTCAGTGGTAAGGAGTCGAGCTCACTTGGCTGATGGAAATGAAGTGTCTGAAACATCGTTAACTGGGGGATTATCCAATGAGAAACTTCAAACCTTAAGACAGCTTCTCTCAAAAACAGACTCTGCTTCCACAATTGGTGCATCAAACCTTGACAAATCAGGTATTGAGCACTACAATTCTAAAGGTAATCCTTGGATTATAGACTCTGGAGCTAACAGACATACAACAAGCTCTCAAACGAAATTTTTAACATACTCTCATGGAAACAACAGGGATAATGTTAGAATAGCAGATGGGTCTTTTACTTCCGTATCTGGTGCAAGTTCTATTAACTGTACTCCCAATATTACCCTATCCTCAGTACTTCACGTACCCTGTTTTCCTATTAATCTTCTCTCTGTCAATTCTATCACTAAGGACCTTAATTGCAAAGTTGAATTTTTTCCTGACTATTGTGTTCTTCAAGACCTTCACACAGGGCAAAGGATTGGAATTAGTAGACTACAAGATGGCTTATATGTCTTGGAAGAAGAGTGCCTGACAGTTGCACATCAAGCATCTTTTGGAAATGATGTGATTAATAAGGAAATTCTACAATGGAATAAGCGGTTAGGATATCCCTCGTTTTTTGTTCTAGCAAAACTTTACCCAAACTTGTTTAAAAGAACTTTTAATTCTGTTTTGTGAAGCATGTGAACTTGCTAAACACACTGGAAGTTCTTATCATTTATCAAGTAATAAGAGTGCTGTTCCTTTTATGACCATTCACTCCGATATTTGGGGTCCTACTCAAACTCCCTCTCTTTCTGGCCATAGATGGTTTGTGACCTTTATTGATTGTTGCACTCGATTGACATGAGTTTATCTGATGAAAACCAAGAATGAAGTTTTTTCATGCTTCCAATCCTTTCACAAAATGATTTGTACTCAACATGATGCTAGAGTTAAGATCTTACGGTCAAATAATGGAATGGAGTATATGGATGGCAAATTTCATGCTTATCTAGATTTTAATGGAATAGTACATCAAACTAGTTGTGCCTATACTAGTGAACAAAACGGAGTTGCAGAAAGGAAAAACAGACACATTTTGGATTTTGCACGATCACTAATGTTCACAATGAATCTTCCAAAGGAATATTAGGATGATGCAGTCCGTTCAGCCGCCTATCTTATCAACAGAATGCCACTTTGAATTCTAGATTTTAAAAGCCCTATTGAAATATTACAAGATACAAACTCTTACACTGTACCTCCAAGAGTCTTTGGGTGTGTTTGCTTTGCTCGTGTTCGGAATGTTGGCAAGTTGGAGCCAAGAGCTTTGAAACGTGTTTTTGTTGGATATTCTCCCACACAAAAAGGATATAAGTGTCATCATCCCCTGTCTAAGAAATACATTGTAAGTATGGATGTCACTTTTCATGAGTATGAGTCCTATTTCATCACATCCTCAACCCTTCTTCAAGGGGACAGTGAGATTAAAGAAGTGTTGCTTGACTCTAGAGACAATGTGATCCAAGAAGGAAGAACAATTCAAGGGGAGACAACTAGTTTTGTTCAAGAGGATCGAAATCGGCACTTAGATAGACCAGACTTAAAGACATACTTGAGGCGAGATAAGACAGAAAAAGCCATCATGCAATCTATGCCAATGCTGTCCTCTTCCTTCGAAAACACTGGTGGGCTAGAATATGATTTATCTGATGATTTAGATAAGTCGATTGCTCTTCGAAAAGGTGTTAGAAGTTGCACCAAACAACCAATATCTAACTTTGTTACATATGACTTATTGTCTCCTACCTATAGAGCCTTTGTCTTGTCTATTTCTTCTGTGTCTATTCCACAGGATTGAAGAGATGCAACGAAAATTGTCCAATGGAAAGAAGCTATGATTGAAGAAATGAAGGCCTTGGCAAAAAATGAGACTTAGGAACTTGTCAATGCTCTAGAAGGAACGCGAACTATCAAGAAACCTTTGCTCTGATTGCTAAGATGAATACAATCAGAATCTTACTCTCGTGTGCAGCTAACTTGGATTGGGACTTACAACAGTTCGATGTTAAAAATGCATTTCTTCATGGGGATCTGGAGGAGGAAGTGTATATGGAGATTCCTCAAGCGTTTGAAGATGAGAAGACACAAGGGAAAGTTTGTAGGCTAAAAAAGGCCTTATATGGGCTGAAACAATCACCACGAGTATGGTTTGAAAAGTTCTATCGGGCTATGATCTCCTTTGGTTATCAACAGAGTAATGCGGATCATACCCTATTTATCAAACACTCCCAAGGTAAGATCACGCTTCTTATTGTCTATGTTGATGACATTATTGTAACTGGAAGTGATACAAAAGAGATGGCTAGGTTGAAAAAACTACTTGCTCAAGAATTTGAAATTAAGGACTTAGGAAAATTACAATATTTCATGGGAGTTAAAGTCGCTAGATCAAGAAGAGAAATCTTTAACTCCTAGAGAAAATATGTCCTAGACTTATTAGAGAACACCGGTATGATGGGCTGTAAACCAGTTGAATCTCCTATCGAAAGCAATCACAAACTGCAAGCAGGAACAGGTACATCAATGGACATGAGAAGATATCAGAGGTTAGTTGGGAGACTCATCTTCCTCACACTAGGCCAGACATAGCATTTGCAGTTAGTCTGGGAAGTTAGTATATGCATGATCCACGAGAACCATACTTACAAGTTGTGTTCCGTATTTTGCGCTATCTAAAGCCTGCTCTAAGAAAAAGGCCTTATGTTTACTAACAATGGTCATCTTAAGATAGAAGCAATTACAGATGCTGATTGGGCTGGATCTCCAGATGATAGGAGGTCAACCACTAGTTATTGTACGCTCATAGGTGGAAATCTAGTCACTTGGAAAAGCAAGAAACAGAATATAGTTGCTAGATCCAATGCAGAAGCCGAATATAGAGCTATGGCTCAAGGTGTGTGCGAACTATTATGGGTACAAAAGCTGATAAATGAATTACAACTGACGGATGACGGAAGTTCATCTCTCTACTGTGATAACAAAGCTGCCATTAGTATAGCTCACAATCCTGTTCAGCATGATCGAACAAAACAACTTCGTGAAGGAGAAACTTGTGAATGGCTCTCTGCAATTATTCTATGTGGGGTCAAATGAACAACTGGCAAATGTCTTCACCAAAGGACTGAAACAAACAATTTCATAACCTTGTTTGCAAGTTGGGCATGTGCGATATCTATGCACCAACTTGAGGGGGAGTATTGACTAGAGATATTAGCATTGATCTTGTATTAATATTGTTATAATTAGTCCTATAATTGAGAGATTTTTTATAGTTAATAGCTAGATTACTTCCTAAATAATCGTAGGAATTTTTTATATAAACCTTGTTCCTATGTACACAAATATAGTGAATACAAATTATATTCAACACATTCAACACAATTGCATCTTGTTGGTGCATATCAAAATTTGTCAACTAGGGTTAGAGACCAAAAAAATCACGTAGTTTGGAAATCAAACATTTAAATACAAGTGTTAGAAAATAAAAGATTTAGTTTGATTTCGTTTCCTAATTTCTAGTTGTTCCTATAAAGGACCCGAATCCCTAAATTGGGGTTAAGGATCCTTAGAAATAAGATAGTGTATATTTTAGTTACTATATTTAGATTATTTCTATTTTTTCCAAGGGTACAGAATACCCTATAAATTCAATGTATTCTATCATAGATATATATGAGAGAGAAAAGTTTTTCCTCAAAAACCTACATGGTATTAGAGCTATATGGTTCAAATCTAAAAAATGGCAAAGACTGCCATGACTGGAGCAAGCAGAACCCAAAACACATCAGAGGTTACCTCTAAAACCAACCTAGACAACTCTCTCTATACTGGTGATGATAATATAACACCAGTTCCTCTTTACAAATTTTCGTTCAAAAACTGAACGGAAGAAATTGCCTTGAGTGGTCTCAGTCCGTCAAACTTGTACTCGAAGGCACAAGAAAGCTCGGGTACATCACTGGGGAAGAGAAACAACCAAAAGAAAATGAGCCTGGCTTTAAATGATGGAGGGTAGAAAATTCCTTGGTAACAACATGGCCTCTAAATTCCATGGAGGCAACAATTGCAAGGACGAACATCCAACAACCAAAGCAGTGTGGGACTCCATCCGAAAAAAGTACTTAGACTTAGAGAATTCTTCACAGATTTTTGAATTAAAACCAAGGCTTTGGCAATCCAAACAAGGAGATCGCGAGATTATCGTGTATTACAATGAGATAGTGGCTCTTTGGTTGGAACTAGATCAATGTTGTGAAATATTAGCAGTGAAGAAAAAAACTTCATTCACATTACCCGTAGGTTACAGCTATATTCAGTATATATACAA